>OY986053.1:18165734-18380450 GCA_963920205.1 Stenodema calcarata
TAAATGAAAAATAATGAAAGAGTTGCCCGAAAAAGGTCTCCAAAATTTACAACTCCTTGTCAATGCTTCATTTAGATTTAGAGACGTTAGATACGTGCGGATCAATAAATAAACCAACTAATAATAAACCAGAATCCGTGTATCCGCCTTCCTCTCAACTTTTCAATGACCTAGGGTTATGAAAAGTTTCAAGGATCATTAAGGGGCTGGTGTGGACCGGTAAACCAAATTTCATAATTTATGACAACAAGGCACAAGGAAAAGTTGAGAGGAAGGCGGATACACGGATTCTGGTTTATTATTAGTTGGTTTATTTATTGATCCGCACGTATCTAAATCTGAATGAAGCATTGACAAGGAGTTGTAAATTTTGGAGACCTTTTTCGGGCAACTCTTTCATTATTTTCCCAGTTATTAAATCGTATTCTGGGGCTTTCATGGAATCTACGAGTATGTTGGTCCTTATTTCATTCTTTATGTCGGATAGCGTTACACGTAATATTGTACACTCATTAATCTTTTCAATTTTCGTTGCAATTTTATCTTTAGTCTGCCTATGAAAGGGTTTGAATGTTTCCTCTAAGTACTTTGATGAGAGAAGTAGAGTCTTCTCCTTCACACTTCCAGCCCGTGTATCACCTTTACGTCTAAACCTAGCAGACACTCGTACTTTAGGCCGCTCAAACCTTTTGCAGCTCGTCATGAACAGTATGATCTTTTTCGGGAGTGAGGCTATGCAGATACATAGAAGAAGTCTATTTTTTTATTTTTTCGTCACTAGCTCTTCTTTTTGCCCTCACTAGTTCCTTCACTTCAATGGGATAGTTGCTTTGTTTACTAGTTATTTTCTTATTTAATAGAGTAAAGTCCCAAGCTGCCTCTTTGGCGCTTTTTGAGAAAAGTGTTCATCTCCTCCTCGATTTGCTCGGTGTCCTTAGTGACACGTCCAGGTTAGTTTCTTCGCATTCTATTCCTCTAAAAACTTGCCAGTTTGTGTGTTTTCTGCAATGTTTTGGTGTTGTTACTTTCAGTATCACCGATTACACATGCCATTATTACTGAAGAATAATCTAACATCAGACCATCAGTGTTATCAGTAAGTATGTAGAAGTTCATCAAAGCCGTTACTTTTTGGTCCGCCTTGAAATCGCAGATGAAATTTGCAGATTATTTGTTTTCAATAAAGGAGTTACGTTGTTCCTTAACACAAGAAAAAATAAAATTGTCTATGGTTCTATTGGATGGTGTCGTCTGTAGAATGTGTTTGTGTGCATGTAGACCTGACAGCGTGTACTACGTTTTACTCAGACCATTTAATGTCACAGAAATTGTGGATCATTCGACCAATTCTATTACTGAGTTGATGGTTCTTGAAAACGAGTTGACGTTAAAATTTGTATTGACAGACGTTGATCTGATACATATCAGGTAGTACGCAGGCATCAAGATGTTTCGACTCGATTTATGCCCTTGTGAAGTACGGAGTTCAGTGGAATATGAATAACCATAGAGCGCTGAGTAATTTTCTGTTTACCGTCGCTTCCATCGGGGTCTTTCCTTTCAGATGGAAAGGAGGCCGCTTAGTTCCATTCTGGATCGGGAACCTTCTTCCAATCGCTGTCGGCATGATGTACATGGTCACATACGAGCATCACCATTGTACGCATAGCAAAGGCATCTGCCACGGAATAACATTGTTAGAGATGTACATGGGCCTACTTCCTGTGATAAACACCATGATTTTTTATATCAAAGGCCAAAGCATTTATCAGTCATTGGTGTCTATCGTGGGAACTTATCAACGGTTGGTAAGGAAAGACATCAAACTCCCTTACTTCGTAATACTCAACGGCGTATGCATGGCCGCTTTTTTTTCCTCAATCGTCATTTACCAAGCGATATTTGACTTACCACCAACAAATTCTCAGTGGAATGATATTTTAGCAATGATTCGAAGATTTGGGTGGCTCGTAAGTTTCATGTACGGATGTGGGATTTCGCTGACATTCTGTACTTTCATTGATATATCCGGACAGTGCATATCAAAAATGAACAGCACTATTGTCAAGGTTCCCAAACCTTTTCAAGACACATTGATCAGTCACTATGTGGGAGTACATGGTCGGCTGGTGGAGAGTTGCAGAATCATGAATAACTGTTTTGCGATACAGTTACTACTCATAATTGTTTACGACCTCATTATGATCATTGGCAATGTCTTTGCGTGGTTGATTGGATGCTTCGATCGCTTCAGCAGTTTGTACCATGCGATGACTGTAGCCATGTGGATAAATATCGTTCATAGGTTTCTGAGCTTGCTTGTGTGTAGTGAATCTGTTAAGGAAAAAGTAAGTTGACATGTACATATTTATTTTGTTTCATATGACAAATTATGTTAATCTGAAAGTACCCTTGGCGTTCAAAAACTGGCAACACACAATTCACTCGGATAAAATAGTTATTCAGGTGAGACATAAGCGGTCGTTGTGGTTGACAGAATTTGGACGGAGAGGTTTCAGAAACTAGTCTGGTAGTACTCCACTTGAAATTGCCGTTGAAAGCTGTTTTTTTTAATTCTCAATAACTGACTTACCTAGTTGTATTCAAACATACGACAAACCAGTTTCCACAAATTAACTTCTATTAAATAGTGTCGTTCGTAGTATGTGTTTGTAAGCATGTACACAAGTGAGATGTGACTGCGTCTACTGCGTTCTACTCCGACTATCCAATGTCACAGAAATTGTGGATCATTAGACCAATTCTATTACTGACTTGATATTTCTTATCTTGAAAACAAGTTGACATTAAAATTTCATTGTCAGACAAGGGGTTGATCTGATATCAGGTAGTGCACAGGCGTCAAGATGTTTCGACTCGATTTAGTCCCCATGTGAGATTCACATTCAGTGTGAATATGAATAACCATAGAGCGTTGAGTAATTTTCTGCTTACCGTCGCTTCCATCGGGGTCTTTCCTTTCAGATGGAAAGAAGGCCGTTTGGTTCCATTTCGGATCGGGAACCTCCTTCCAATTGCTCTCTGCATGATATACGTGGTGACATACGTGCATTCCCATTGTACGCATAACCATAGCATCTGTCATGCATTAACAGTGATACAGCTGTACACGGGCCTAATTCCTTTGATAAACATGATAATTTTTTGTATCAAAGGCCAAAGCATTAATCAGTCATTGGTGTCTATCGTGGAAACTTATCAACGGTTGATGAGCGAAGACATCAAACTCCCTTACTTCGTGATACTCAACGCCGTAAGCGTGACCGCATTTTTGGCCTCAATCGTCATTTATCAAGTAATATTTGACTCAACACCAATAAAGTTTCAGTGGAGTAATATTCTAGTAATCATTCGCAGCTTTGTGTGGCTTTTGAGTTACGTGTACGGATGTGGGATTTCGCTGACATTCTGTACTTTCATTAATATTTCCGGACAGTGCATATCAAAAATGAACAGCACTATTGTCAAGGTTCCCAAACCTTTTCAAGACAGATTGATCAATCACTATGTGGGAGTACATGGTCGGCTGGTGGAGAGTTGCAGAATCATGAATAAATGTTTTGAAATGCAGTTACTACTCATAATTGTTTATGATCTCTATACGACCGTTGGTACTATTTTTTCGTGGTTGATCGGGTGCTATGATGAATTCAGCAACGTGTTGCTTGCAACGATCATGACAATGTCGATAAACATCGTTCATGGGCTTCTGAGCTTGATTGTATACTGTGAATCTGTTACTGAAAAAGTAAGTTATCATGTTTTCGTATTATTTCGGTTTCTCGAAACGTAAACTCACAACTTGGTTGAAAAGATATTTTTTGTCGATTCCAATGGTACATTGACAAATGGTTTCATTCCATCTGAAATTCCCTCCGCTAAGCAGGTAAGCAGGTACGAGTAGATATTTCTATAAGTCTATTTGTCAGTGAACTAATGAACAATACATCAATTCTGATGGTAAAATGTCAGATTTGCACAACAGTTAGGCATCGAATTGAAGAAATTGTAACACAATGGTATCCTGAGAAAATTCCTTCAGGCTCATTCTATTTAGCAATGAAAATCGCTGTGAAATACGCTGAAAATCGATAGGGCCGATTTATCGGTTTTAACTAATGCTTTGGAACAATACATTTTTCAATGTCTTTGAAATTTTGTGGAAATATTCGCTTTCCGATGGAAAGACGGAGAAGAACAAATTGCTTTCGGGTCGCCTGCTTACTTTGGACTGGGCCTGACCTACGTCTTACTGAACTAGGGTGTCAAATCTCATACCCCGCTGCTCCGGAATGTTTATAGATGTTTACAGCTATTCCAAAGCTGTAATTCAACTATGAAAAGGTGAATTTCAGAAGTACCAGGTGTAAATCAACAATTTATTCGATGATATTGCATGGAAACAATTTGGACCTCCTCGTACTTCCATCTGAATCATACGAAGCATTTTTTATTTGAATAATTTACATTAACTTTATTGTGGATTACATTATTAAGTATGTGCTTTTCAGGTTTATACTCTTATAACCTAACTTGACACTTGTGGTATGTTTACTACTTGAAGGTACTTAGGGTAAATTGAAAACGACGAGGTAAGCCATGTGCAGTGATAAATTAAGCATAACGGAGTAGCAATCAACACATAACGACGAACGACTTAAAAGTAGCAAAATGCATTAGTTGCTGAATCTCTTAGCATTAAGTATACTTACACCACATTCAAAGGAACAGTTAGGATTCAGAAACCAGGAAATCCGAGTGCATTTGCGTTTGAGGCGTAACGAACCAGTAGTACGAAAGGCGGTCCTGTGATGATGCGTGGGAGTTTATTTTATTGGGAAGTGATACTTCTAAGTTGTGAGTTACTTGCTGAGCCCAATATCGCACAGGCATACTGCAAGATGGGTTTCAGGAGGGTATATTAGGCAGTTTGTAGGTAAAGGAACGTGGGTGCTTACGAGGAGATAGAAGAGTTAGTGGGTGCGGTGTCGGATACTGGCTACGGTACATGAGATGTCGGCATTCCAGCTTAGTCTGGTATCCAGTGTGACACCCATCGTACAATATCAGATTTTGCCACAGGTTCATTCTTGATCTGCAGATTTAATGGAGGTAGAACGTACGGGAGGTGAAGAAAACTAGGGTCGTTTTGTCAGGATTGAGTTCAATTTTCCAATTTGAGATCCATTGAAAGAGGCATGAAGAGGTATTCGTTCTCCACTCACTCCAAAAGAATATCAAATTTTTGTCGACGACATAATAATTGTTTAAAAATTAACCATATCCTTGAAAAATAATATACTTATGTCATTTAACAGCTTTAGCATTTTTGACTTATACCGTATATATGTTTTTTTTCTCCATGTAACATTTTCAACCATAAACGTTGTTAGTTAATAAAAAGGTTCCTTCATCATGACCGGAACTTCCTGCACATTTTTCAAGAATGTAATTGATTTTTCAACAGGACTAAAAATCCCATATGATTAATCGATATTCATGGCAAACTGCGTGTAAACCTCTATACCTAATTGTATTTAATTTTCAGTCTGATAAATTCGACACCATTTTATCGAACCTTGCGCTGGATGACATCAACAAGAAAATGCATCAAAATGTTAGTTATACAAAATCCATCCCATTTTTTCAACGCATTAATGAGTCACTAATATTATAAAGGAAGTTAGCCTAAAGGTGACCCCTTTCTGCTAAAAATGTATTACAGCCCTGAGCGCGAAACCGAACTAGTCAAGAAACAATGGCACATAAAGCTGAAATTTAAAATTTTGTTTTGATAACATAATAATTTGCAGTATCTATTAAAATCGTTACCGTCAGAAAGAGGGTGTGCTTGAGGGTTGATGTCCTATGCATGTTCTCTCTTATTTGTGACTTTGATGACATTTTTACACTTATTCATATAATCTGGTCCTACAGAGTGAGTCGCAGCAGAGTATCATGATGCATTTTGTAATTGGAAAGAAACTTAAATTTACGACCTGTGGAGGTCTCGTTCTCAATTATCGTTTATTTTTTTCGGTAAGTGGGCAAATGTGCTATGGACCAGTTTCAATCTCAAAATACCTACTCAATAACTGTACCGATACACCCTTCTTGGAAATAGTTGAATTGGTATCTTTCAATGTTTCAGCTGACTGCTACTTGCCTTACGTATTTAGTGGTACTTCTTCAGTTCAACGGAGGATCTGGTTGCCCTACATTGGTGTCAATTGCGAATGGGACGAACAACATGACACATCAAATTTGAAAATACTGGTAGATACGACGTAGTAATCATTTCAACCGGTAATCCAGAATGGGATTTCGATATTCCACAAAGGTTCAGCACATAACATAGATATTTATGTGAGAGTTCCAATTCAGTTTTTACAACAAAATATGGATTACTATGCACAGATCTCCTGTTTTCTCCTACTGCAACCGCTACATTGTCCATCGCGATGAAGTTCTCTTGACAACATTGTTTCAATATTTCAACCGATTTACAACATGTAAAGGGATCTACACGGTTGTAAGTCAATTAAAACTTGTGTGGTATTGAATGAAATTTAAATGAAAACATTTGTGCAACTGATAAATGGTAAGTCGTCCAATCTCACCGGCTCGGAAAACGCCGTCCTCAAACGGTCGTAAACGGCGCCTGAATGTTTTTCCAAGTAGAGTTTATGTCGAAGCAGAACAGAATAAACGGACTGTTGAAGCTTTACCGGCAGGTGCACGGTTCTTTGCGACCGATTCAATCCTGCATAAATTTTAACAAGGCACCTACTGTAGTAAGTACACCTGCCACCAAAATGTTGTTAATAATTGGTAATTATAATCACATGATTGATAGTACATGTGACATTTAATCCAATTCCTGTATTCCACGTAATAAAGAAATATTTACCATTGTTGGTAATTCGAAATACAATTTAACCAAAATCTCAACCTACTTACAATATACCCGTCGGACTATTCGAGATAGGTATTCGAAAATTCAAGATGTTAAAAAAACTCCTTAAGACCATTCAAACTAACAAAATAGAAAAAAAAATCAAAAAGATTGTGGAGTAAAGGTAGTCATTACTCTCCCTGAACCTGGAAATTAGCTTTAATTTCCCTCCTACATCAGTATGGCTGAGCCACTGTTATGCTCCAATTTTGATCGAATCGTTTCAGGAACTCCTGAAGCTTATTGTACAGTAAAAATAGTACAGTGAATATTCATATTGTGTATGATGAATACTCAGTACTCCATAGAGTAACAACTAACATCTGCTACGAGAGATCATTTTGACCAAGTAACAGTTGTTATCCCAAAGTCCCTTACCCCCTTATCAATAACAGATCTAGAAACAAATTTATCTACTGCCTTGAAGTTGTGTACGAATACATAATCGAAACTTTGCCCGCTTGCCAAACCTTTAGACCTCGTAATTACGAAATTCTGGAAACGGGAATAGGATTACGCTGAGGAATAGCTCGGAAGGGACTTGTCGCAAAATTTGGATGTTTCAATTTCGGAATTTAATTAAAATTAACATTATGCCCAATTACGGTGGTTTGAAAAAAAATGAATAAGAAAATATGAAGATTGAATCTGATTCGGAGCGAGTACCCCTACGAGTACTTTGCTCGATTTTCGAAATTTAGAACATGGGGTCATATTTGTCAAATTTTCGGGAAAAAAATGGGGGGAATTGCCGTTTTTCACGACTTGGCCCAGTTGTATCGGGGTGAAAAAAATTATGACTATTACGAGTCTGTTAAATTAAATACTCAGTGATGTATCTAAGCTTTGAATAGTATGTGCCCTAGTTTCAATATAATATTGTTAATAAGTTATTACTTGGAGCAATAAAATCTTTCAAAAAAAAATTAAATTAAATACAGATTCTGAACCGTATGTGGACATTTGCTCGATTTTAGAAATCTCAAACATGGGAGTCATATTTTTCAAAAATGCGAAAAATGGGAGAAATCGCCGTTTTATCAAAATATTAAATTTTGTGATGTGAGCCTTTGTGGTGTGTTGAGAAACAACCCGTTAAACTTTCTACTGAAAACAATTGTCAAATATTATGAGCAGTCCGGTAAATGGCGCTACAAGTTGTATAATGTAGTTCTCTTTATTTGAGGTTCATTAGTACCATTCATTAGTAACTGCAGCAACAAAACTGTTTTGTTTTGTGTGTCAACTTCATAGAGTGACGTCTGTCTGGCTACCTCAGTTTTTTGGACACCAGTAGTTTTTTACGCAATAAATAGCTTAAAACTGAAAATCGTAGAAGTTATAAGGGTGAACAGGAGAGAATTCAGCTTTTTGCTCACCAAGGTGTCCTTTAATCCTCCCAATCACTCCCCGTGGTGTCATGAGGATTTGTACCAAATTTTAGCGTTTTGAGATGAACAGGATAGAAGTTAGAACCGATATGATGTTTAGAACCTTGGCAAACTTTGCTTGACTGTGGTTCGCTCCGCTAGCGTTAGAGATTCCTGTAGATAGGTAAACGCATATTCATATTTATTACTGCATAACGTAGGAATGTTCATTAAATAGCTATCAAACGTAAGTATGTACCTACGTACATAATGTTCAGAACTTTGCATTCCTTAATATGAACCATTCACCTTGACAGGCACCGTCTACAAATAGTACGTCTATTTTTCCCCCGAATGAAAAATAAGTCATTTGCATTTTTTCACGACTACAACAATGAAAGATGTACAAGGGAAAGTGGTTGAGAAACAAACACACCTCCCACGCCATGACTTTCGCCTTTTCGGCTTCTTTTCGAGGATGACTGATGACTTCGCCCAATTGATTTGTGAACCGCTCGAGTCCTACACACTTTTCATTCATCCTGTATTTCATTCAAGGTTTCGTCATAATCAATGAATCCAAACATTTCTACTCGACTGACTGTTTCCCGTTTTATACTCCTGACAATCATTGTTCAAAAATATAGTTACTTAGAATGGGTTTTGCCATAATTCAAATGAAATCAGAGGTTTGCCTTTCCCCCTTGGGAGACGTCGAAACATGAAAACTGAGTTCTAGCGTTTGAGTCAGAATACTGAGTTTTTAAATAAATAAATAACAACATTTTTCTTTAATAATATTTTTCTGTCTAAATCCAACTAAGACTTGTTATAACACCGTGGTTGTACAAATGGGGCAAGAAAATACGTCCTCAGGTAAGTGCATGAGGCCAAGTTGGACTTCTGGGGGACTTAAGCTTTATCTCCCATTTCTGGGCCCTTGTACCCAATTGGTTCAAGAAATCTTCCAGGATGTTCAATTCACCTCTAGAAGAGCGGAAGAGTAAGACCGTATCGTCAGCAAACTGCGTCGTGGTGATTTCGTCTGAAATGGGTTAGGCATAGGTTAGGTATAATACTGGCCCCAAAACACTGCCTTGGGAAACTCGGGATTGGATTCTGCGTGATCTGGTTCTACTGGGATGAGCTTTACAGAAAACGTTCTATTCGACAAGTAGAACAATACAAGGCGTTAGTACGTGTTCGGGACTACGCATTCCACCTCGTGAAGGATACCGGAATACCACACACGGCCAAACGACGTTTTTACTATCGGACTATCGAGTTTTCCTGCTCCATTGAGTGGTTGATCAAACTCACTATTTGGAAAGAAGGAATTCTGCATGAGATTGCGTCAGCTTAAAGGTAAAACTGACCAAGTGCTATAATAATACTGGACTCAGTAAGTGCCATGTGCCATGCGAACCCCAAATTGCGTGTCTGGCAACTGGGTTTTCTGAATATACAATATTATTACTATAGTACGGCTTGAAATTGAGTTTCGGAATCGGATGATTTCTGAAATCATTCCTTCCATAACCCTCATTTATATCATGAACAACTTGCTACTAAACTGCAGTATATTACCTAACTGCACTGATTGAACAAAAGAGTATCTGATCGTATCCCGGAACTCATCATGTTTGAAGTTGCTCGATTGTGCAACTCCCCTAACTCATTCTCCCGTTTAACCATAGAACTTGGAGTTGTTAAAGAGGAGGAAGCCATCCATTGCACTGGATATCACTCACAAATTGTTCAAATTTCCTAATGCTGAAATGATCTATTAACTTTCAATCCACTCATATTTTTTTTATTGAGCTTGAGGAGACAAGACTCATCCTTCACATGACGTATAGCTACGATTTTCTCAAGGGCAATTTAAAACAAATAAATGAGACTTTTGACACATTTATTCGATTTTTTCCACTATTAACACTTCATATGCGTAATTTTTATTATTTACCTATACACTATCACGTTTTCATTAATATTCATAACTCATCATCAAGATCCAACCAAATATTCCAACCTGTGGATAAATATCAAAATTGTCTTGATAGTTCAGCATTTTAAAATCACAAGCACTGAATTGTTTAAAATAAAACGTTAATCATTCCTGAAGAGTCAAAGCTCCTTCAGTCAAGGTACAGAGGGAGAACAGGCTTAAAGACATTTCATGAATTAGTCCTTACAAGTTTTCGTTGTTCACCCATATTATTCGTTTCTTTCGTGTCCGGCCCTTTCTGCTTCATTTTATTTATTTATTTTTTTTTAATTATTTTTTATTTTTTGTTATTGCAATTAAGTCGATGCTATTTGTAGGTAGTATGGTTGTTTGGGACTAGATGTAAAGGTCAGGTTTCAGGTGATTACCTGTACACTTTATTACGTTCCTAACAATGTCAAACGGTCTGAGGAACAGGAGGTGCCTGACTGATTGAAGCGCTAACTGCGTTTACCCGTAGCAATGCCATATTGCTCATGACTACAAAAAATTATTTACATGTTTTTGATCTCGTAGGAACATTGTTTATTGTTTTGTTTATACCAAAAGCTGTCAACCAGTTTGAAAAAAATTATGGACTGTGCTGGAGGTTCTATGCAGAAACATCAATATTTAGGTTTACGTGAAATGCGAGCAAAGCGAAAAGAAGAGGTAACCAGTATGCTTTTAACAAAGCTTCGTGAAATATGCATAAACGATTATCTCACTGCCCCATCTTTTCGCTTTTACTTATTCAAACGTAGTACGACCGTTTCTCTTCAAACTGAAATTTCTAGCGACTCTACGGCCGCAATGATTCTATTCCGTCGATAACAACAAGAGTGCATGAGCCAACAAATCGTAATACAGAGGGGGGCCAACTGTTTCGGAACCGACTTTGAACTTATTCGCCTCTGTACCAAAAATGTTGATTAAAAATTTGGATCAATGAATTCTTACTTAAAATAACAATGACCTTTATTTCAACAGTCGAAATAATATTATGTTTCACTGCACGAACTTCGTGTATATTGATTGACAATCATCAGCCCGTTTCTGTCGTAATGCAATCAATCATATCTAGACGCACAGGCTAAAATATCACTAAAACTTTTACGGACACTAGTCTAGAATAACTGTCAACGTTCGACTCATTATATACAGTCAATCAATTTTTTCTGATATTGGACTCACCACAAAAATAGCATCATCAAGCACATTATTTGAATAAATATGTTCACTGCGTCTACCTAATATTGTCTTTTTGACGAAGGTTCTTGAAAAACGTACCTTCCATGTCTATAAGTAATTACTTACATATGATTCAGAAACTTACATACCATGTATGTGCACCCAGTATAGGTTTTTCCATCTTTGTAGAATCCACTAGATTTAAACGATCGAGTTAGAAAATATTATTGTCACCCGAATTGAGGTTATTAATTCACCTTCGATGAACAATTACAGAGATTCAAAACTCTTATAAACTCAATATGGTTGAATCAAGACCTTGAAATCCGAATAAAGCCAGCTTTGTATACGATAACCAACAATTATTGGCTGTTATAACGCACTAAATGCAGTGTGCTAATTTATTAGGTATTGTACACCAATAATTTAAAAAATCAAGTAATTAATTATGAAACCAAACCAATGGTCCCAAGTTAAGAAAATAATATAAAACGTCTAAATACTAAGTTAGCTTTGATATGTTCCCAAAATCGGAATGGATTTGCAACAGAATTCACAACATACTCATATTTACATGACCCCTTTTGACTGAGGGTTTTGTCAACTCCAGATATTCCGGAGGCGAAAACCAATTTTAATTGAAATCTTATTCTGTTTACACTAGGGAACTAATAATACATTAAGTGAGCTCAAATTTCGGGCTCAACAAATTATTTTATTATAAATGCATTTCTTAATGAATAGTACCAAAGTTTGGCATCGTGGTAACTTGGTTCAAACCATTGACGGTAGATAATATTAAAACCGCACATAGGAATGTAGTTATAAATTAAAAGATTGTAGGTACCTAATCAATATAAAATCAAGTTTTCCACAAATCTATAAAAATGGTGGAATTGTTCATAAATTATACAGCTGCTTTACAAATTATACAAAAATATTTAAACCATAGTGACGTACTGTCAATAAGTTTATCGCTAAGATTTCAACAATTAAATTTAGTAGGTTACAAATAATATTCGGAAGCCGTACTTTATAAGTTAGGCCTGTGGCAATCAGCTTCCATGGAAGCACTTCTAAATAGTCGTCATCACAGAAAAAAAGTTCACTTGTGCAAGTACACGGAATAAAATGTTGAGGTATCAGTCAACATAGCATCGCGACATCGAAAATGGAGGGTTGAATAAAAGTCGGTGCGCATTGACCAACTAAGTGGAAAGAATGTTAATTTGGTTGAAGTACATATTTGGTTATCATAGGCCCTGACGGTACGTGGTTGCAATAACCCCTCGTGAATCATTTTCTTTCTCAATATAGTCACCTGAAATTTAACATTTAATAGAATGGAACATTGTTTTGAAAAACATCATATTGTCGAGTCTGGAACATAGAACCATTGGATAATGAGTTCTTTTCACAACCAAAATACCACTGGATATGGTCATTTCTATGAGGCAAGCTTCTTTTTTCATGTAATCGAGCAACTGTTCAGCCTTTGACCTCCTAAATTAGTTTCTCAAACATTGGCAGAGGGTGATTTGCCAACCACAAGCATTATCTTCTGCAGGAATCTGGTACAGCTCACTGAAAAAAAAAGAATATACATTATCTAAAAGGGTGTTTAAAGTTGAAACTGAAAAGCAAATTTCGGTTTGATATTCATTACTGATAAGCTCCCAGTGCATGTCACTAGGTATGAAGGGGGATATTATGCATCCAAATACCACAGGAACTTTACAAGCTCCTACAAAAATCAATCAAATCTAACACTCTTCTCCCTTTGCAGCCTGTTATAGTCTTTAAAGGCTAATTTGGCTTCTGACTCTTCATAGGTTGTAAAAGCCTTGTTTTCAATTTTGAATGAAGACAAATCTCTAAAACGAATTGTTCCAGGGAGGGTCAAGGGAGTCATTCCCTACCACCACCTCCGAGAGCCAAAAATGGGCAATATTATAGCAGGATGTCTCTATTTTCAAGAGTGACACCTCCAAAATGTAGAGGAGTCGCTCAATAAGTCCATACTAAGGCTGAGTTCGAACATGGACGTCTTTGGCGAGCGAAAAGTGAAGAAGAAGAAGAAGAAAACATGTTTATTATGAATAAATAATTAATTACAATTGTGTAAATTAAATACAAGCTGGTATGCAGGTTTCATATACGTACTTATATACACACAACATTAAAAAAAAACATGATACGGCATGGATTTTTCATCCGTCTGCCGGGGCAACCTGGGCTACAATTTTTGATTTTTTAAATTTAAATTTTCAGAAAATGAACTTTCGAGTTGAACACAGAGCAGAAATGGGCGATTTTATTCAGTGATTCACTTCACCAATTGAATTCAGAAACCAGGGAATTTCGGTACCTCCACGCCTGACGGCCAAACTGTCCCACCCCCAACCAGTGCTCACCATGGTTCAGCAAGTAGACCATTTTTTCCATGGTCAAAACCACATCCCCAAAAAAATGCGAGCGAAAAGTGTTTTATAAAAAAAATCGTTTTATCGCAAAAACCCAAATCGTTCCAAAATCGGACGGCGTTCCTCCAACCCCAACCCCCCCCCCCCCCCCAACCACCCGAAATATTAAGACATACCTACTAAAAAATATTGAAAAAGCATTAATTTAAAAAAGATTTCTTTGAAAAATAACGTTTTTCTAAATACGAAAAGTGTCGATATTAGCTTTACAACCCTCTATTTAGTACCCTGTTTGTCAAATTTTCCTAAACCCCGGACCCCCTGCTTTTGTTCTGCCTATGTTCAATTTGAAAAATTGGCTATTCTGCCTCGACGATTGGTTTTCGTCTATTGCTCTCCAACTCGTATTCCCAAGACTGAAAAATATCTACCAAAATTTACTATCTACGATTTACAATGGTCCATAGAGTCACTCAGGCACCCTGTGAGGACAATCAACGTTTTTGCACTAAACATATCCCATGGCTGTCACCCACAATATACGCCACACTTCCGACTATTTTTTGTTACAGTCAGTCCAGTCACCTAAACCCTTCAAAAAGAGATGAGGTGCATACCTGCAACAGATGCACACATCTGACTCACTGAAAAGATTGGATCTGAAATATTGTATTGAATGTTAATAGGTACCTAATATGTGTTCCTTGTCGATTATTTTAGTATTACATGGTACCTACTTTAGTATTTAGCATGATAGTTCAAGTTTCTGACTTCCATTTATTGTCTACTGGTTTCAAGTTTCTGACTACGTTGTTATTTATTCAACAATTATTATTTATTAGGTACTTCCGTATTTACCCTTTCTCACAAGTTAGTGTCAGTTTATATATATTCAAGGTTTAAAGGTCTAACGTAATAAAAAATAAAGTAGTTCTATGACAACTAACCCACTCACAACCTTGGCCTTCTTTCTCATTGTTTGTTATATTAAAAAATCTATAACTATACGAAAATGTTGAAATTAAAGAATTTAATTGAGTCAGACACACGCAGTAGCTTTGCAAGCGATTTGTTCAAAAATCAATAGCACCAGTTTCTGAAAACGTCATCCATCCCAAGTTGGAGCTGAAATCGACTTTATGAGCTCATTTCACGTAGAGTAAGGTATGTAACTACCAACCTAATATTGAAAATATGAACATGTATTAGAAAAGGGTGGTAGATTCATGTTAATAACTACATGCTTGTATTAACGTATACAGTACGTCGTATACGTATGAAGATTGAAACGCAAATTCGTTCGTATGACAAATAAGACCCGGTGCAACAATGAAAGTAATCGTAGGTAGGTAAGTATCCCGTGGTAAAGCATGTCTTTGACGTATTGGTGAACAAATACCCGGTTATAAGGTTGTAAATGAATGGTTTCCATTTTCCTGTATTGTATTTCGTATTTCATTTGTATGTACTCGATTGAACATTCGTAATTCGGCCATCGACACGTATGCTACAATAATTAACATTACAGAGGTTTCTGTTGTAGAAGGTCTAGTACCGCGAAAAACCGCGAGATCGCACGACGGCCTCCACAAGCTCTCGACCTTCGATCCCCACGTTTCTCCCATTCGCCGTTCAAAACGCCTTTAGTGAGCCGCTTCCTCGACGAATTATTCAATCGTCTGAACTATGCGTATGTTCTTCATGCTTCTATCAACTTCAGGGACTACACAATATCATGAACCACGCCGAAAGCGCCAATCTGCTTTTTTGGTCATTTTTGTTTTAATGCACTTTTGGGTACTAAGTACCCTGAGTTAGGCATACTACAACCATAGACCTATATATCTATAGGTATATAGGTATATAGATCTATGACTACAACAGAGCAGACAAATGTAATTCCCAGTGGATGCACAATTCGATTACAACTGCATAAGTTGATTAAAACTGCACAATGCCTTTTTCAAATGAACCCAACTAGGTATATTTTTCGTCGAAATATTTAATACGTCAAGCTCCGATTACCGAAATTACCGGTGATACGTCGATCAGTCAGTAGGTAGTGTTTAAAAAAAACATGTTATGGGCCTATTTGTCAATCAGACAACATGCTCCTAGATTTGGTCACAACCGAATACAAATAATTAGGTACTGTTTCACCCTTAAATTGACATAACCTTCTTAATTGAAATTAAACTGCCTATTTTAAGCCTCATACTGTTAGTTTACATCACAAAGCGTTAGTTCGGACACCCTCAAAGCCATGTTCATCCAGTTTTACCTTTGCTCCGGCTCGCACTGACATCGTGAGCTTTTGCAATAGAACTGTGACTTTCCCTGGTGGAAAAAAACGACAAGATGATATCAATACTTTCATTTAGATGTTTCGGATTTTTATGGTCGAACCCTGAAAATGCATGTATTCCCTGTACTTTTGACCAATACATGGTTTTTAACGGTGGTAAAGTAAGCACAATGATACAACCAACTTATGGGTCAAGCTCCTAATTCATACAAATTTACATCCCAATCACATCAATATATCTGTATGAAACCTGCAATAATTCAATTGCATAATTATAGGTATTATAATGGTTGATAGATAACTTCAGCTTGTTGTTCGAGGATTTTAATGTCAGTACTTATCAATTTGTTTATAGGCCTAAATTTAAACTTGAAATGTCAATAACAATCTCCCTCATTTGTCCCACAACTCAAGTTGCTGACTTTGATGGCAGAAAAATTTTTTTTTTTTTTCATTTATACTTAACCTAATTGTTCCCGATACCTAATGGAAGGCCCTGATTGTTTGATTTAGGGTAGATTGCTCTATTACTCGTATAGGAAAAAAGTCCACATTCTACCTGTCCCATAGATGTGATCTATCCTCCTTTTGAAATGTTGATATGCCCTAAAAGGTAATATGATTCATGTTATATTACATAATTTGTCTGTTTATAAGGGAGTTCAATAATCTATACATTTTGTTGATGAGAGACTCACATGTAATGGTCCAATTTAATGTAACTCCCAAAACCTATTTCCCTCACACCCTGAGGATGTAGAATTTAAATCGAATTTAAGTAATTAATGTTATCATGACTTCGACAAGGACCATTTCTAGGATCATTTCTTCTTCATGGTGACTTCTCTTCGATTTTGTCATTAATTGTATTATGGTTTCTTTAATGCTAAAAACTAATTCTATAAAGGTTTCTTTGTGTAAACACCATCAGCAGCCTACTTTGGAGCAATTCATGGAAAACGTAATTTTGTGCAGTGAAATCAGAACCATGAAATTTGTATGAGCTGGGAGCCCTTATGTAGATTTTCTTATATGTGACACTATTTGGCGAGTACTTACCGACTGCATTCACGAAGACTTTGGGTTTGTTTTTCCAGGCTATGAAAATGCAGTATACAGGAACGCTCGTGAGGATCATAAGACACCCAATACCTGCGAATTGAATTAGTGCGAATGAAGAACAACAATAAATACATGATAGCATAAGAAGTTTTAAGTGGTATTTTATTGACAAAATTGATAAATATATGATAGCAATAAATACATGATATATGAATATATGAACAACAATAAATACATGATAGCATAAGAAGTTTTAAGTGGTATTTTATTGACAAAATTGATAAATATATGCAATTGAAAAAAAAAACATGAACCTCAATCAGGATGTGCGATGGAATATCGCTGAATTATTGATCAACTAGTCACGTCTGCTCGCTTTGCTCGCTCTTCCAAGTACATACCTACCTGATTCACCCACTGACTATAATAAATATTGAACGACTTATAACTCGAACGGCTACTTCAAATGGATTGCACTGGTGTTACATCATCGCTATCGACCGCTTCTATAGATTTTATGCAACACTACGTTTGAAATTACTGAGGAACTTAATGTCAAAGAAAATGCACCAAGTACCTACCTATCAATTCTGAAAATGAGTAAATTATCAGACATGCGTAACTCCATGCGGTTCAACGATGGCCGCGTGTTGGAGGTGAAATAATCATTTGTGTTCAATAGAGGCAAAACGATATCAACGTTAACAATTTAATGAAGATTTACATAATATTTGGGGATCAGTCGAAAATCTGCTGAATGATTTTGAAGTTTTTTTCTAATAGTTTCGGTACTTACAACCAAACTGTATGTGGTTGGATTCTTGCCGTTACAAGCAGATGAAGGTAAAAACTCCGAGTCAATAATCGTCTTATTCAAAAATATATTTTTACCTGAGTGGGGAGGATTAGAGCATTCTAGTATGACATTGCACAGCAGTTGTATGAGTCTATAGAGACAAACTCCTCCAAACCAATACCATAATGATATTATGGTATATTATACCAATTCAATATAATATGGTATAATATACCATAATATACATAATATGGTATAATATACCATAATATACATAATATAATATGGAAATATGTTTGGGGTATAATAATATTATTATTATACCCCCAAATTAATATTGGTATTAATCACCTGTTTCAACTGGAGTGGCGACCATAGGGACTATCGTCACAAAGAGAGTGGCTAAAATGTAGAGAATAGGGAAGACTAGATTCACTCTAATAGGGCGAAGGAGATCTGGTTGGGTGTACCTCAACACCGGAACACACAGCACCGACACACCTATACTCAGCTGTAAAATGGATAAACAAAAAACATGAAATGAAACTTTGTAATGTTGAAGTGTAATACTGAGGAATTGTGATTTGAGACCATAGCAAATGAAGCAGCCAACAAAACCCGATGAACAGCAGACTGCTGTCAGCAGTAGTCGTAGCTCAACATTTCTGCTATTTTGTGTTCATTATCAACTTGTAAAAATTCAACTTCCTGAAAGTCTTACCCATGTCGCGAAGCCCACATAGTTGATGAGGGAGTAAATGTCGGAAACTGTTAGGTATAACATCGATAGCATTGCCTGGAATTACGAAACACATGAATAGTAGATAGATAGAAAACGTGTATATTTTAAAGAGAAACAGAAGTATAAGATGTGTCTTTACAAACACGATATGGCAATGGACCATGCCATGCACTATTATTTTATAATTCAAATTTAACTAGAGGTGGAAATGGTGAATACTAACAATAACAATAAAGCAAAACATGTTATAGAAACTGATACAGAGTCGAAAATAGGTCCCAATTGAACTGAGCCACCAGCTCTATATGGCCATGCAGCTTGACAAAATCTTGCGAGTGGGAGTCAGTTGAGCATTTGAGCATTCCAAGGACGGAGTCGTATGACAATCCAGCAATCCCAAATTGTACCACCCGGAACTCGGTAGGAGCTGGGCAGCGCCCCAAAAACTGCGTATTTTCAAAGGGGTTCGAAGTACATACGAGCAGATTTGAGGCCTTCAGAATCAAAATTGGATAACTCAATTTTTTATCGAAAACTAAATATATTATTTCTTTTTTCACAAGTTCAGACAAGGAATTATATGCCCTGAAAGTTTCAGGACCGAAACTCAACTCCAACCGTGCCAAATATAGCGTTGATGACCATATTGTTTATGGAACATTTACAATATTTGGGCGGCTAGGTGGGAATATACGTATAAAGGTAAAATCAAGTCCTGACGAATAATTACCTAAAAATGATTGCGAGCTAGCTGAACGCTTGATTTGCGTTTTGGTCCCTTCAGTAAAATTTGACAATCTGGAATTATCCACTATTGATTCTGAGGGCCTTATTTATCGAAATGAATGATGAGGTTTGCTGATTGGATTTATCCAAACGTTATAAAGTTTAGTGAGCATTAACCCCCCTTCCAAACACCCGCTTCAACAATTTGAATAACCAGGAAATAAGAAGCTAAGAGTAAAATTATTTTATTTGCTTTCATGAAATCCCACTATAGTGTTAAGTTTGACAATCTTGGGATGTTTCGTCGGGAATCAATATTGACCTCCATCACTGGTAAGACACCTGTTATATCCATGAAGTAATATAATCAGATTTTTTTTTATAACAGGAATATCTTGTAGACAACTTACTATACAGAGAATGGCCGGAGTGGGGGTTAGCCGTGAAATTTGGATCATCGTGAGAATTTCTGGCATCTGTCCTTCGCAAGCTCCAGCGTAAAACAGTCTGAAACAGGAATAGTGGATGAAAAACAAGGCTAATTTGTCATTTTGCTATAGATTTTACAGGTCCATTGAATTTTTGATAGCACACACGTGTGAATAAAATTTTCATGAAGTGATGATAAAGAGCGGATAAAGAGTTTCCAAGTAGATTAACCATAAAATTCTACCGTCTTCAACAAAAATATCGTTTCAAAACTCACTGTATCTTACCCATCATTTTAAAGGTTTTCTTATGCTGAACACGATGGTGAAATCGGAATTGCGCTGTCTTATTCCGTTCTCAAACCAGAGCACTTTGAAGATGAAGAAACGTGGTTGATACTTGAAATGAACTTCATGTTTAGTCTGCTCTAATCTGATAACAGAATGAGATATCGTCATTCTGACTTCACCATCGTATTCAGCGTTGAAACATCTATCCCCCAAAAAACAACTCCGTTGTAAAAACTGGCCCGCCAGAAAACCTTCTCAGGCGCAAAAAGGGATGATATCCATTTTGCCCGCCAGCCACGTACATAGGATGCTCGGTGCTCGGGATCACCCATAAATTCCCAAAATGAAACAGTCTGACAAGTGACACCTCGTTTTAAAGGTGTTTTTACGCTGAACACGATGGTGAAATCAGAATTTGATATCTTCTTCCGTTCCAAAACTGGAGGACTATGGAGATGAAGAAACGTGGTTGATCCTTGAAATGTTCTTCATGTTTAATCTGTTCTAATCTGACAACGTAATGAGATATCGCAATGCTGACTTCAACGTCGTGTTCAGCATTGCAAAATCTATGAGCTGAGGGTTTTTTTCAAATGACGCAGGTTACCGACCCCTAGGGGCTAACTTGGGCCCTTGAACGAATAGAGCTACAAACATGCGAAATAGAAGAACACAAAGAACAGACGAACAAATCTTACAATATAATGCAAAAGTGCGTGTGAGCATGGCACAATTGCGTGAATCACAATCACAAGAGGCACGAGCTGATCGAAATCAACAACGACGATTTGAACAAAGATAAGCGCGACGGTTAGTGGTTGACGTACGCAGAGCAAATTACCTACAATGCCAACAAGTACATCGAGTATTTACATCCGATTCGTTCCTTCGTCTAGCATTCGGGTGGGTATGAGCCAGATATTGCACATTACACTCATTCGAAGGCGACGGTTGGTGCTATGAACAAGGAATCTCCCCATTGTCAATTCACTAGAAATAATATGGCAAAACAACGTTTGCCAGGTCAGCTAGTGAATCTATAAGATGAAACTGTGTGGTTCAGGTATAGTATAATCTGAATATTCAAATGGGAGTAACTATGAACCTGAATGAACCAGGAGTAATCGCTAGACCACCACATGCTGTGCAACGATATTCTCCGCTCATTGATTTACCTCGATGAAGTCAATAGGACTCCGTTGACAGCCCCGAACGTCGACATGGCCACAAATACTGGAATCGTCCATGCGAAAACTCCAAACAGCCTATTGGCATACAACTGCGAACAAGTATGAGCACATGAATATCTCATTATGGAATGTACAATGTGAACATTAGTCACATACCTAATCAAAGTTATTTACATTACAACCGAAGCAGCTAAAGCTGACTTATCAACCTAACCCCGGTTATATTCAGTAAGCAATTCTATATTTACCACAGCCACGGCTTCCGACTCCAACACTTCTTTAGGAGACAACGTCGTGTAAAACGCTATGTTGGTCAGAGTGTATACGACGGTGACCAGAGTGCAGCTGATAGCGATTGCTCTTGGCAGATTTCTGACAACAAACATTAAATATTATTTGAATGAAACATCTAACAACTCATTCAATAATTATAACGTCTTGAACTGAACGCTTAATATTTCACAGTCTGAAAATATGCAGATACTATGCAGAAAACATATACAGGTACCGAGTAACATCCCAGATGCAAACGTCTCTTGAGTTAATTTTCGAAATTACTTCAATTTTGACATAATTTAGATAGTTAGATTTACATCACTAAGTAATTATCAACATGACTTACTTGATTGGATCTTTCAGCTCTTCAATGATGAAATTGAGGTAATTCCTAGATGTTGGATGAAATATTACGATTAAGTATTAATGAACAGCCATAACTAAATACATAGGAAACGTAATCGTAACTAATGAAATTACCATAATTAAACAAAGAGTTCGTGAGGTGGGCACTTGCTTTGGGTATCTTCAAATATGTCCCTAAGCATTATTTTTATATCAATCCGAATGAGCTCAAGCCATTCCAAAGCGATTTATATATGAACATTGTAGTTATCAGGTGTATTGCCTTACACACTCTGTATAATAATTATATTATTTTCAAATTGAGAGCGATAAACAGCATTGTGCTTACCATCCATTGTACGCGAATAGACCAGAATAAAACGATAACGCCAGCGATGTCACTTCCGTTTTATTATTGTCAAACGTGAAGTACTCAGTGCGTCCTAAAACATCACAAACAGCACAATATTTGATTAATTAAAGAAAGAGAAGATTTCAACAATATAAATGTACATGTTCATCCGTTTACGCAGTAGCATAGCCAGGAATTTCGTTCGGGTGGGGGGGGGGGTCCAAAAGCATGGGAGTCCGGGGTAAATTGTTTTAACCCCCTGGGAAATTTCAGTAACGATGCTCCTTCAAAATTGACATCTGTCTTATTACATTAATCTTTACAACTCTCGTATTATATTATTATATTGCTCTTCTGTGTAATTGTGTAGGCCTGAAATGTGGGTTGAAAAATAATTTTTAAGCCATAACCTAATGATCAACTGCCCACCCGCCCACTGCCACCTATTCTCATCTCGATACTCCTACTCCAATCTACATCAATGTTAACAGTCTCTTCATGCCTTTTAAACTTATTTATGCAATTTACGTTGAATGTATTACAGATTTTATTCAACAACAAATTTCGCCTGCAATAATTTCATAAGTAAAAGTAATGTTGATGGAAGAAAGAGAGTGAATCGCATAGCCTGTGAGGATCAATGGGATTTAATAGCTTGAGTGATGATGACTGGAAAATGTTGACGATACTGAGGTTGGGGCGTGGCCTCCAAGGACTTTCCTTCGGAATGACCAGCTATTACCCAGACGACTGACTCTCGTTTCCGCCGACAGTAGAATTTCACCAGGACGTCCTTACAACTATAAAGGAAGGAAGATGACCACATTGGTACCGTGGGGTTCTTTCGATGTAGCAACCATGACGTACCATGAGCTAAAATCGGTCTTACTTTACTTGACCACAATAATAATGTTATTGTGGTCATGTAAAGTAAGTAAAGTCAAGTACTACTATATTATGCAGTAGATAAACCTACTCGTATCATGTATTCTTATTTGTGGAAAAAACCACGCAAATCGGCTCAGAATTTAGCAAACAGCATTTTGCAACTTTTTCGGTATCAAAACGCTAAACATCCTTACTCATGAATGACGAGCAACCTATCTTAAGTAATGATACTCAACGTCGATAGTAAATAGTCATGAGAGAGAAAGCAAAATACGAATGACTGACCAAATACTTATGTGGTCCACTTCAATTGTTTTCAGTAAAAAATTCTTACCGGACCCCCTAAAATTGTTTTGGCCCTTTCGAAAGACATCAAACGCTCAGCCTCTTTTCAAATAGTACTCTTTTCAAATCCCAGCCACAAACCTGTGTCCCTTGCTTACTCCACATAAAGGCCTCTGAAACATGAATGTATAAAAGTCGTTTGGAATTATTTATCATGTTATATATTGTACGAATTGTGAAACCTAGCGACAAATCGCCCCTCAAGTGGGATTTGTCCATCATTATCGCAGTTATCATGGACCAGCCTAGATCTATCCATGGAATTTGTCCGAATGGAAGAGGTATGCTACACACAGCCATTCAAAATAGCCAGAAGGAATCCGATTTCTTCACTCCGGTTATACAATGAGCAGGAGCTCATAGAGCAGGAGATAATCGCTATTCTTATGATAATTTGTTGGGATCAGTAAAATCCTTGATATTTTTTACCATTCATTTGGCCTGCATGAAGGTTCGAGAGGCATTTTCTACATAGTCTTTCTTCTTCTCTCAAACAAATGTGAGTACTCCGAACACAACCTACGATGATAATTAAGGTACTCCGATAAAAGTAAGTAAAGCTGCTCTCGCCATTTTAAGATGAAGTACGTACTGACTTTGAGGTCAGTAACAAGAACTGTCTAGCAATCTTGTGTACCTACTAGTATGTTCTATGAAAGTCACCCTGGCAATGAATAGAAAACTGAATAGAAATGAATAGAATTTCAACAGACTACTGGCAATGAATAGAAAACTCTGACATTCAACAGATTTCATTTCTTCAAAAGATTCTTGAGAACGGTAGCTACATCACAAACTTGTCTCTCCGCAGACTAAACATCGCTATTCCTGAATTGTCTGGTATGAAGCTTAGGGGAAATAAATTTATTAACACAGACAATGAATCGACAATAAATATTTATTTAACAAATAAATAAAAATAAATAGTAAAAAAGTATTCCTATATTTTTCATGGGATAATGGCAGTGCAGTTGCTTTGGTGGGCGGTTTTAAAGGAACTTCCGTCGTGATGGTCGATGATACATGGGAATTGTTCTGATGGCGACGGTGCAGCATCGAAACTTGGGTTTTGTCCATTCCGTGCGACCCCGTTGTAGCCTTGCGCTGCTCCCGGGAAAGGTGGGAAAATACTGTCTGGGAATCCACCGTACTGTTGGTAAGGATCTGCATATGGACTCCGGGTGTTAGTTGAGGGATTCGCTCGGTAGTTATATGCATCGGAAGTGAAGCCTGAAGCATAGGACCTGTACGGATCATACCCTGGGTAGTTTGAAGAGAAGGGTTGACCACCAGGGTAAGCGTACGGAGGATGCTGAGCGGCTGTGGGGGTATATCGTCCAGGCTGACCTCCACTATGGTTTATCGTTTCCACGTCGTTCGCTTCGTGATTGCCTGGCTGCGGCTGATAAGGTCCTTGCTGGGCGTTAGTTGGTGCGTATCCTCCTCCATATGGACCTTGCTGAGTTGCCGTCGGTGTATATCCTCCATAAGGGCTCTGATAAGGTCCGTATGCACCGAACCCTGGATATCCTGGGAATGGTGAGAACGGCCCGGCTGCAGGGCCTGGTCCATAAGGCCCAGAGTACTGCTGCTGTTGTTGAGGGCGCAATTCTTGTTTCTCAAACATCTGCTGAGGATACTCTATTCTAATGTTAGCACTGGTGTCCGGCAATGTGAACTTTACATTGTAACCATCTTTGGTTTTCTTCACTCTAACATCATCACCCTCTATTTTGATAGTAAACTGTTTTTCACTATTCACTTCTTTGGGAGCTTGGATTTTTATGGAAAATTGTTTCTTTGTGGGCTTTTCGGTTTCTACAGGTGGTTCTTCAAGTTTGGCTTTCTCCTCGTCCTCAGGTTTGAAGGATGCGTTTCTTTTGTCGATGGTCAGATGTTTCGTCGCTTGGATGAGTTCTTTGAGGTCCGGATCAACAGTGCCGTTTTCGCTCTTGATTTTCATAGGAGCTTTGATGCTACGCAGGACTTCAGCTAAATTAGATATTTCGTTGGCATGAGGCGACTTGTTGCTGACCGGTATAATGTAAATCATAGGGCGTGGTGGCTGACGGATCTGCTCGATCGGAGCTGGCGTTGTGAATTCGACGGGACGCACCGTCGGTACGACGGACGTCGCTTGGCGTTGTGTCTCATACCGGGCTGCAGCTTGATTAGCTGCAGCGTCGACCAGACCCCGGAATATGAAGCCTATAGTCCGCTTCTCCCTAGACCCGCCGACACTCCAAACCTCGACACAGCACAACACGCACAATACCACGATCACTGTCCACTTCATGACTGGGCCGCTTCTCCACACCACTACTATATATAAACGACGATTACATAAAAAGGTGCTCCTCGCTCGGTTGCCTCTGAAACCCTGCACTTAGTGTCGCAAAGGTCTCCTGAGGAACCTCGCTCGCACTACCAGAAAAGGATCATGTGTGTGTGTTCGCTAAAATGAACTTTCTTTCTTGCATCAGTCTAACGATTTCAATAGATTTCTTTTTCCGAATAACATCTTTTTCCTCGTGAAAATCACATCAGCTACATACGTTATTAGATTCACCGGGATAGATGAAAAAATGTTTCTACGTAAAGCTTTTTGGTCACTTCTATCCGTTATCTACACCTTTCGAAATCGGTGGTTCATAGAGCATTCGTTTTAGTTTTATTGATTTTGAAAAGTGAGTGCTGATCTCGATCAGGATTTTGCCATTTGGGATTCGCTGAACGGCCTCCGAAAGGGGAGGAGAAAGAAATGGCGCCCGAACAAAAGGCAAAAAACCGGTAATAGGGGGCGATATTTGAAAAGGTTTCACAACCTGGCTCGAAGGAGAGACGTCTACTGAGGGAACTTAAAACGCAAAAATGCCCTTTGCCTGATTCCAATGTCACGTCCGCCTATTATAAACATTTCATGATGCGTCATGGAAACGAGAGCCTACGCCGCTGGAGTAGAATAGCAACGTCTTCAAAATCAGAAAGCAGGAGGTATTACGATGATGCAAAGGTAATGGAAGTATTTTTTTTTTTTAACCCAGTCAGCCGGAATTGTATAAATAAGAGACTGCTGAGAAACCAACTGAGAAAATATAACCGTACCCCCGGAAGGTACCACAAATATACCAATGTATATAATATATACAGCCAATGTAATTGTATACACATAATAATAAGCCAATAAATATAATAATATGTAGGTATATATTAGGTCATTACTTTGAATATTGTACAATTGGAATCGACCAAGAACGAATCCAAAATTCGTCCACCCCCCCCCCCCCACCCCCCCCCCCCCCTTACACAGTGAGCTCGCTATTTGGGCATGAGGAAATGGTGAAAAATGGGAGTGGACATTTTTGAAACTTGGGATTAAATAGTAAGTAAGACGTAGTGTTTTATATAAATTTAAAATGATTTTTATTGAGAATATTTTTAAGACCTTCTGGAACGTTTTACAAGCAGCCGTTCGTTCTCAATGAGGGCTCAGAAGTAGAACAGGAAAATATAATCAATTCCAATGGTTCAGCGTCAGACCAATTTTCATACTGACGAACAGCTGGTGCAATAGAAAGAATAGGCTTCTTGCCAATGAAGGTAGGTACAAGTTATTATTATATTAAATTTTGTATAATTTTGTATAATACAGGTCAGACAGAAATTTAATCGGACCACTCAGAGAGGACCAACTAGTCACCTACTCGGACGAACACACAATATTTACCCCACTGCTACAATTGTTTAGTCCTGTTATGAGGCTGATTGTACACAGAAAACTGATCTACACAGGAAATAATAAAAACGTTGTGAAAGAACTTCAGCGTTTTTTAATAGTGCTTATTCGTTAACCGCTCCCCTAGAAATGCTTTGAACATTTCACAATAAATAATATTTATTGCACAATAAAGAAATTCCTAGTGTGTGTGTTGTGGAATATATAGTATGAACGTTCCACAACACACACAATAGGAATTTCGTTTCAAAGAACTTCATACAATGCCTTGTCTTCCCCAAAGGTATGTTTGTATGCTATTAAATTAATATTATGACTATTAGCTACCTAGTTGTATTGTCACTAAGTAATTGAGAGTTTCATACCCAAGTACAGCTGATAACTTCCGGTCGCTATGATGGCGAAAAGAGCAACCAACTTAGCGTAAGTGAAGTAGTCTTGAACAAGCGTCGCCCACTTTACGTCCCAACAGTTGATGAACGTAAGGAGCACTGAAACATAGAACCATTCATATGATCTCACCTTGGTGGCTTGATGGGAAGACTTGATACCTACCATATAGATTATATGTGGCTGCCCATATAGATTAGAGATTAGCTTCACAGTGCGAAATTATGGTTTTCAGTTATGCCTTAATGAACCAAAATGATAACATAATATGTTATCATTTTGGTTCATTAAGGCATAACTGAAAACCATAATTAATATTGTATACCTAATATTGTATACCTAAAATCATAATATTATTATGAAATTAGCTTCACTGTGCCAAATTATGCTTTTCAGTTATGCCTTACTGAACCAAAATAATAACATAATATGTTATTATTTTTTTTCATTAAGGCATCTCATAATAACCTGATACCATAAGTTTTTGAAAGTCACTTCACAGCTTCAGTGTGACTGGAATGTGACTGCCGTCCTAGTATTGACACGGTGGCTAAACGTAAATCTTGAGGTTAGAACCGTTTAGCCGTTTATCGGGATGGAACAAATTTCTTCAGCCCACTCTCTTCAGCCTCGTTTACTTTATGTCTCTGTTGTACCAGTGGACAAGGACGTAGAACTAGAGTTCACCCATGAGTTCACTTTACGCCCAATACAAGACTTGACGCCCATTACTTAGTAATCGTGTATGTTTTCAAAATGACACCAAATATATATTATACAAACCAACACGATGAAGGCTTAATACCACGATTAGGGTCACGAACCTTATAATGGGCTATAAAATTTGAAAGAGAAAAAACTTTTTAAGATCACGTCTGGTAGGTACAGCACTCCAATACATCATATTGAGGTTCATTTAATTACATAAATTTTTTTTTAATCATGAGATTCATTTAATAATCAAATGTTATTAAATTTAAAAACAATGATTGTTTTTGTATTTTCTAATACAAAATGTCGACGGCAAATTTTAAGTAAGTTATCTCGTACTCAACTAGGTTACAACGTTCAAAATTAGGTTCAAGTGTATAATACCAAAAGCTCGATAAATAATATGCATTACAGAGACTTTTATAAAGGTTTATCCATGGATTGGCCCCTTATCGTTCTCGGTTCGATATTATGACCTAATCATTGTAGACATAAGTAGTTAACTTGATGTATTTGCATATGACGTTTCAGTGATATCCAGGGGGAAGATATGGAAACAGGTCCGCAGGTGGAGAACAGGCGGTTCGAAAGTTTGAAAACAGTGCAGATTGGATAGTCTCACTAAGGAACTGACATCGACAAGGAATAACAAGTGACACAAAGGGGGGAAACTCTACAATGATTCGTACTTACGTTTCAATGTCAATTAAAATTATTTGTAACTTTTCTAGGTAGGTACCTACGGTACGATAAAATTCACTGGGCTTATTATGAGACATAGTTGGAAGTTGAAGTAACAGACTCGATCCCTTCCAGCGGAAAATCTACTTTACGACGAAGACTCATTTTCCGGAAAGCCCCCCCGAGGGAAATCACTTTTCCTTAGTGACGCACGAAGGTTCGTTGGTTCGCTGTCTGAAATCCCATCTGTTCATAATTGCAGCAAAGTGGCGTCGAGAAACCCTACCGCCAAATACCGTCTGTGATTCATTCCCCTTCATTTATCACGGAAGCTCATTGTTGTAAAGTACCTAAAAATTGCTTTCAGAGTGAATTACAGGTAGGAAGTCAATTGATTATCAATGACATTGAAAGGTATTTATCTAGGCCATTAAATTCGAATTTGCCTTATTTCTATAAACACAAAATTACGATGACACTTGGTCCATCATGTTGATCATAGCTTCATTATTACCCAACATTAATTTTACATGAGCATCACTATCGTATAGGTAATGCCTCACCAAGAGATGAACCCCGGGACAATTTTTAGCGAAATCAAACTACCTAGTTTTTGAAAACGATTTTTTGAAAACTATTGTTTATCGGCATTTTCCCATTTTATTCGTCTCCAAACTACAATAGCTATTTACTTTAGGCTCAATGTATATGGTTAGGTGCATTTAATTCTACTGCATATACTGATGGTATACATTGTATAATTATGCATTATGCATATGCCATGCATCTGGGCCATACAATGTCTGGAAGTTCATCATACAGACGTCAACTCAGTGAAATTCATCAAAGTGCTCAAAGGAAGTTATTAAGCCCAATAATGGAATTTCAATAACTTATTGTTGAATTTTAAATTATTTGCGATATAGGTAATTCTGAGCAATTATCCGGTCAACTCCGATATTTCTCATACTTAACCATGATATATGTAGAGTGACAGTACCCTATATGGTACTAATCAGTTGATTGGGGGATCTAACACCACCTAGTACGATCACCAATCGGATAATAATATTATGAAATTCAAAGATTTGTTTTGAAGTGATTATGAATCTAGTATGATATATTTGAATAGATCATTAGAACATTCACGTTCTTCATTCAGAGACTTTTTAAAGACCACCAGGATTGTCGTCCGATCACAATCACCATCTGGTCACCTATCGACTTGAACGATATTTTAACACATTACTCTAGTCGTTTTGAATAATAATTATTCAAAACGAGTAGAGTAATGTGTTAAAATATCTATAATTATTATAGAACTCACAAGGGTATAATACATAGTTCTGTTTACAATAATTGTAAACAGAACTATGATCTATACAAGTGATCCGCACGGAAAATAATAAGCCATTGTGGATAACTGTAGCAGCGTTTCTTATTTATTAACTCGTGTTTTAAAACCTTTGCATGTCTCCATTCCAACCGTTACAGTACAGAAAGCAGATTGGTGTGGTTTATATCCCGAGGTTTGTTTAAAATAACCTCAACAGCATTGAGTGTCACGTACCCTTGTTTAATGATACCATTCAGCAAATTTATTCTTAATAGAATCGCCGAAAATGAACTCAAGAACCCATCAGCCAGGAAAACACAGAAGGATACGGCGTCATTCTAAGCCTAGCAGTAATTTTGTACATAACCTGGAGGGTAACAATGTTTTCTTAGTTAAACAATGTTTAGTGACATCCCTGTACTGAAATAATAAACCTAAACAATTTTCGCGGAGATAACACAAGAGGAGCATTGTCATCAAAAATCAGAGTTTTTTTTTATTCAAGTAGAATTGTCAATGAACATTTTAAAACCACCCCCATGTCTGTACGACGATTACTCTGGTCAATATAAATTTATGAAGCTGTATCAATCTAGTATCCGCCAGGATCGTAGCTTGGCTCGCTGCCCTCCCCTATCCACTATGTCAAACAGTATTGGAATCGAAATTATCGTACTCCTCCATAGTATTCAGCTTAGTAGTTGATCCACTACTACTACTACTTCTTACCGAAGAAGAACCCCTCGAACTTGAAGGAGTCACATCGGCCGAACTGCTAGGAATATCATCCTGATGTGCATCAGTTTCTGCAGCAGTTTCATCAGTAGTCTTGCGACATACTATTAGGAGCCCTACGCTTTTTGAATACACCCTTGGGACGAGTCATTGAAACAATATCAAAAAAGTGTAGAAAAAAGTAAAAACGACAAAGAAATCACCAGTTGAGGAACGGAACAGAGAAACAAAAAGGTTTTGTTGTTATGGTTTTGATAACCTTCCTCTATTCTTCTTCTTCTTCTTTGAACCCTACAGAATCATAGAAAATTATTCGGTAGATAATATGGAGGAAGGAAAAAGTGTGTAAACGAGTGAGTAACTCATGGATTGAGAGAGTTGAAAGAATCAGGACCAAAGCGGGCAGAAACGAGGGAAAAACTTCAAACGTCTTCTGAACATTAACTTTTTCAACTATGTTTGACCCGTTTTCTCTGGTTCTATCTGACGGATTCTAACTTTTTTTGTTGTGTTATGTTGGTAATAAGTGTCTCTTTCGATCGACGGAGTGGTTTTGGCCGATTGTTTTTTGTATCCACGTAGTACTCGTACAAAGTCAATTTTTCATGGATACTTTTAGGGTATCACTTCTTACCACTACAAAAATCGGATTTTGCACATAGATCAAATCCAATCTGTCCAGTTGCTCTAAATATAGTTGTGAATCGTTAGAAAAAACTAGGAAGACGCCAGATAGTTCAATAAGGGAGAAAAAGGGACAAATGTGAAAAAAGTTTCATTAAATTTTTTTCATTAAAAAAGATCAACTTTAGCGAACCTCTACAAGGTTTGTTACTAGGCCAATTGACAAAATTCGACACTTTTTGGAAGCTTTTGGAACGATATCGTTCTGAGAAGCGCGGAGAGGAGCGCTGTGGGTACCCAACCCCCATGATCATTGTGTTCGTGTTGGCACGCACTAAAGCTCTCAGAATAATTTTAGAAAAATTGCAGACTAATTTTAAGTTTGAAAATTCAATGCATTGTGCGTTCTTACAGGCCAAAGGTTCCAGCCAACCTTTCTCTTTCTTTAGTTTTCAATTTATCAGTTTTCAGGCCAATTTGTCTTTCTAGAACGACTTTAACCTCACAGAGCACACAATTGTTGCAACATGAAATTTTATTCATGTAGTATGGAGTTCTCAGGTACCTAATGGACCGCCACGTGAGGAAATGACCTCTTTATTGTACTTCACTCGGGAGCAGAACGAGTCCTTTGCCAATCCATCATTCTCAACCGCGATGCGACGCAACCCTCAAATTCTAACAGCTCTCCGATAAAACAAAACCAGAGCTGTCAACGTGTGATAATATCATGGCGTCATGACCTTACGTTCATTTTTTGTCCCCGTTTTTTCCTGAGCAGTTGCGCAACACAAGCAGATTGACCCAGTGCCTTCAGCGGAGGAGGATCCTCTCTGACGTCACTCCTTGAAACGACATGAACCAGCTCAAATAAAATTGAAATAAACAATAGAACACGGAAGAGTAGCTTCTGATGGGTGTCTCTATACAGGGTGTCCCAGTTAAGATGGTCCAAACTTCAGGGTTCAATTCTACGATCGACTCCCGACAAAAAATGTCTCAAAAAAGATTTCAAGTTTGGGCTCGAAAATAACAAACCAACTCCCAGTTTGGAAACATGAGTGGGGCATCATCTTATAGGAAATTTAATGCTCTTTCCAATGGTACCCTTTTTTTTAACTTTAAGTCAGTATTTGAGGGAGTTATAGCCATATTACTGAAAAAATTTAGAAAGAAACGAAAAAATCTTAAAAGTGGAATAACTCAAAAAACAAAGCGTTTTTCGAAAAATTGCTAAGAGACATTTGTTGTCGGAAATCGATCGCAGAATTGAACCCTGAAGTTTGGACCATCTTAACTGGGACACCCTGTATAACTGAAAATATGAACTTGCATACAATTCTGGTTGAGACATTCGTCCGTGCGGTTCTAACCAGGTTTCCCAGTAACGCCCAGATCCAAGTCAACGTTATGATGGGTATACAGGAACTGTGAAATACGATAAGTTTATAGGGTAGGTGTGAGGTGAACCCACTTCCCAGGGTTCCTGCCACTTTCATACAGTTTCATCATTTTCAGAATTTGATTTGTGTCTAATATCAAGGGTAATTGCATCAAGTCTGATCTACGTTAATAAACCATGTTCATAGCCGATTATGCCCATGTTTTTTTTTTTTTTTTTCGATAAACAAACAGGGTGTGCTATTGTCAAGTTTTTCCCTATACCACCCACTTACTAGAAAATTAGATGTGCTCCCCCGTTGCAAGTAGCAATTAAACTTTCGCAAACCAAAGAAGAAAAAAAGTCGTGTCGCAAACGCCTCGACAAACGCAGTAATCCCGTCCTACACCTCTGTGCGCAACTCGTAAACACAGAGGGCACGTGATAAACACCATGGGTGACTGTAGCTCCGTCCAAGTAACTATACCTATTTTCCATCGAGCATTGCGCTTCTTCAACGGACCTCCGGATGGACTTCCTGGTCCCAGTTTTCAAGGAGGCAATTTACGTAACGTCGCCAGCTATTGTTGGGGCGAACAATACGACGAACGTTAAGTATCGCCTTGATATCAGTCAACTGTTATCAAGGACGTGATTCGGTCAAATGTTACGACAACAATACAGAAAGTATGATTCGCGCTCATTAATCATTGATTTGCTCAGTTGGTTAGTAGCAGCAGGTAGGTTCCCTCATTAATCCGTTGATTAATCATTAATCTACTTTCATCGATTGGTTAATAATTGACAATTATTGTCAGCGTAATAGGTAGGTACTTAGCGACGGAGTCTATCGACTTGGAAACAATATGAGTCAAAACTCAAAACCGGATTCAAAGAGGTGAACCGAGGTGAACCAACGTGAACAATGGCATACGATTCATTCACCCCTTAGAAAACATGCTCGCATTTTCGAAAAGAATACATTATGAATGCAAAGATTCTACAAACACACTTTTCGGGTTATACGCGCAGACAAAGTTGACATTATTGATTACTAACCTTCTGCTGGGTGTCACATTGAAAGAGTAGTGAGTCTAACGGTTTCTGGGTAAATATTGTTTCTGTTCTTCAAAACAAACCCTTCAGAAGGACTCGAAACACCTCGTTTGGAATAGCCGTTGTCTGAATCTCTTCTTGCAAATGGAAAGCACAAGTTATATTCACTCAGTATCTACTCAGATTTTTATACAGCTCATTTTTACCAATATCTCACGTTTGACCAGTGAAACTATGAATGAGGGCTACTACTTTTGTGTACCATAAACGCACCTTGTTCGATAATGTTCAATACACAGTTCTAAATTTACGTAATAAAAACAAACTCATATGGCGAATTTTCGAAGAAAAGGAAGTATTGATCTCGGTCCAAAAATGTTAAAACTCGAATTTCCGAAAAATGTATACAAGCACTTGAATATAAATTAAATGTGTGAAATTGACTATCATGTCATCCCAAGATATTTAGCTTCATTGGCGTAAGAGATGACTTTGCCATTGAGGTAAGCGGGCAAGCTGATTTTGAGGTTCGTAATATTAACATGAACCGATCGGCAAAGTCGACTTTGCCTCATTCATTCGTATTCCCCATTTGGCAGTACAAATTTTGTGTAATAGATTGGTTGAGCTTGCCCATAGAAGCGTCAATGCTCTCCGCCCCAGCTAAGACTGCAGTATCATCTGCAAAAGTGGTGGTTGTATTTCCACTGATATCAGGTAGCTCACTGGTGTAGAATAAATACAGAGTAGGTATATTTATGTATGGGTCATTCCAGGCGGTAACTCGATAGAAATGAGATGAAAAGTTCAAACTTGCAAAGACAAATCCGTCCTGGCAATCGAAAGGCTAAGTTCGTAGATGGGTAGATTCAAGCCAGGCTAAGGGGGGGGGGGGGGGAGAGTTTTAGGCGAAATTACGCATAAATTCCCAAAATGAAACAGTCTGACAAGTGACGCCCCATTTCAAAGGTTTTTCTCACGCTGAACACGATGCTGAAGTCAGAATTGCAATATCTTATTCCGTTCTCAAACTGGAGCACTTAGAAGATGAAGAAACGACATTGTTGCTTGAGATGTTCTTGACGGTTCATCTGCTCTAATCTGATAACGGAATAAGATAACGCAATTCTGACTTCGCCATCATGCTCAGCGTTAAAAAATCTATAAAGTGAAGTGTAACTCGGCGACAAATGGAGACAACATTTGTTATAAAACCAATAAAATGGAGACATTTTACATAAAACCTCCTAAAAGTTATTTCTTCGCAAAATTCGCTCTTATAGCCATGCTGCATGTTTTTTCTTCATCAGACATGTTGTTTTCCCACTAACGACAATTTATTATAATTTATTATCAGAATGCGAAAAATCAGAGGTTAGAATGAAAATGCCCAAAATTCGAATGTCGAATTGGAAAATTCAGACCAATTTTCATACTTGTTGAATAGCTGATACATGTGTGAATAGCTGATCGAGTTTCCTGTTGTGAGATTTCAAATAGAAATTATTCTATTCTATTCTATTTCAAATAGAAGTTATTTCGAATGCTTGTTGGTAAGGACATCTTGATAGATATCGATGCATGTACAACCCATAATAGAGATAATAATAAACGAGACATCTCTAAACTAGTTATCAGCAATCCTCACTCAGAGTGGGAGAGTGGGAAATCCCCCATATTTCGTGGATTTATGGGATTTTAAAGGACATTGCATTCAGGATAGTGACCAAACAGAGATATTCCGAAGTGGAAGAAATGGGAGAGTTTTACTTGTCGTTACTTGCTATTATTACGTAATTATTTGCGACTCCTTTACTGCTAATATTTGCCACTAAATTCACCAGATTGATTTGTTGCAGATCTGCAGATCTATCCCAATAGTTCAAGAAAACCTGAACAATCTCATATGAACTGATGAATTGAAACTATTTACCGAAACCAATACGGGATTCATGAACACGATTTGGCGAACGTTGGATTTAACTTGATATTATGACGTTTGAGCTGATATGAAGGGTCTTGACGAAGTCGTGTAGGATAACGCAGGCGTTTCTTCTCGGTGACCGAGTCATCTCATATTGCAATGCTAACTCGGGCAACGACCTCCAAAAGTTCAAAGGAAGCTGCCCCGTGACGTCACAGCTATCGACCCGTGACGTCAGAGATCACTCCCTCCTCGTGGGATAACCCTACTGTTCCCTCCTCTCATTATAGTCCAGGAAGAGCACGAGGAAGGAAAGGGTTCGCTTCAAGTCTACCCTAAATCCACATCCACCCTTCGGCCTCCGTTAGAAATCCATTGCAATAGCTTCTTTGATAATTGGCTACAACGACGACTGCCTTTTCAAATAAAAACACCCGTCTTTGTTTTGTGTCCAAAGTACAACTTGAGCGTGAAATACTTTCTACACATTTATACTTTCATTTCGTAAGAAGGACCCCGTGATTTGATCATGGAATTCACCGTAAGTAAACAGGCGATAAACGGAAGTTTAGATGGGTCGACCCAATCTGAAACGGACCCAATCTGATTAGGGAACAGGACCTCGAGGGTTCTCAATCCTTTCTACAGCTCACACATTCGCCTAGGCATGACTAATACGGTTATTTCTTGGTAATAGGTTATCGAGTCACAGCGACTGTCTGGTAATAGGTTTTGGTATTAAGTTATTTTGGTAATAGGTTACCTGCCGGAGATTCGGGAAGCTTTCCTGCGCCCAACGCGGATTGGGTTTCCACTGGATTTTCAGGCTCACAACCGATCTTGATTCATTTTTAATTGCATGTTTCTTGACCCTCAGATTGAAATAAGTGCAACAGGCTCTGTTTGATAATTTGACTCTTAGTGTGGGAAAAGGGTTCTTAAATTTAAAATGCACAAGGGAGGCAGAACTTGCGATATATCGCAAAAATAATCGATTACTCATATTTTTTGAACGCTACATTTCTTGCCTCGGTGTCCGAAGAGGGGTTATCGTCTAACCGTGGGTTACAATCTTTTTTGAACCGGCCCTAAGTGAGTATGCGTGTATAATCATACAAGTATCTTGTGAACACCTGTCATAACATATTATGTTACATAATATGTGAACACCTAGGTAATCATATTATATATGATTATTATATAGGTACCTATATATAATAAATACTATTTATTATATAATATATTATTATAATATATTATATTGTATAGGCATCACAGTTAAAACCAAATGAAACTGTATCTTAGGCATTTCAACACGGTAATAATTCATGGTAGGTATAAAATTGTGATTGGTAACACAATATAGAAATAAAGAAGGAATCAATGCAAGAAATGTAGGTATGAAAGAAACTCATGCAAATAACTTGTCGACAGTTACGATTGCACACCTTTCACGCATTCGTTTTCCGTAACCTATTACTTGGTCACAGCCAACCTATTGCCGGTAGTTAGTGGTTATCACGGAATCCCTTGGGACCGGGACGTATTGGGCCGGCGGCAAAGAGGCCCCCAAAGGTCTCAAAACAGTTATTCCAGCAATAGGGTTTTTCTGGTAGTAATGGGGTTTTTCTGGTATTAGGTTACTGGACAGTATTGGTTATTTGAAGCGGTTACGTTAAATATTCCCCGCCCCTAAATTCGCCCCCACCAAAGTCCTCTGAAACAGGAGAAATGAGATAGCGGCTTTTGGAACTTCATTCCCATTGGACTCTTCAGGGTTTATTTGGGAGGGATATAGTGGGTTTAGAAAGAAAACAACTTCACCAGTGGACTTTATTAAAATCGATATTTATCTCGAATTTTTCGAGAATTGGACAAAGTGGCTTTTGGAACTGGACGACTCAATTCAACCTGGTCTCCGAAAGACGACTTATTTCCACCGACGGAGCATTGCCTCAATTTTAGAAATGGAGTGGCTTTGGCTGGATATGACAGCGTAATTACCGGAGTGAGAGAGAAGTCCCATCTCAAATCAACTTGAGTGCCATTGAATGAACGTAAAAACACTTCATTATGTGCCGCGATTCAGACAATACCTATAACCACAACACCGTTGATTGTATTGAGGCAGTTTGAACGATTTAGCAGACGTGATTACGAACACGAATAGATAAAACATAAAACACTGTTAATAGTAGAAGAAATCAAAATGTTTGCCGTAAGTTTCGAAAATTGGAATAATGTACTCGTATCAAGAGAGCTTGTAATACATGGGATTTTTAAAGGGATTAACTCAAATCGGAAATGGTCTACATTATGTGGTTGACAATTAAACACTTGGCTGTCACATAACCATCACCATAACGGTTATGGTTGTGGTTAATTAGGTTATGGCATAACCTTACGTACATCGCCGCTTCGTATTAGATTAAGTATGGGCTGTTTGCAAACGATTCAATTGAAATTCCATGGATTCCATCTGGAGGGTGATAAAACTGGAGAGAATGAAAGGGAGGTTGATGACGCAATTACACAAAATGGAAATCGGTGCTTTCCCCCGCTGACTCATAGCTATGTACGTCCTTAATGGAAACTTCCCACGTAGGGCTCGAGTGCTAAGAGAAAATTTGGCTCACAGGGAGCGCGGTTCTCGGAATGAGGCGAAGCACAAATTTTCCATTAACCCGTTGAAAGAAATATGACTCCTCCCAAAACGAGGGGTTGAAGCTTCGATTTGATTTTCCTTTCAAGCCTTCGTCTCCCCTTTCACTGGGAGTGAAGACAACATTCACAGCAAGTCAACCGTGAATTATTCATTCCCTATAAGTTGTGACCAAAAGCACACCCTGTAGAGTAGGGTACTGGGCCACAACTGGTCATGAATCGCCCAAATACAACAAATAAAAATAAATTGTTCTTTAATAAGAATTGTACATTTGTCCAATACCCTTCGATCAAAACTCCTTCAAAATGACTACGCGGATTTGAGTTCACCAGCACATCTGCTGGCTCTTACGCCAGCGTAGAACATGGTCATTGAACGCTGTCTAGTGTTTCAGACTTACGTACATTCTATGGTTTTATTAATTATACTGTATTCATTTAGAAAAGATTTTAGAGGAGGAATCAAAATTATAAATGACCCCGACGTGATTTGAACACGCAACCTTCTGATCTGGAGTCAGACGCGCTACCGTTGCGCCACGGAGTCCTTGTTTATAATTAATTAGTTAATAAACTGACGTAAAAAGATTAAACACGGTCTGTGTTTGAACCTCCCAAACCTCCTGTTAATAGGGGCCCGGTACTGCCCATCTACGAACTTAGCCTTTTGATCGGTAAGACAGATTTTTTGTGCAAATTTGAACTTTTTATCCCAATTCTACCGAGATTTATCGTCTGGAATGACACATACACACACAATGTGATGACCTTCGCTAAATAATTCGCTAAAAAAAAAAAGGTAGGGGAAGTAATTTCTGATTGTACAAACTAAGAACTAAGTATAAGGAACATGACATTTTAAACCATAAGGCTAATCGTCCACTGGTAGCGGAAAGCTGCGAACTGTGAAGCAACGAATTCGTGCGAACGGCGTTCGTCCGAAATCGCGCGAGTGCCGATGGTCCACTAACGTCCGAACGCGTAGACGAGATGGCCCTTCGGAACGGTTTTTGCCCAGTTAGCGTTGTGCTAAAATTACGGAATTTAGTTTACGGGGACAGACCAACCCCACAATGATCCTCGGAACTTTTCATAACCCTAGGTCAAGGAGAAGGGGTTCAAAACGAATTTTGAAATTTTGAAAATGTCAAAACTCAGATGGAACGGTACCTATATTGTTTATTTCATAATCAGATAGAGTTTATTTTTTTGAATTTTTCAAGGCCATCCACGCCTTTTGTTCACAAAGACGGCTCAAAGTGTAACTTAACCCCCCCCCCCCCCCCAGAGACGGGCCGAATTTTATGATTTTTGCAAGTTTCAAGAGAGCAATTTTGCGAGGTTTACTGAAGTAAATTCCGCGTTCAGGAATCATTCTTTTATCAAATTTCTAAGGGTTCGGAGAGTAGGTTGTTTAATTAAGGCAGGTAGGTATTTTCGAGATTCTCAGTCAAATCCTCGTATGTCGCATAAAAATAGAAAATTCTTGGTCTAATTTGTTGAGTTCTGAAGGTTCCTAGTTATCTCCATATCGTTGAACTACGTTGCCTCCTTCCTATACGTCTCATTTGAGAGGGCAGAAGCCCCAGGTTCTCAAGTGCTTGAAGGATACAAGATTTCACTTTTCTTTTTTTAAAAGGTTAGTGGCACTCCATCTGAATAAAATATAGTATAGTACTATATAAAGAATTGTATTACAGTTCTTTATTGTTCCACGGAATTTCGTACATTTGAAGGGAACAGCACCTTTTGTTGGTGCTACTGGTATAGCTCAACGGGAGCTTAAAATGCAAACCATTTCAATCCCCCCCCCCCCCTTGTCACTGTATATCCCCCCACCCCCCGACTAAACCCCTAGTTACGCCACTGACACTCTTTAAGAATTTCTGAAATTTACGCTTCGGTAGCTGGTTGTAGAAGAGTGCGAATTTTAGTGTTAAGTGTGGCGACTCCACCCCAAATATCATTTCAAGAGTTTTATTTTTCTATAAGCGACTGGTACTCACGTATGCACACAATCGCCAGGAGCCTCGCAGCCGTGTCCGGAGGGTCACAGTCCGGATAGAAAGGCTTGAGGACGTAGACGGCAAACGTTAGAGCGACGATGGCCTGGGAGCATGGCCGGACGATCATACACTCAACCCAGAGGCGAACGAAGGCCATGAAGGGACCGAATGTCTGCATGATGTACGCATAATCCGCGCCACTTTTCCGTATCATGCACCCGAGCTCGGCGTAACAATAAGCTCCCACCTACGGAAATGAAAATGGTTTATTATAATGCAACATCAACAACTCAGTATTGCGAAGAGTACAGCTCAATATCGACAGGATGACGTGACCCACGATGAATTTATCCTATTAGAAGTTTATCAAGTTGAGAACGACAATAGAGTAGAAACGCTATAATGTCAAACAATAATAGGTATATTATACGTATCCAACGTCTAAGATCTACAAGAACTACAACCTCGTCCAACTTAACACTGGATCTCCTCAACAGTCCAGCAGAAAACAGCTGTTTCCCAGTTAGGTACCTATTGGACTTTGCCAAAACAATTAATATTGCATTCTGCTACTGGAAACCGTATGAATCTAGCAATGTAAATCAATTTCATGAATTGCATTGAACTTAATGTTGAATTGGAGCTTAAGGTGAGTTGATGCTAATATACAAGATACTGTTGAGGCTTGAAGCTCTTCTTCATATCAAATTACTCGTATGTTGGTTTATCTTCGATAATGAACCATTGGAATCGACCAAAGAACTCATTTTAGAAACGACTAAGCGAATCAATAGCTGCAAAAACGCCGGGATAAATGTGCAATTTTTATAGGTTAAGTCCCACGCTGGCTTCTTTTACAGCGTGGACCTAACTGCTAACAGCGCCGCACAGGACGGGGAACTCTTGAAGACAGAATTACCCAAAGAAGAATTTTACGCAGTAGCTAGACGGGGGCTTCACAAAAAATGGCAAGTAGTATATATACTTATTATAATATGTATGATGGATGATGAAGTCAAGAACTGAGAGAATGTTAGCTTACCTGCCGCTTGCTGTCATGCTCACCACCACCATGACCAGGAGGAATCATTTGATTGATAACGTAAACACGAAACGCGTCTCAAGTGAGTCTTGTAACCCCTTTTTGTTATTTTATTTCTATCTAAAATTTAAAATACTTATTATAATATATAAATAGTCGGTATACCATTCTGGTATCTTTTTTCGTCATAGTAAAGTTTTTAAATCACGGCGTGAAATGTAGTTTGGGGTTAATGACATAGGGGTGTCATATATGTCATATATGACATAGGGGTGAGAGGGAAGTTTTATAAAGAAATTAACCCCAAACTACATTTCACGCCGTGATTTTAAAAACTTTACTTGACGAAAAAAGATACCAGAATGATATACCGACTCAGAGCGAACCCCGGGGCTTATCTCAACTTCATAGGAAGAAGAGACAGCGAAATATGCGATTGCGGCTATCCGATGGCGATTTGGAGCATTTAGCGATGGTGTACCCAATATATTCCATGCCTAGGGGAGCTATGTTATGTCAAGTACATATTAGCATGAACATCAGCCTAGTTAATAATTAATCAGGCTTTTATAATAATTATAAAAGCCTACTCAGATGAGAAAATAGCGGATTATGGAAAGAACTTATTTCTTTTATAAATCAGACCTCTATTAAAATATGAAGACAACATCATTTAATTTTTGAGACGCATTTATTTTTATTTTTTAAATTTTTTTAGTGGAATAATTGTTTTAGTGAAAGAATTTCTAGGTTTGATGTGTTCAAAGCTTTATTAATCCGAGTAAGTTCTTATTTTCATTATTCGAACATTTTATTAATCATGTGGTTCTGTTGTAAACGTCGTATTTTCCAAAAAGGTTGTAATAATGAGGTAATTTTGTAAATATGTTCATTTTCCAAGAAATTTGTAAAAATGTGGCTATATGTTAATAAACAATGCAAAAAAAAAAAAAAAAAATGTTCAGTATTAACATTGGTTGTCGAGGAATTTGTCGTCACTAGCGAGACGAGTAATGGAGTGAAGCGCGTGGTGATGAGCGCGTGGTGATGAGCGCGTGGTGACCAGGCCGATGAGTGAATGCACGAAATAAGGCGCGCTTGCTGGAATCGATAGATTCCTCCAGAAGGGATGTCACTTGTGCTTCTATCACTAGCGGAAATAACCCTTTAGATTCGATACTGTCGTTCACAAGCCTGATAGATTATGGTTATTTAATTTACCTATGTAATCGTCATAATATGTAACTAGGGGTTGTAGGTGGTATAGGTACTTATAAGTATACTTTTCTTGTACTCGTGACAGTGCCATAGAATTTACCATGGAAAAGATACCGGAGGCGAGCCATACGATGAGAGCAGTGTTAACTGAACCCGTGTTGTAGAGTACTCCCGTGGGCGATACGAAGATGCCGGAACCTATGATGCTGCCGACGATGACCGTGATCCCGTTAACCAAACTCATCTTGGCTTTCAGTTTTACCTCACCTGGAAAAAATAATCAAACATAATAAGTTCTGTGTAAGGTTCACGGCTCTCCAGTCTACTTTTGTTGTAATGGTGTTGTTTCCACAACATCAAAAATAACAACGACAAATGAATTGAAGCTGAAGTGAACCTAAATAAAGAATGAAAACATCAACTGTTTTAAGGACGGAATATCGTACCGCCATCTCCTTCGCCTGGGTTTTCGGCAAGCGGAAGGTCCTCATCGCCACCTTTGTCCGAAGACTTCTTTCTCGGCTTCCCCGTCATCTCTGAAACGACATACATAACCATGTTACTGACGGATTTGAGACTTTTCGTTCGAAATACGACTGTCAATCGCGAATTTCGATATTATGAATTATGCATCTTTATACGTTTGAAGCAGTGGCGGATTCAAGGGGGTTTGTGGGGAGGGGGTCACAGGGGCCATGACACCTCTTAAATACCGAGGGGTTGCTATACTAAGGCTGAGTTCGAACATGGACGTCTATAACGTCCAAAAACTGTCTTATAAAAAATGAAAATACAAAAAATTTAATTTATTTAAGGATTTGATTAATCATTCCAGTCTTGCTTGTTGACTTGGTTAAATTGAGTGTACTGTGCTCTCTGACTTTGATTATCGCACTCTAAAAGTGTGTTACAATGAAATATTAATATAAAAGGGATAGATTCTTAACGAAAGTTAGGGATGAAGCAAGTTTCTCGACATCGGAATCCACCGATCGGAAGGATGAACACGAACCACGGCTAAAAGTGTCCTTAAGTAAAATCAAAAACGTTTGGTACCACAAGAATAGTATTGGATGCGTAACAAATTTCGTCCCCATTTTTTGCCGAGTAAACTTGAATTTTGATATGTACTTTTGCTGTAATCAGATGAGTTCCAGTCATTGAAAAACTAATCAGAAACGAAAATTACAGAAACGTTAATTAGTGCTTCAGTTCATACTGTATTGATATGCCAGTTTGTGAGTAAATGTAAAGAATCTAATCATCGAACAGTTCATCATAAATGAATGGGACTTGATTGAAACGTTGTTAGTGACTAACGAGCTGTTGGATTTCCCAAACAAAGTTACAACCAAATACGTTTTCCTCCAACCTTCCAACCTTTATTTACTTATTCTTCACGAAATGGTCACAAACCTTCAAGACGGTCGGACATGGCACCGATTGCGTTCCGAATCAGCTCCTGCTCACTCGATGCGTCATCATCACTGTTTTCCATTATTTTTATTGTTTAATTTTTTTTCACCGAGTTAAATCACACAAACTAGTGAGCTCAAAAAATTCTTGATTGGAAATCATCACCCACTCACCACGACAGTGAGTATTACTTCACATTCCCGAAAATTCCCATTGTGAAAAAGGTTTTCTACTGCAGAATATAACCACGTTATAACAGTAAAACAGAAATATTTTGTCTTATAACGCCCACCATTCCGCACCAGGTTCCGAACTGTGTCTCGTTTGAGAACGTTCGTTTTAGACTACAGTGCAAAAAGACTAGTCAAACCAACCAGATGGGCGGAAGGACTTGTCGTACCTGGTTTCTCATCCTCGGGGAGGCAATTTGATTCAAGTGGGAAGTGCTTTTGGATGCTCTCAACATCAGAGTTTAAAGTGAAACAATAAATGTTTTCACAGCCTAACCCACAATTTGAACAAAATGAATTTAAGACACTTTCTCATTCGAAATTCCACGACGGGTAACGTAGCGTAGCCAGTATTTCGAAAGCCAGCAGTAAAAGCTCAAAAATCACGACCATGTCAACACCACTCAGCCTTTTTTTCTTTAAGATAACCTGAGCAACACTAATTCCTCAGTTACTCAGTATTTACTCAGTTAAGTAAAAATTTGCGAATTCAGAGTTATTAATAACATCTTCTTTTTTCTCGTTCATGCATGAGATGGTGTTTTGATCAATGTAACCATTTTGGAGTACCTATTTCCTAGATTATTGTTTCAAGTAGGTATACCTTGTAGAGTTTCCTACATGTACAGGTAGGTATACCTACCTGTACAAGTAGGAAACTCTACAAATTAAAATCCTGAATCTCCGCCGATTCTTAAGCCTTAAACATCATCGTAAGGTGATAGGATACTCATTTTAGGACACTTCTGTGGAGCCTACACTTACGATGATGTTTAAGGCTTAAGAATCGGCGGAGATTCTGGATGTTGGAAATTATTGGATGTTGGATGTTGGATGTTGGAAATTCGACACAATAGGTATTTCGTCGCTTAAGAAGCACTCACAGCCTAACCTATTTTTCTCAACTTTTCAGGAAAGACAAAAAACTGCTTTATTCCAAAACTGTATTATTTCACACTACGTAAAGTACAATAATTATAGTGTGAAATAATACAGTTTTGGAATAAAGTAGTTTTTTGTCTTTCCTGAAAAGTTGAGAAAAATAGGTTAGGCTGTGAGTGCTTCTTAAGCGACGAAATATTGTGTCGAATTTCCAACATGTTAATTCCAAACTTCTCGAGTCATATTGCCGCATCGCAATAGTGCAAAAAGTGGCAAAGCAGATTCACACTTCTCATCTCTAAAATCATTTGAGATGCATTTGATCCATGCTTTGAGATGCAAAGTTTTAAAAATTGATTGGGCAAATGAACGCATTATTTTATTCATTTCTGTAATAGATTTCACCCTAGTTAACGCTCTTTTTGTCCAATGAATTTCTTACCACCCTGACCCTCTAATTCGTTTCACTCCAATAGCCAATAAAATCTCTTCTTGCAGTAACTTCAGATATGGCTGGCGATTATGAAAACTGGTAACATGTTTTCGTTGTTTCCGTGAAAATATCCATAAAGCAATTTTTGTCCTATTCATACCTTCAAGCTTCGAATGTATGTACTACCTGGCCTACCTGTTTAGATCGGTTTTAGCTGAAAGGAGTTTCACATAAGCAATAGTTTGATGGCGTACAGAAATACCCCCGCCACTCTCTCGAAGAATAATATACTATAATTTGCGAATACGATATACAATATGTACCATTCGTTCTTGAGTATTTGCCATCTACCGTAACTCCATTTGCCTTCCTGAAAAAATCTTCTTTCGAATCGAATTTCATAATGGGCGACTGTGACTGTCGGGCTGTCACTACATACAAATCGCTGAACTTACACACAAAACCTAGAATCGCAATAACTAACGCGGAACTTGAAAAACTTCATTTGACATGAACCCGGCGAACAATGTGTCTCGAACGAGCCCTATATGTAGTTTTCTTGTATTCTGAGTTGGGTCAAGTGATCTTATAATTTCTTACAGGGATGGTCGAAGAGCTCCCACCACCTTCGATATCAAGGTCGCTTCTGTAGTTTTTGCGGGCGATGGAGCAGTTTATTTTACATTCGTATTCATGTGACGTAATCATCATCATCGTAATCATTAATTGCATGAACCAACACATTTATTAGGTACCTGCTTTTTTCTGTGATTTCAGCGTGAGAGTAAACATCAACGCTGCCTAATTACTATATCACTAATGTTCCATCCTCATCTTACATTTTTGGAACAAATCCGCCAGGACATATTGAGTCCTATCCTAGATAACATTATTTGTATACCCTTATGGGACATAAATAGGTGTATATATAAGGATTAGCAATGACAGCGGCAGTTCTAAGTCCTAAGGAGGCTACATGCCAAATTTCAAGTCTCTACCACCACGGGAGTTGCGCAAAAAACGTCACATTTTTCGTATCACGCAAATTTGTACCATCTGCAAGCGTTTCTTATGACTTAGCCCTTTCCTGGTTACGAAATGGTTTACCCGGGCGGCGTCGCGAGGGAAAGGCCCGTTCTCGTCGAAATGGAACGTTTCGGAGATTCTACCATAGCCTATAAACCAACCCTGGGACTTGCTCATCGCAATAGAGCAATCCCTATCAGAATCGGTTCAGCGGTTTGGCCGTCTATAGAGGACGCATAGACAGACCTACGTTTAGGTATACATTCAATTCTATAGATATACCTAGATAAATAATTCTTGTGGCATCCATAGAACTTAGTGGAACTTAGTCACTTTAGGTTCAATGGGGTAATCGTAAGCTAAACGTACAAATAATTCCGAAAAGGCCAGATCATAAGATTGAAACCCGTCGAACTCGGTTCAGCTGTTTGCATAGAATAAGAATATTAACAGTGCTATGATTGCATATTTTTAGCTCACAGTTTGCAGGTTATAAATACTGTGGTAGGTCTTCTCTGGTAACCATTCCTACTGGGATGTTGTTAAGAAGATGACAAGTTGATTGGTATGTATAATATCACGCAAGAGCTCAGAAATGTTGTATTCGTAGGTAGCAGTGAAATTAATCTTGATACATCAATAACTTTTTGTTTGCACCTTGTAAATTAGTGGTGTTCGTCTAAAAAGACAGTAGGTTATTTGAAGCATTGTAGCCAAAGAGAAAGGCATGTCTCCTGAAGTCCCCTATTCAAGGCCTGACTAATTACAGACTATTGATGTCGGAAGACCTTTTCAAAGAGGTGACCTTGTGCAGTTACACTCATTCGATATAACTTTTCTTTTTGATTCCCACATTATTACATTCACATAGTTTGTCAAGTTGATAAGAGTCGGTGCGAGGAATGCAGTTAAGAAATGGTGGAATGGGATTGAATAGGTAGTTGCGTTTAATTGCTCCAATTGTTTCAAAACGCGAGGTAGGGTAACCCCATCGATATGGTACACACTAGGCCGATTATAAGGTGTTGTTGCACAAAGCACGGAGAGGATTTGTATGAATTTATTGTAAGAATCTTGAGAAGATTACTGCAATTCCTTGTTTGACAAAAACAACTCAAATGTGTGGTGATACTGTCAAGGGTAAGATACTCGTAATGTAGGTATCCTTTTAGCGAATCTTCAAAAAAAGGGAGGTTCTTGGTCCTAAATTTTTTTCCAGAAAATTTTTATACCAAAAATATAATATATTTTATACCAAAAATATAATATATTGTATACCAAAAATATAATATATTTTATACCAAAAATATAATGTATTTTATACCAAAAATATAATGTATTTTATACCAAAAATATAATATATTTTATATACCTAGTATATATTATACCTATATATTTATGTGTCAATCCAGACGATAACTCTCGATAGAATTGAGATACTTAAAAAGTTCAAATTTGCACAAACATCTGTCGTGGCAATTGAATGGCTAAGTTCGTTAATGGGCAGAATCGGGCCTCTCTAAGGGGGGCTCAGGGGTGAAAATCACTCATAAATTCCAAAAATGAAACAGTCTGACAAGTGACACCTCACGTTCAATGTTTTTTCACGCTGAACACGATGGTGAAGTCAGAATTGCGATATCTTATCCCGTTCTCAAACTGGAGGACTTTGACGATGAATAAACGTGGTAGTTACATGAGATTCGGCGTAGGAAAATCTATAAGTTGAGGTGTTACTCGGCAAAAAATAGAGACAAAATTTGTAATAAAACCAGTAAAATGGAGACATTTTACATAAAACCAGTTTCTTCGAAAATTTGCTCTTATAGCCTGCTGCATGAATGTGGATTTTTGTAATATTTTACTGTCATCATTTACAGAATTTTTAAAACTTAACTTTAATTAGAATTTAATAGAATTTCAATTTATCATAACTATCAGTTCATTTTATACTGGAATAAAGTTTTTTCGTAGAAAAAAGTAATATATTATTATTTAAATAAGTTCGCGTATTTATTAGGTGAGTTTAGTTTCACAGTGATTGAATTATATATTATACCTACGAAGAACAGTCGCAAGGTTTGAATCGTGAGTTTTGGGATCAATAGAGTAATAAAGATAGTTCAACTATTTAGATGCAGAAAGGTATTTTTATAAAATAATTTATGCTTGAATCATCACCTGCAAGTTAAAAATCCCTAATGTTCCAGTCTAATGCTCCCCACCATTTTAATTATTTGCGGTTCGAAAATTGCATATAAATATTTGAAGTGGGGGGAAAACCTGTGAATTTCTTTGAGCCTTTCAACAGCTTGTTTCCTAAGCGAAAAGGCAGTATTTTCCGATTTTTGTTTCGAAAACACATGGACATTTAAGGGGGCATGTATACCTACCGTTTAATGCCTCCAGTTGGGAAAAACGTTATTAACTAAGCGCTAAAGGTGACTTCCTAACTAAAACCGCTTCTACCCAACTTCGAAATTTCGTCTCTACACTACGAAACATATTTGACAATTTATTAATTCAATTGCTTACCGAAGGATCCTGGTTTACCACTAAAATCGCCTGCATCGTCTGACATCTTACAGTGACACTATTCACCAAAAACGCAAGCAGTACCGTTAAATTAATTTGTCGACCTTCGACATAGCAATAACCAAATTATCATACGTCACACACGAACATCTTGAATCGGCTCATTTGAATTCCATTGAGCCCAAAATTAGTTTTCACGCCGTCGATATTGATTTTTAAATAAAAAATGGTGATCTCACGGTTCACAACTGACACATACCATTCTACAGAAACTAAACGGTTACGTCTGGCTATGATCAGAAGTTCGGTGGAGTCCGATCCGAAACCCAAAGGTTATCTTTTTCTTTTGGCCCCCATGAAATAAATGCCTTTATCACAGTATCGTCGTTCCATTTTCTCAATCGTTTTACTGCCGCCCGAATTCCACCAGAATTTTTTTTTTTTCTCCTTCATATAGACGATCTATTGGGACAATTTGAGGTGACTTCAAGTTGCTAGGCAAGAGGGGGACGTATTTTCGCAGCGTTGACCGTTGGAATAATAAAATCGCGACCGGATTGAAACGGGGGACAAACAACCAAACCAGAACCTGTTTTTCAAAACAAACCTTTCGTAATATTTCTGCTCGTGGTCTTCTCATTTAGGTCGCAAAAACAGCACCTGAAGGAATGGAGAAAAAATTACTTCCGTCGTGATATCACTCTTCTTTTTTTATGTCAATTTGTCAAAGGCTTTACCGTGAATACCTGTCAGTTGAATTCATCTCGATGTACACGTCACATTATATTCTCACCTCATCCTGTAAATTTATTGAACTTAAATGAGGTGTTTGAGCACATTTAGAGCCCTGGAAGCGTTAAGAAAAATACTTGAAAAATTCATCTAATTTGGGTCTTTAACTGTAGCAGGGCAGACCCAATAACCTGAACGACCTGAAAAGGAGTAATTTGAACACAAACTATTGGAACCCTAAATTCCCGAATTTTGCAACCCGAACCGCCCTGAACAGTACGGAGCGAGTTGATAATAATAGTTGGAATTATATGATATTGCTACGAAAATATCCGATTACGAACGAATAAACAACTAAATATCACAGATCAAGTTTCCTACTGTACTAGTTCAAGAGTTAGAATGTTGTATGGAACATTGGTTCATCTCGGTACCATTCGGTTATTTCTAGTCTATTCGAATAAACGAATGGTACCGAGATATGTATATGTTTTATTGATAAAATTTGATGGAAATCACATCCATGTAAATATTTACAGTAAAACAATGCGGCTGCAGCAATAATGCTGTTTACCGGAGGGTTATCGCTATTACTACGTGCAGTAGTTCAGGTTACTCACTATCACAATAATACGAAGTAATTGTGAATAATTCCAATTTTCAAATTGGCTCCTCATTGAAGCATCGGCAATGTGAAGGCTTGATGAGTGAATTTGCGGAGTATTGAGTCGCCTGACCAACAGGTACCGATCGTCAACCACTTAGCCGTTGATATATGCAAAATACTGTATAATAACAACAACAAACACTACGGATGACGCCATTTCTAATTTCTCGACGAATATAAAATTCGAGGTAGATCAATTGCATACAAAAGTGAAGGTAATATCTGAAGATAATAAGGTAATATATAATATCTTAAGATAATGAAGATATGCTATATCTTCTGTTACTAGATGGATTTTTCTCTGACAGCATGCAAGCGACACAACGTATGTTATCAAGTTGAACAATAATTGTTTAACTATTGATTCAGCGTTCAAAAATCGATTCAGCATTTCAAAATCTGTATGAAAAGAATAATAATAATAAAATAACTTTGCGTCTTTGCAGGCACTATTGCGGTGCCATATGTTTCAAAATGTATTCAAGGGCTAATTCCACAGGTGATGACCAAACGAATGTCAAGCTAACTGCAAATATTGAACTTACATACAAGGGAATTATACAGTGTGTTCTGTATTCCCTTGTGGCGATCCATGCTTTCCATGCAAATTGTATGATCCATCCCGCCTCGAAAATCGTTTTGTGGAATGCAGTATTTGTGTTGTCAAGGCAACTTGTGGAGAGAGATTATTAGAAAAAGTGTTTATGTCCGTTCGTCTTCCTGTCTATGTGTTCAATTATTATCTTACAAGTAAAACATTCGCAGCCTTAATTTCGTCTTCTTTATGTAGTGTCAAGAATACCTACAAAGTGGTGACCCCGACGTGATCACTGACGTGGTGATTAGTGACAGAAATTCGGCTGTGTGTTCGCTACGCTTGAAGTAATTTTCGTTCGTTTTTTTTGTGACCTGTGACTTTTTACAACGATGGAGGACATACCTGCGGAAGGTATCGCCCAGCCCAGCATAAGTCGGGTGAGCAATAAATTACCTCCGTTTTGGCGTAAACGCCCAGATTTATGGTTCAAACGGGTGGAGGCCAATTTTCAGCTAAGCGGTACGACTCAAGACATAACCAAATTCAACAATGTTGTTGGTCAACTCGACGAGGACGTTATGGAGCAGGTTAGTGATATTATCAATAACCCACCAGCTGAGCATAAATACGACGCACTCAAGGCTAAGCTGATAGGCGTTTTTGCCGATTCTGAAGACCATAAGCTTCAGAAATTGTTGACGGCGGTCGAGTTGGGTGATAGACGCCCATCTCAACTTCTTAGGTCTATGAAAGACTTGGCTCAGAATCGAGTAGGGGATGACGTTATGAAATCCCTGTGGCTACAGCGCCTTCCGCCTCATGTTAGGTCCGTACTAGCTGTTAGTGATAGTGACCTAGACGGTTTGGCAACATTAGCTGACAAAATTATGGATGTCAGTGTACCTGCGACCGTCGCCAGTGCTTCTAGCGCACCCGAAGTAAGTGAAATTTCCCGTTTAACTTCAGCTTTGGAAGCAATGATATGTAGACTAGATCGCCTTGAGCAGCAATCTCGCTCTCGAGCTCGCTCTGGACCCAGGGGTCGGGGTAATAGCGCGTCTAATTCTCGTGGTACTAGTGCATCAAGGGAGGAAAATAATGATAAACATGAGTTTTGCTGGTTCCACCGCACATTTGCTGATCGTGCTACTCGCTGCAGACCTCTTAAGGGGGGGAAGCCCTGTCAGTGGAAGGGAAACTAACTGACCGTCCACAAATGGCGGAGTGTGGTCGGAATAATTCTAGCCGCCTATTCATTACCGATGTCACTTCAAAAATGCAATACCTTATCGATACTGGCGCCGATGTGTCGGTAATTCCTGCGACTGCTGATGATAAACGGAACGGTCAATCGAAATTGTCACTTTTTACTGCAAGTGGCCAGCCATTGCCCACCTACGGTGAAAGACTGATTAATTTAAACCTCGGCCTCCGTCGTCCTTACAAATGGTCGTTCATTTTGACGAATGTGACCCATCCAATAATAGGTGCCGATTTCCTCAAGTACCATAATCTGATCGTCGACCTGTGCCAGCGTAGACTTATTGATGACCATACTAAGTTATCTGTCGTTACAGCGCTGTCTCATGTTCCAGACCCTGTGATTCTTACTATTGATCACTCAAGTACTTTCGCTACCCTGCTCAAAGAGTACCCAGATGTGACCAGACCCCCTGCTTCAGCTGAGGACCCAGCTGTTATTCAGCCATCTCCAGGGCCGTCCACTCATTCAGCAACAGACGTTCCAAAGACATTGGCACCACGTGCGGAAGATGCAAAGGCAACTCGTTGTGGCCGCTCGGTGCGTCTGCCAGCAAGATTTACCACTTCGTTAGGGAGGGGGTAATGTGGCGATCCATGCTTTCCATGCAAATTGTATGATCCATCCCGCCTCGAAAATCGTTTTGTGGAATGCAGTATTTGTGTTGTCAAGGCAACTTGTGGAGAGAGATTATTAGAAAAAGTGTTTATGTCCGTTCGTCTTCCTGTCTATGTGTTCAATTATTATCTTACAAGTAAAACATTCGCAGCCTTAATTTCGTCTTCTTTATGTAGTGTCAAGAATACCTACACCCTCTAAGACCCTTAAATACACTGGATAATCGGACATCAGCTCCATAAAATTGCCATTGGTGATGTTTGACGACACAATGAGATATATTCCTTTATGCATTTAGAAAACCAACTTGAGGCTAAACATTTTGAATATCTCTATATTCAAAATGTATAGCCGTAAGTTAAAAAGTTGGAGATGTTCGGTATTGATCACCCGACTCTCTCAATTCGTTCAAATTCATGCTGTATGGAGATAAGGAGAATTCAATGAAACTTGTGATTTATTTGTGAAGTCCGAGAAACAAAAAAGAAAAATTCCAGTTATTACATTTTTAATATCCTTATTATCTAACTGAGTGCGGATTCATATGGCTCTTGTTTATTCGTACCTGTGGTAGATGATTTCGTCCAGATGCTACTGAATTGCGAGCGACATCACCAGAAATCTGGAAAGACAAATGAGGACACATTAATCTTGGATATTTCCCATTTTTCTTGCTTGCTTCCTGCCTGGAAAGCCTCGCCCCCTGAATTATATTGTCTCAAAACCCCATGTTGAGAGCTATGCCAAACAATACGTCAATGTCACAGATTGAATCATGTAATACGTAATCTTCTCATTGTTGTCACCGAAGTTTCAAAGATGTTGAGGTATTCGACTCGGCTCCTAGGAAGCGGCCTAAGCCGGTTTCGATACAACTTGAACTGAGATCGCGCCATATATATTAATTAATAGTACGAGTATATCAACTGCTAATGATTTATCTACCTGAATACGAGAACTCATTAACTGCATATTTTGTTACATACTTGCGCTATACAATTTAAATCAACACATGTGTATTTATTACAGTTCCGCATAACCATCTGAAACAAAGTGTATCATCGCGGTGTGTAATAATCAATTAAAACTCTCTCAACCTCTCAATGGTGGAAAATGTCACATCAAATGGTTGAAATATATTGAAGATTAAATTTTTGAGGATTTTTATGAGTAGGATTTTTATGATATTCAATCTGCCGTTAATAGGTGTCCTCAATACGAATTGGCGAAAATATTGATATTCCAGGCACCTTATTTATAAACCTGTTTTACTACTACATTCGATGGTACCTAAGTAATAGAATTTGATCACATGAATGTAGAAACATCTCTGTGCCATCTGAGATCGCGACTCACAACTACTTGCTTGGTCCCGCGAGTTCAACAGCCCCAGAAAGGCGGTAAATCCCGGATGTTTCAATCAATTCTTTTGTATCATAACCTATTCTAAATGTTTCAGCCATTTATAGCCAATTCCTCGATGGTCAATCATTTTGTAACTAAGTATGTGACATAGGTGCATTATATTCAAGCACCACGAACATTCATCTTATCCTAAAGATAACTCCAAAATTTTGTATTAATATTGGTTCTTTGATACTATAGCAACATTGATGATGAAGCCTCCGATGACCGAAGACATCAAAATATTTTAGTCATTCAGTGGCAACTAACTATAAATACTATTTATAATTCAAATGAAACCGTTCAAGTACAACAGATTTTAAAGACTACAAACACTTCGTGATGAAAAATATTTCAAAATTTGAGTAGGTACTTAGTTATTGAGATCATTTTTGCAAATTTTGCAATATTAAAGCAAACATTGATGCAGCGTTGTATCTCTGACATTGTTAAGGAGTAGTAATCTGTAGAGAAAGCTCTCTAGTCCTCATTGAATTTTGGATAAAATTTTGTTTTTGTTGCAAATAATAAGTTTTTAGACTCCACAAATGGCGATGAAGTTTTACTTGCTCGTGACGTGATTATTCATAATATATTATGATAAATTTAAATGTATGCAAAAACGTCGTACTAGATGGGTTTTGGAGGAGCCTGAACGAGTTTTTCTACGGAGGCGCACCCATGTGGAACATCGGGGGCTTGTCTGGGCGATTGCCAACCAGAGCCAGGGTATCAAAAACAACAAACTGGATGGCTGGGGGGGGGGGGGGCTTAACAATCCGCAAGGTCAACAACTTTGGCATTCGCATTGTCAGCTGACCATTCACTATTCTAAGAAGTAATTTAAAAGTCAGTAGGTAAGTACGTAGTTGAAAATTTAACAATCTCATCTACCTACTGATATTTTTCTCGAATTGTCTGTTTCGTCCTTGATTTTGTCCTGCGTGTATAAAATTCACAGTTTGGGTTAATGTAGCGAGCAGACTAATCGCCCCCCGAGATTGAGAGGGATTGAGACATTTTTCACGTCCGAGACATCTAAACGACGAATGGAACGTGCTGTCCAGGAGACGCCGGGTAAATAGTAGGTAACTTATTGCTTGGCTTGACAGAACTCATAATGGACACTCGGCCACCTCCTACTCAGAAGGAATCAGCAACCGTCTGGCTCGGAGTTTGAGAAGGAAAGTATAACGTTGTGAGACCGTGTGAAGCCGTTCGATTTCATTATTTTTCACTACACACACCATATGAGGGGGTAATATCATACATAGATGGAGGGAGGTAGCGCACAGTTGAAACGGATTTTCTATATTAATTACTGTCAGACACCAACCGAACAAGACGCGAGTGGTCATACCACGGAGTACTTCAGTCGAAATGCCCTGCTCACGCTCTCAATCATACTTGTTCATTTAGCCCACAAGATCTGCTGTAACAGCCTCAACTACGTAAACTTCAACATGCACCACAACCTGCCTTTGTATCCTATGTCGATATTCTTTGCGCAGCTTCATCAAAAAATCCTTTTAGCTCTCTGTAGACTTCCCAGAAGTACCCTACCATGATTTTAGATGAATTGAGGCTCCAGTCGAAAAACCGTGAAGATATGTGACATTGGCTTGAGAAATGGTGGGATCGCTGCATCAGGACTTTTTTCTTCATCTAAAACTTTCTTGATTGGGAAATTTTTATCATCTACCTGTCCGAGTACCTTGAAACATTAATCTAGAAAATCCGGCAAAATAGTTACATTGATCAAAATACCATCTGAATGAATGAACGACAAAAATTGTTATTACGAACTCTGCATTCTCAAATTTTACTTAATAGAATAGTTAGAACCATTGAATAATATTCTAGATTATAGATTAGGAATTTAAGGGTTTAGCTGAGCCAAAATCCAAGGTCAAATTCAGACTGATCTTGGTAAACTAGTATCCCATAAAATCGAAATTCCTAATTTGCAGTTCCTCCTCAAAATAAAATAAAACCTACCTAACAAGGATAAGTGACCTGGAAAATGAATTTATTATTTAAAACAATATCATAATAAAATAATCATAATTAATAATAATTATTATTATTAATTAAAAAAAGATCAGTCGTATAATATAGGTAATAGGTAGGTACGTAAATAATATGAACAAATTACACAGGGGAACAGCATGAGAGGACTAGGTAAACCTGTATCACTCATCACAAAGGTTCCTGTAGGTTCTTTTGGTTTATTTTATACGTTGCGTTGCCCAGCTGATCGAAAAAAATTACGTTTTCGTGATTTTAGCGGTTTTAGTGGCTGATTTTCGAAATTCTGGCTACTTCACGCTATTCGGCGTGAACTTTTGAATAAGAAAGTGTGTTAACTTAAGTTTTTGCTAATTTTGGGTTATGCTGTGTTGCTTCTTAAGCGACGATATGGAATTTTGCACTGAAGATATTTTGCGCTTACGTTTGGCACCCTTGTCTTTCCTTAATATTCAATTAACGGGCTTTTACGGGCGTCTTAAATTAATGTGTAGTTAATTAATTGATGTGTAGTTGAGATTATTCCTAATGAGTGTGTGTGGTTTAGGTTGACCGTCAGTAAGAATGATGTTGAGGGATGTCGAGGGTCGGTCAAATGAACCGACCCTCGACATCCCTCAACATCATTATTCCTAATGTTTCCTATTACCTCCTATTACCTTCGGCAATGGGTTATATCCAACTAATACATTTCATATTAAAAGGTGCCTGGTACAACCTTTTATCCCAAGTTTTACCTGCAAATGACGCAGAAACGATATCCAAATTTCTCAGTTCTCAGTCGATGGGCGAGTTAGTAATATTGTTCATTGTCCATCGATGACTGCATGCAGCTCTTTGTAACGCAGTTAGCGAGCGCGCAAACTTCAACCGTACGTACGTTTGTAAAACTGAAATTATCCGGGAAATAGGAAAGCCGTGAGACCCGAGATGATGCAACATCGCCAATGACGACCGTAAGACGGTATCATTGCAGTTTCATACTAGTGGCCATTAAATAACGTGAATCACGACAATAACGGGAAAAGAAGGTCGGCTGATAACTAGTGACCGAGCAAAGTTTCGGTTTCGGCCAAAAATGTGCCAATTTTTCTTAGTCTGTTATATAAGACTGTTCAATTATGCCAAGAGATATTTAATTTATCAAGATTAGGTACAGCAATGAAACCTACAGGTAGGCAATTCACAACAAACGATAAAATTGGAATTTACCCCGTGAAACTCATTTTTGAAATTTTACAAGTAGGTATGTATCGTATAAAATGTGTGATGGGTACCTATTTGATTTCTCGTGGGCTCAAAAATATAGTAGCTTCGGCTACTATATATTGTATATATAGGATGTAGCATAATATATTATAGTAAGTTTGACCAAAAATGTAGGTAATATAAATTACAGCATTCTTAGTTGATGCAGCTTGAAAAAAAAAAGCCCTGGAGTTCAATGGATGACAGTTGTAACATTGTTCATAAAAGTTTCGGTTTTGGCCCAAATTCGTATACAGTTGCGGTTAATAGTCTAATTTCGGTCGGTCTTGTCTGATACCAAGGAACGCGATCGTCATTCAAAGTCAATTGCTTGGCAAACTGAACGGACCTTCAAGGGCGAAGAAAAACACAACGAAACCATCGTCACCAGAATATCAAAACAAACTATTACATATTGGTTAGACATACTCGTACTATGGGCGAGTAGCACTATGATCTCACAACCGAAAATTGCCTTTTAACGGGAATTTATGGTCGTTGGAGTAAAAACTGTAAAAATGCTAAGTGCCTTGTTTTGAGAATATAATAACATTTTCATCCCAACTAAAGTATCAAATAAATAAAAAATCCACAGTCATGCAGCTTGGCTTTAAGAGCGAATTTTTGGAAGATATAACTGGTTCTATGTAAAATTTATCAATTTTACTGATGTATAATTAATTTTGGGTCCTTTTCTTACCGATTAATTTTCATCAAGATTTTTCAAGGCTGAACACGATGGTGACGTCAGAATTGCGATATCTCATTCCGTTATCAAAATAGAGCAGATGAACCCTGAAGAACATCACGTAACAACCACGTTTCTTCATCTTCAAAGTGCTCGAGTTTGAGAACGGAGTAAGATATCGCAATTCTGACTTCAACATAATATTGCTTACCCACAAATTCCAAAAACGAATCAGTATGACAAGTGACACCTCATTCTGACTGATTCGTTTTTGGAATTTTTGGGTAATTTTCCCCCCTTAAAACTCCCTTAAGCCCCCCTTAGAGTGGCCCGATTCTGCCCATCAACGAACTTAGCCTTTCAATTGCCAAAAAAAGATTTTTTGTGCAAATTTGAACGAGTTATCGTCTGGAATGACACATACATAATAATAATATTATGTACATATTATGTACATTATACAGGATGTAAACCGAGTGGTGTCCGATACCTCTTCTACGTGTTCTACATTTAATTTCCAACCAAAAGTGTTTTGTGGACTTTTTTTTAAAATCCACTCAAAATCTGACTTTTTTCACTTTTTTCGTGTTTACTTACTTCACTAAAAATGCCATAAATCCTTCAATTTCTACTGAAATTTAAATTTGAGGATACCGTTGGAAAGAGAGTTAAATTTCCTGCCTGTTGAATGCCAAAAAATAAGTTTTAGGTGGAAGTGAGGAGTAAAAATAGAGTCTAATGATAAATGTGTATTATAATCGTATTATTCCTTATAGCATATAGTTCCTTATAGTTCAAATAGTAATTCTAAAGGTCTGCTAAAAATTGCGCCAAACAGTCAGCTTTTTTAACGGACTCATCAAAATGTTTTTTGCTGTTAAATTAAGAGAAAATTGAGGTTTGAGGATATTTTGAGCAACTTGTGAACTGAATTTAGGTCGAAAAAATAAAATCTTCCATAGTTCAAATATTCATTTTAATATCAACACTTCTGCCCTATAATGACAATAACAATGAATTAACTATATTATGATGGTAAAAAATTAAATAACGATAAAATGAAAATAAATAGGTACGAGTCTGGGAGATGTGTCACCATTCGACTCCTAAATCACCAGTTTATTATAATATCTGTATATTATACAGATATTATTCCCCAGGCGATCGATGTAGGTACGAATATGGTCGTTATTTTCATTTTAGGGCAGGAGTGTTGACATTAAAAATAATAATTGAACGATGGAAGATTTTATTTTGTCGACCATTACTAAATTCAGTTCACAAGTTGCTCGAAAGGTCCTCCGTTTTGTCGAATGCAAAGGCCTGTTCTCACTCCCAAAACTCACTAGTTCACGAAGGTACATTTTTTATTTATCATGAAGATTGAGCCTTAAAACACGTTTTTTGGCATCCAACCCTCAATTTCTCTCTTAATTCAACAGCAAAAAACATTTCGATGGGTCCGTTAGAAAGCTGACCTTTTGGCGCATTTTTTAAGCATACTTTCACAATTCTACTATAAGAAATTGGTAATAATATTTTTTAAAAAGTCCACGAAAAACTTTTGGTTGGAAATAAAATGTAGAACATGAAGGAGAGGTATCGGACACCCTGTATAAATATATGTATATGTAGAAATGATTTTTGGTGCCTTTTGGCAGTGTAAAAAACACGAGATTTTTATATGTTGACAGAATTTACTTTTCAGACTCCGTTTTCACTAGTCATCTCCACCTAATAAATTTGTTATGCACTAACCAGGCAGGACATTTTCCTGCCTTTCTGCTCTTTCCAACGGTATTTCAAATTTATATTTCAGTAGAAATTGAGGGAGTTATCACAATTTTAGTGGAGTAAAGTCGAAAACACGAAAAAATCTTAAAAGTGGAAAAAGTCGGATTTTGAGTTCATTTAAAAAAAAAAAAAAAAAGTTCACGAAAAACTTTTAGTCAGAAATTAACTTTTGGTGTAGAACATGAAGGAGAGGTACCGGACACCCTGTATAAATATATGTATATGTAGAAATGATTTTTGGTGCCTTTCGGCAGTGAATTCAGGGTGGACTGAAACAAATTTTGGTATAAAAACTTTTCGGAAATTCGAGTTTTTAAAATTTGGGACCGAGAACAATATCTACCTCTTCTTCGAAAATTCGCTAAATATAAAATAAATTTAAAGGTTTTCGAGCATTAATGACTTCGTCACTCTTTTTCACCTCCTCCCCACTCAATTTTGATCAAAACCCTCTAAAATATCGATTTATTCTACCACCGATTCGCCCTCCATTCGGTCATTTTCAATATTCGACATGCGAAATTCGGTTGAATAAGACGGTGACCATCTCACCTGAGGAATCAATTTTCCACAGGCACCGCCCACTTATTTTCCAAGCTTAACCGCATCCCACGCTCTAAAACGCTACTCGCAAAAATTATTAGACCCAAATTATTTGTTGGTTTCATTTTATTTTTTCCATTAGGTTTATCGAAACGTTGTTGTCAATCAAACAACTTCAAATAAGCCGTACATAAATTTGTATTTATTGGAGGCTCAGTTCTTGAAGAAATGATTAATCTCATGAATTAGTTTCTTGACAGGATTGAAATTGATTTAAAATGATTGTACATGACGTGTTGAATCATTGATGTTTTGTTTTATTGCTCTCGAGTGAGTTGGAACACAATGAATCATTTGGCGTTCAATTTATTACACAATACTAGTTCATTTGAGTCTCTGCATGAAAATAATTTCTGCACCAGTGAATTGTGGTGGAAGTTTCGATGTTGGGATTGAATTATATCGTACTGAATGAAAAATCGTCATGGAAATATCGTATTCAACGTGATCGCGATCAGCGTTTCCGCGTGGCGCTAGAAGCGCAATAGTTGACGTGAAATTTGCAGTACATAAAATGGTCAATTTATTTCGAAAGAGTTGGAGTTGGGTTTGTGGGGCGGTGGTTCGGTTTCGGTGGGTTGTTTATGAATTGGTACACAGTCGAAATTTGGAACGGAATTTGGAACTTACGTCAGGTCGCGTATCGGTGTTCCGGGGGTTGATGTTAGAGATGAGAGACGCACTAGAGATTGGAGAGGGTGACTGCTGCAGCCATGGAGACGATGCTGGGGGGGTGGGGTGGAGGGGGGGTTGACTGTAGAGGTTGGTAGACATGCTCTGCTGTAGAGGGATGAGGGGAGGGGTGTTGGATGGTGGGAGGGGGGTGGAAGGATGGAGAGGCGGGGAAGGGCGGTAGCACTACTGATCCATATTCCCCCTCCTCCCTTCCACTCCACGCATCACCACAGATCCCCTCTCCCCGCTCCACCGTCCACAACCACCCTTTCGTAGGGAAGGGGTGAAGAATTCAGGGGGTTGTTCGAGGGAAAGACGTCGGTGGGTGGAGCGGGGGTCGCCCTTGCGCACGAGATTTTGCCTCAAGCCGCCCCCACGTGGGAAGCTGTCAAACGGGGGCGGTTTCATGAACTTTCCACAGGACCTAACGATGACAGGACCTTTTTTCTTACGATGAAAATCCAAATACACAAGGTACCTTGGATTTTCATCGTATCACCGACCACACCTCGTATTCCGAGTACTTTAAGGAACAAGGGAATCTACAACTGGCTACAAACCATTGATTGGTCAATATTTATATAACAAAATACAGTAGTGACGATTGGACGTTAGAAATGATGGTGGGATGGGGGAGGGGGGAGGTAAAATCCAACACTAAAAACTCTGAAAACTCTTGATACAACGATTTATTATCTTCTTTGTACAGATCACCCTTCTGTCTAGATAAGTAAATTATTAGTATGAATTATGAACTGACAAGGAACCGATTGAATATTTCAAGGCAATTGGCTCATCATCCAAATTTAATTTGATTCAACAAATAGGTACCTAGGTATTGTAAACCATTTGACAGACATTAACGAGTGAATATTGTATTGTCATCCATCCTTGACCCAGGTTTAAAATTTCAAGACCCTAAGCTCACTCATCATACAAATTTCATCTGACCTAAACTGCCTTCCCCGTCGTGTTCAGCGTTGAAAAACCGTGCAAATTCTAGACACAACGGTTTATTATCTTCTTTATGCTGATCACATTTCTATCTAGAACACTAAATGGTTGAATAATTATTATTATGAATTACCATTAATGATTAATGATTATTATAAAGTAGTGTAAATTATTATTATTAATCATTTTTAGTTATTAATCATTTTTATTAATTATTACTATTTTACACGATACTTATCTGAAACCATGTGCTGCTCGAACCAGCTGGGCCAATATGAACATTGAACCGACAGGCTGCCGCATGATTCACCCTCATGTGGACGACTGTTGATCTGCTCCAACTTTGAGCCCTCATTGTGAGGGTGGTCTTAGAAAATTCGAAAAATTAAACTCTACTAAAAAGTGAACAAAAAACTATATGTACCTACCTACCGTTTCATTAGAATTTTTCGAGGTATGAATTTTTCAAAATTCGTTTCGAACCCCTTCCCCTTGATCTAGGGTTATGAAAAGTTTCAAGGATCATTGTGGGGTTGGTCCGAACCCGTAAACCAAATTTCGTAATTATAGCACAACGCTAACTGGGGTAAGTGCTGTGGACGGCGGACCACTGGGTAGGAGGGAGGGGGGATCCTCCGGGTCCAAAAAACATTCATTTTTCAAATCTCCTTGTCAACAGCTTTTATTTGAGCCCGTGGAAGTGGAAGGGGGAGGGTACTCCCGGGTTCAAAAAACCCTATAGCAAAGTACGTACCATTAAATTTTCGAAATATCCTTCATTCCATAGACACGAAAAGTATCTCAGAACGCGGAATTAGATGTGACAAAATTTGTCACACAAAACTAATTCAAACAACACATTTAATGTGTTGTTTGAATTAGTTGTTCTACAGAAAGGACGTCGCCATTTGATACAAGCTCTTATGACGGCATTTCATTGGCTCAACCTTTGAGGGCTCACAGAAAGATCCGGATGGTCTTAAAAAACGGTATCCCAAAACGGGGCGTTATCGAAAGAGTTCAACGTCATTTCATGCCCGTTCACGCAATGTTTATAATATAAACATTATATTATTATATTATACTGGCAACAACCCTTTGTTTTTTTGGTTTATTATCTTCGATAATGAACCATTGGAATCGCCCAAAGAAAAAATTTTTTTAACCCCTCCTCAAAATTTGTTGGTTTACGTTTCAAGATACGTAGATTCAGAAAATCGAATAAAAAAAAATCCGTCCGTCACCCGTACGCCGTACGCCGTACGCCGTACGCCGTACGCCGTACGCCGTCCGCCGTCCGTGCCACTTTGCCCAGTTAGCGTTGAGCTAAAATTACAAAATTTGGTTTCTGGGTTTGGATCAGCCCCACAATGATCCTCGAAACTTTTCATAACCCTAGGTCAAGGGGAAGGGGTTCAAAACGAACTTTGAAATTTCGACAATGTCATATCTCTAAAACTTCTCATGAAAGGGTGTAATTTTTAGTTCACCTTTGAATGACCTGAAAAATTACAAATCTTTTAAGACCAATTGGATTTTTGTGCGACCAGCTGTTCGTTCACAGTGACCGCGCAAAGGTTTAGGAAAAACACTAAACTTTCGCGTCGAAAACGGCCGTTATGTGACCCAACCCCCCGACGCCCAGAATAAAACTACATTTTTCCATCTTCCCGGTAAACTACAGTCTAGAAATTTTAACCGTGAGTCGGGGATAGACCACATTACAATATTCACTCGGTTTCTCATCTGTAAAATTGTTTAAATAATACCTTTTTGTAATAATACAAATTAAATTTTGATGATGAGCTATTGACTTGAAATTTTAAAAATAGGTCAGAACTGGATCACAATGCAATATTCACTCGGTTTCTTGTCTGTAAAATTGTTTAAATAATACCTATTTGTTTAAACAAATTAAATGTTGATGATGAGCGAGATACTTGAAATTTTAAATATAGGTCTGAAATGGATGACATTTCAATATTCACTCGGTTTGTATGACATGGTATGAATATGGTATGGTATATTATTGTATGTATGATTTGGTATAATACAGTATGGTATGATAGGAAAGAAATTCGTATGGTATGGTATGAGTACGGTGAGAATATGGTATGGTGCCGATTTGCAATACAGTCTGGTATAGACAGAAGGGTGATCTGCACAAGGAAGATAATAAACCGTTGTGTCAAGAATTTGCAGAGTTTTTAAAAATCGAATTGCTCCATCGTCACTCATAGGCGTATGGCAAATTTTTACTCGTTTACCCGTCACTGTTGGCAATCTAGACAGCCACTGTCCGTTAATGCGTTGGGGGGAAGGAGGGGGTATTGCAATATGACAAAACCTGATATTTATCGACTAAAGACTGCCCTACAATAATCTGGTAACCAAAGCAACCTAAATATCATGCTGGTTTTCCTAAAAGTGTGTACAAAAGTATCAAATCCAATTTTGCACGATTTCGTGTGCCTTTTATTTAAACTTGTGCAGCACCAAATGGTCATTTGAGTTGTAAATTTGAATCTACTAGTTATAAATACACTGAAGAGCTCTTTGTGATGAAGCCAGTCCACTAAGAAAATCAACATAAACCAAATACTTACTCGAGAGCTGAGTCAGTTGCGGAAAGAAAGAAGTGATTTTTCTTTGAAAAATAGTTTTTTCAACTATGAAAAGTGTTCAAATTAGTTAAAACCCCTCTAATTAGTACCCCGATTTTCACATACCCCCCCCCCCCCCCTGAACGAAATTCCTGGCTACGCCACTGAGCTGAGTTAAGGCTCCCCGGTCCATTCGAACAGGTGACCTCAACCGAGATCGCACGGTTGAGTTGGTGGGTGTAGCAGTCAGACAAACACGACTGCCGACTCCACAAACATCAAAACATCGAACTGTTGCGCCACATAGTGCTGACTTGAGCCAATCTAGGTAGAAAAAAGTCTGACTCATGCACAAAATTATCCAAACGTTGTGGACTTTGCGGATTTTAGTTCCTCGGTAGGTAATTTTAGATTTTTTTGGCAATTTTTTGAGTTTTATAAATTATAACGTTTTTTGCCATAAACCTAGGTATACAGTTAATTCAATATCGCCAGCCGTATCCAAGCTTATTAAAAGTAGATAAAAATAAATTAATATTGTTATTAATAGAAGGGAACTTGAACGAGTAGGAATGAAGCTTGTGCGCTTTTTTAATCCTCGAGGATTGGTAGTGGGGCCCCATCTTCCATCCCCAGCCCATCTGCATCCCCGAAGCCGCGGATCCGTCTACGAGGCCCTCTGATGCGCATCGAAATGGCCCTTATCACGGCGAAATTCAATTTAACTCGGATCCAACCCATGACGTGCCCCTCCGGTCTTCGCCACTTCTCGGCCAAAGTCCTACCAAGCTGCTTGGTGAATGCCCGAAATTCTTTATGGAGGACTCCGTCGCAGGTCACTATTAGGGGGGTGAACGATCCACGATGCTCTTCCGCGGCGCGGTTATACTTTCTGTGTTTCTCGGATGCTGCCCGCTGGAGAGTTTCCTCGGTGGCCTGAGGAAACTGGTAAGAGGGGGCGTCGGCGTTAACGATGCGAGTATCAAAAAACGCCACCCTCTCCCTGTCCCAAACCCCGTCAACTTTAACATCGCCAACCAGTCTAGGCAGTCCTGCATTCGCCTCCTGCATCACAGGCTCGACCACAACCCCCCTCCAAGCCAGACGACTTAAGTCTGCCACAGTGTCCCGAAGAGAGTCTTGACCCTGCTTAATCAGGCCTCCTTTTGGTTTATTATCTTCGATAATGAACCATTGGAATCGCCCAAAGAAAAAATTTTTTTAACCCCCCCTCAAAATTTGTTGGTTTACGTTTCAAGATACGTAGATTCAGAAAATCGAATAAAAAAAAATCCGTCCGTCCGCCGTACGCCGTACGCCGTACGCCGTACGCCGTACGCCGTACGCCGTCCCCCGTACGCCGTCCGCCGTCCGCCGTCCACGCCGTTTTGCCCAGTTAGCGTTGAGCTAAAATTACAAAATTTGGTTTCTGGGTTTGGACCAGCCCCACAATGATCCTCGAAACTTTTCATAACCCTAGGTCAAGGGGAAGGGGTTCAAAACGAAATTTAAAATTTCGACAATGTCATATCTCCAAATATTTAACTGAACCGTGTAATGTTTAGTTCACTTTTGAATGACCTGAAAAATTACGAATCTTTTAAGACCAATTGGATTTTTGTGCGACCAGCTGTTCGTTCACAGTGAGCGCGCAAAGGTTTAGGAAAAACACTAAACTTTCGCGCCGAAAACGGCCGTTATGTGACCCAACCACCAGACGCCCAGAATAAAACTACCTTTTTTCATCTTCCCGGTAAACTACAGTCTAGAAATTTTAACCGTGAGTCGGGGATAGACCACATTGCAATATTTACTCGGTTTCTCATCTGTAAAATTGTTTAAATAATACCTTTTTGTAATAATACAAATTAAATTTTGATGATGAGCTATTGACTTGAAATTTTAAAAATAGGTTAGAACTGGATAACAATGCAATATTCACTCGGTTTCTTGTCTGTAAAATTGTTTAAATAATACCTATTTGTTTAAACAAATTAAATGTTGATGATGAGCTAGATACTTGAAATTTTAAATATAGGTCTGAAATGGATGACATTTCATTATTCACTCGGTTTGTATGACATGGTATGAGTATGGTATGGTATATTATTGTATGTATGATTTGGTATAATACAGTATGGTATGATAGGAAAGAAATTCGTATGGTATAGTATGAGTACGGTGAGAATATGGTATGGTGCCGATTTGCAATACAGTCTGGTATAGACAGAAGGGTGATGTGCACAAGGAAGATAATAAACCGTTGTGTCAAGAATTTGCAGAGTTTTTTGCAATTAAGCAGGTGATTTAGGTCTGTCCTCGCATCGCAACCATCACAAGCATTTGGGAGTGCTAGGGGTTCTTGCCCGTACCTCACAGCCAATGCGTCCCGGAATTGCGTGGCTGATAAATCAAAACCATCTGAGGCAAGTGGTACCACTGACAGCCACTGCGACGATTTGCCCTCTACACAACGTCGCACTGTCCGTTGCCGCTGAGACGGGAGCCTGCCTATTACCCCTTGTAATTTAAAATTTAAAGTAGATTGGTTCTGTAAATAGCGTTATAATTCGCAAAACGCAAAAAATAACAAAAAAAGCTTTTCAGATCCTAAAACTAGATTAATTTTTGAACAACCAAATGGGCTTGGGGATACCTAGAAACAACTATCTAGATCTTTAGATATCTAGAACGTTCAGCTTTATTGAAATATAGCTAAAAGTAGACAAAACATGAAACTTTTGCCGACATTTTCAAAATTTCTCGTGAAATAGGTCGACTTATTTATTTGACTGATGTTCATCCTCCGGGGAAATCAGTGGACTGAATCAAGGACAGGCGCAAGACATTTTGTGCTAAGTTGCAAAGCAGGGTACATTATCAATGACTCGAATTGATGAGGGCTTTAGGAGGGATTTGGCTTTTTGTTTGTCCCAATCCAAAACTACAAATATTTTAGAGGAAAATTGAAGAATTACTCATTTATGTATAATGTACATAATATGTACCTACCTGATATTATCAGGTACTTACATGAAGCGTTCAGGATGAAAAGCGGATAACTCCAAAATTTCAAACATTAATTTTTTTAAAGTTTTGGCAAGTTCAGTAAAGCCATAGTAATAATAATTAATTAATTAATAATAATTTTTGAATACCAAAAATGATATTCATCTGTCTCTCGGGAAGGAAGAATTCAAGATTTTTATATTTCGGCTTCCCTATTAACCCCCACCACTATGCATCGGATCCGGGAGTGAACCCCCCTATGCCCTTCCCCGATCACGGAAACATTTAAATAGGTACGGGAGAATGATTCGATCCATTGAGCCGTTTTTGCGTGATTGAAGGACAGACTAACAGACAGACGGACACCAAATTCAAAATCGGCATGGTTCGACTCCATAACACGCGAAATGAATAACTGTAGTGAAATTTTTCGAAAATACCCAAGGAACACGAAAATCATCTTTAAATTTAGGTTTAGGTTTGGCTTAACTGAACTTGCCAAAACTGTGAAAAAATAAATGTTTGCAATTTTGGAGTTATCCGCTACTGATCCTGAACGCCTCATTTGTCGTAATTTGTTGCAAAATTTCTAACGAACCCTCAATAACCTGAAATGTTTTCGTATGACACTCTTCATTTGAAATCTTGCAAGTGAAACCCCTAATTCGAATTTTCAACTGGTCCCTTACTGTACGTTTTTTCACCAGACACAAAAATAATGTCAGAACAAGAAACTCGCGTGTTTAGAACCATGAAAATTGGCTGAAAGTTTAACCGCTTGATTCACACTCATGTTAATAAAGTTTATTGTTAGTGAATAACCGTTCGTCCAACGGTCCAAGGGATTTGGAAATTCTCTCAATCAAAACCGGTACATGCAACGTTTTCGACGAGCTACGGTGTTTTGAAAATTCACTCCCGCACTTCGCCACAGTTCGTATTGAACCGAGAGGTACCGAGGTATCGAAAAGTTTCAAGGATCGTTTGCCCGACGGAATAATCAAGCGACGTCAGATTACGAGAGACAACATTGACGTCTAAATGTTCCATTAAATGGAAATTTTCCGTTTTTATAATTTTTTTTCATTAAAGTTTTGGTAAAACTCGGCCCTACGGGCCTCCCCCCCTTCCCCCTTTCGTTTTGAGCCTAACGGCTAAATTTCTATAAGCATGGAACATGTTTTAGCCACTCAGCTGATCCCGGCCCTATTCTGCTTAAAGTGTAAGTCGTGAGGGGGATGGATACATGGCATATTACAGCTTCATAGAGTGAATAACATAGAAATTACCTTTAGGAGCCACTCAGCTGATCCGTTGCCTGGTCAGCCTCAAGTCAAAAAAGTAGAAAACTCGACCTTTCCGGCCACGCCAAGAGGAGCAGCGCCCCCAGGGCCCTCTCTATTCCCTTACGGCTGAATTTCTATAAGTACGGAACATGTTTTAGCTACGTCATCTCCCTTTTCTTTTTAACATAGAATAAGCTTTAAGAGCCACTCAGCTGATCAGGGATTTGGGGAGCATCAAGTTAAAATCCTTAATGAGGCTACATACCAAATTACGGCTTCATAGTGTGAATAGCATAGAAATTAGCCTCATGGAGCCACTCGACTGATCCCGGCCCTATGCTGCTTATAGTGTGAGTCCTAAGAAGGCTACATGCCAAATTGCATCTTCATAGCGTAACTGACGGACGGTTTCAGCCAATTAGGTGACGGCTAAAACATGTTCCATGTTAACAATTAATTATTGACATTTTATGACTATGGCACAAAAAGTGTGACATTACGGTGTGACGAAGAAAGCGTTATGAAAAATTTCTAATGATTTTCACGTACAACCGATTCGTTGCTACGGAACTTTAACTTCGCCAGTTATCATCGTACAAAAATCGTTCACCACTCGTTGGATATCTCTCGATTTACCTAACCATATTACGTTAACCATTGCGGAGTGCATGGCCGACAAGCTGCGGTATGAGTGTGATTGTTTAAATAATTGTTTACACACAGGTGACCATTCTCAATAATTTATATTAGGTGTGGGAGGGGGCGGAAAGAAATAAAATGTCCCTCGTGGTTGCGTACTTGTACGAAAGCTGTATCCACCGTTTTTTTGAGACTTTTTGACGTTTTACCCTACGAGTTTATTTTTTGTTTGTTAAAAAGCATATTATGCTTATTAAGGTGTCAATAGAATTTGGAATTTGATGTGGTTTCTGTGTTATTTCCATCCCAACGTATAGCACAAAAATGGACACTGGGCGCTAGATGGGCTGCTTGTATGGCTTTAAAAATGTTGGATCAAATTGTCCGGGCGAAAATACATGATAATTCAGAAGGTAATAATCAATTGAAGGAAGTCGTTTTCCGATTTTTCTTGAAGTATCAAAACTTTATTATTTGAGCTTTATTGGGAAAAATTCAGATTTGTGCCTTTAGGGTTGTAGTAGGTAACGTGTATTTAGTGCCACTTCTAATTTTCGCTATATTATGCAACTCACCTTAAAGAGAAGAATTTTCGAGATTTTTATTTCATCTGTTCCCGATTTTCAGTTTCACAAATGCGCTCCTGCAGAAAATCCGAACAGCGCGCGCGTGAACCGCCCGCGACCGCTTCAGCGACTCGGCGAGCCCTCGAACATGTCAAGAGCTCTCGGCGGTGGTGGGATACAGAGAATCCCCAAAACCAGCTTCGCTTCTCCTCCATCACCTCTTAAACCTGTTCTTTTTCCATTGAATCGGATACTTAAATGTGTCCAGGGTCATCGGCGAACTCCTGCCTCATGAAATATTATGTTATCCAGCGTCGGACCGAACGGACGGCCTCGGGATTTGAGGACGGCACGGGAGTCCTCCGAGTACAGACTGACACCACTGTTGACCAATAATGTATCAGGGTGCCGAAAAAAACACCTACTTAAACAACCAACAACATCTAACTTTGGCAGGTTTCCCATTGAATGAAGAGGGTCTGGTGTTGTCACTCCCAGGCTTTACGTACCTATTTTATTATAAAATCATAAAACCCCTTGACTGTATACCACTGCCTGTTCATAATCACATTACAGCCCATATTAAGATAACAGCCCCTGTACAGCACTTATAGGCAATCCCGAGCCTGTAGCAACCTGTCCTACCCCTATATCTGCCACCTCTCAACCCCTCCAATTACACTGGTTTACAACAACAAAACTCTGCAAATTCTTGACACAACGGTTCATTATCTTCTTTGTACAGATCACCCTTCTGTCTAGATCACTAGGTCTAAATGTCTAGATCCTAAATGTTAGATTAATTATTATTATGAATTATCACTAATTATTAATAATTTTATCAAGTACCTAGTGAAAATTATTATAATTTATTGTTAGGTATTAATAATTTGTATTTATTATCAACAATAATTATTATTACTTATGATTAATTAATACGCCGTTCTCCAACACAAGCGACCAAGTACGTCAAAAGATATGACGTCAAACAGGTGCCGCCAAGAACACCTCACAGGATATGACGTACGTGGACTGGCAGGGGGTGGTTGACGTCAGACAAGTGGCTGGTAAGAACGCCTCACTGGACATGACATACGTGGGCCGGCAGGGGGTGGATGACGTCAGACAAGTGGTTGGTAAGAACACTTCACAGGATATGACGTACGTGGACCTGCAGGGGGTGGATGACGTCAGACAAGTGGCCGGCAAGAACACCTCACAGGATATGCCGTACGGGGACCGGCAGGTGGTGGATGACGTCAGACAAGTGGCCGGCAAGAACACCTCACTGGATATGACGTACGTGGACCGGCAGGGTGTGGATGACGTCAGACAAGTGGCCGGCAAGAACACCTCACTGGATATGATGACGTACGTGGACCGGCAGGGGGGTGGATGACGTCAGACAAGTGGCCGTCAAGAACACAGCACAGGATATGACGTACGTGGACCGGCAGGAATGGATGACGTCAGAGGGGTCAAGGGGAGCCAAATATTTTAAACCTCCATTTCTTTCTTACTAATATTAATAAGCATTATGTAAATACGGATCGTAATCTTGAATCTACTTGTACTCTCAACAGTTCCATTATATAAAATATCAAATTACCGTCGAGTTAAGTATTGATAAGGTACTTGATAAAATTATTATTAATTAGTGATAATTCATAATAATAATTAATCTAACATTTAGGATCTGGACATTTAGACCTAGTGATCTAGACAGAAGGGTGATCTGTACAAAGAAGATAATAAATCGTTGTGTCAAGAATTTGCCGTTTTTTTTTATTCGATTTTCTGAATTTACGTATCTTGAAACGTAAACCAACAAATTTTGAGGGGGGTTTAAAAAATTTTTTTCTTTGGGCGATTCCAATGGTTCATTATCGGAGATATAACAAAAAAACTCTGCAAATTCTTGACACAACGATTTATTATCTCTTTTGTGCAGATCACCCTTCGGGTCAGATCATAAAATTATTATTACTAATTATTAGCAATTACTATCACAGTAAGTACCTAGTGTAAATTATTATTGATTATCATGAGGTACCTATTGATTATTATTACTTATTTGTTATTAATAATTGTGATTCACTATTATTAATTAACTCGATATCTGAAAACATGTGCTGTTCGAATCAGCTGGGCCAGTATGAACATTGACCCGACAGGCTGCAGCATGATTCACCCTCATGTTGGCGACTGTTGATCTGCTCCAACGTTGAGCCCTCATTGTGATCGAACGGCTGGTCTTAAAAAGCTACGGTTGGTCTTAAAAAGCTACGGTTGGTCTTAAATTTTCTTAAAAATTAAACCCTATTTTAATTTGAACGAAAAAACTGTACCGCTCCACCTGCATTTTTCGAGATAAGTATGAATTTTTCAAAATTTCAAAATTGGTTTTGAGCCCATTTAATTTTTTTTTTCGTGGGCGACTCCAAAGGTTTATTATCGAAGGTAATACACCAAAAGCAGATTGGCATGGGGGTAACGATAAGTCCGTTCATGTATACCGTAGCAATGAACTCGTTTGAGATGTACTCTGACAAGAAATTGCTCAACTAGATTGGATTTTAAGCGAGGTACCTGCTTATACTAATAGGTAGATACTTGAGGAGTGAATGACGAAAAATCGCTAGTTGACCCCATTTATTTCGGGTGGTTCCGAAAATATGGGAGAGGAGCTCAGATAATTACTTAATTAGGGTTGTTGGCCAATTAGCCGATAACAAATTTGCATTTTGGTGACGTCATCTGTCCTCCGAAACTATTCATTAGGCACGGAGAGCAAACCTGAAGGCAAGCCACGGTGGCAGGTAACGGCTGTAGGAGTTCAGTTTAGGTGTGTATTGACCGATTATCTTCGTAGATATCATTTAAATAGAAATCTCTAAGAAAGAAATCTCTACTGTTACATTTACCTGCAGAAATCAGCAGACAAGTTTCATAGGATTTGTATGTGGTGACACCCTGCTGTAGTTTGGCTTGAACCATCCTGAGTCAACCGGTAACATGGTATCTGCTCCTCAGACTGTAATCAGATTTTAATATGACCTACTGTTTCATCGTGAATGTACCTCGGCCTACCCGACTCAATCCTCAGGCCAACCAATAATTAGGTAACTACCTATTTGAAACCTCCTTCTAACCGTAAGTATTGATCAGAGTATTTCATGTCAAAATAGTGTATTACAATTTGACTAGAAAAATACTTCTAACTAAAATTGGCAACATAAAACCCAAAAAAAACGTTCACAATTTCTCCTACTACGTCTATGTCGAGGGTCTCACGGCAACTTCCCACATCGTCATTTTTGGCCAAAATGAGTTATGCATACCATTTGACGCCTCTTCTCCCAGCGGATCGACCTAAGTATAAGTTAGGTACCTAAGTTTTTATTCACGATTTATTTTACTGGATTACTCAGTAAACATAGTCATTGGCAGATGGTTTTTTGGTTCTGCTGAAAAGTTGCCGAAATGACGATGCGGGAAGTTGCCGTGAGACCCTCGATGTACTGCTTACGAGCAGGTCTAGAGTTCTATGGGGAAGTTGCCTCAACTGCAAGGGTCTCACCAGCTGATTTACTTCGGTAAGTGCAATTTAAAAAAATTAGGTAGGTATATAGATGAACCCGTGATCAGACCTCGTACAACCAACCAATAAGATGTGGACGCATAGGTATGTAGATATAATAAATATAAAGTATAGTAATTTCAATGTAACAATAATTTCAGTGTATTTGAAGAAGAAAAAAAAAACATCAGGAAAACATAATTTCCATAAAAAGTTATGCAGTAGGTACGCCATAAAATACAATAAAATATTCCGATAAAACCGAGCTCTTGAAAATATGGTAACAAAATTAAAGTATTATTAAAGCTATTCAATGTCAACCATGGTAATAATATAGTCGCATAAGGGTAACTACGTCGCCAGTGAGCGATTTAATCTACGTCATTAGTGAGCAACTAGTCAATATTCATGTACAATCAGATTGTACACATTCTGTAAATTCGGGAACGCGAGTAGGTAGATATCATAACCCCAAGTCGAACACTGTGAAGAACGCTGGAATAAAAACAGTTGGACTAACGCTTTCTATTTTAACCAATATAACAAATGTATTTATGTTTGTATTATTTTTTTCGCCTTTACCCGATCAATTTGTCAAAATATTCTTAATTCCTTCGATGGTGGTGTTTTTCAGTTAAGAATTAATGTCAGGGACGTAGTAGCAGGGTGAGCAGGGGTTTAGGGCGTCCGGGAAACCGTGAATCCCACTAATTCTAAATTTCACCGGTTTCAGTTTTTGATTAATATGTGAAAACACGGTTTTGAGGTAATGAAAATCCAAAAGTTTCGTCACTGGGGGAGTATTTCATACCTCTCGCTGTTCATACCTCTCGCTGTAGGCCCTAGCGCCACCCCCCCCCCCCCCCCCCCCAACCACGCCCTTCTGGCTACGTCACTGTCATTGTGTTGTAGTGATGATGGTGTAACAGCCAAAACCAGTCGTGTTTTATTAATTTTTTTGCAAATGGACTTTCGTTTTTGAAAACTCGTCTTTTATTTTTGAAGATGAATTTACACTACATATTCCACCGTACCCACCATACATTAAATAAATAGACAGCTCATTTTTTTTAAGATGAACTATGAATCGATTCGGAGTAAATATAAAATAAACAAATTTTTGGTCAATATATAAAGTGTGATTCATTACACAGCCCCACAAAAAAAAGTACGCCTTATCTGCTATACATGTTATCCGTCGTAAGTTCGCCTGAACACGAATTTGCTATCAGGTGAAAATGAGTAAAAATCGAGGAAAACTCACTCCTGAAAATCCAAAAAAAAAAGGTATCATTATATCCGAATCCATATTCAAGTGTTTACGGACCCATTCAACTTGAATCCACCGCTAGAATTGTGTCAGACCATTTTGATTTTTCTAACCTCAAAATCATGATTTTTTTAAATTCAATCGATTTGAGCCAAATTTGGTATACTTGAAGGGGTATTTTGAGTCGCTGATGACGAATCTGAAGTCAGATTTGCAAGATTCGAAATGGCGGATCCGATTTGCCGGACAAAAGTTTAGAAAGTCAACAGATTTGAGCCAAAATTGGTATAGGGATTTTGGTTTATTATCTTCGATAATGAACCATTGGAATCGTTTTGGGTTTTGGTCCGCCATATGGAATTTTGCAAATCTGACTTCAGGTTCGCGTTCAGTTTCCAAAAAAAAAAAAAAAAAGCCCTACAACAAACCATTTTTGGCTTAAATCTTTGGCTTTTAATCTTAATCCCCCTCTGAACGAAATTCCTGGCTACGCCACTGGACTGGTAAAGTGTCCAACTGTAAATTACCTCAAATATCTAATAGTATGTATGTAATAATATGCATGAGTAGGTACTCATACATAAGGTACCCACCGACTTTATTTCACCAATTAACATATAAAAAAGGAGTATCATGTTACAAATCTATTCAATTCCCGAATTCCATACTTACTTGGTTATTGTCTCAACCATCACAAAAATGTAATTAAGCTAAAGATCTGAACTAAAACAAATCAGTGGTACTAATTCGATAGACGAAAATATTTGGAAATAAATTAAAATATTTCTTAGTGAATTCATCATTTAACATGGCACGTGTAAAACGGACAAAACGTTTGAATCAGGGGCAGGTATTTTTAGCCAGTAAAACCCTTCTGTGTTGGTACGTTCTTGGAACGGATGAATATATTATGTTATAATATATTATGTAGCATTCAGTGTGTCTAACTTCCATGAATCATTCTAAATGAGTAACTAATTTCATTTTCATAACAATTTTTTTTTCTTCTTTTTTGAAAAAGAAACAAAATTTGCTTGGATGAGCAATAATAATTAATATTGTTCATCCATAAAATGTTTTCAAAGATTTTATTTGTACCATGAGGTAGTTATAGTATGGAGCATGAAAGGGGCGGCAAGAAATAGAGGACGAGGGACAGAGAAACATAGTTTTTCCAGCAGCTCATGATACCCATTGGTTAAAACCTAATCAGAGTAATCAATGGTTTCTGGGTGTGTTCTGACCTGAGTCAATGAAATTATTATATTCATCTATGTTGTACGAATGATGGAAGTGGAAGGAGGAGACCCCTTCGTCTGACCTGGGAGGCTGATGAGATTACTTCGATTACTCCCCTGGGACGCTACAAGGTGAATAAAGGTTACTTATATATGAGAAACATAACATTGTAACCCTTCGCCATAACATTCACTCGAATTCAACGGATGTCAAGGTTTCCCAAAGTTAGTGAGGTTTGAGATCGAAAATTTCAATGAGGATCGGTTCAACTTGACTAGGATTGACCTCGAGGTAAACCTTGATATGGTCTTCGTTCATATGCCTCAACTCCACCATCTTCATGATGAGGTGCTGGTAGATGTTAAGAGAGTCTTTGGCATGGTAAGCACTATCCAAGTACTTTTGCAGTAAATTGTAGTACATTTCCTAGAACAAAAATGCAACAAAGATGAGAAAACTCACAACTTGAGGTGGCACTACAATCGAATCGTGTAGCACTACGAAATATTTGTACAGTTCAGTCATAGAAAACCCCTTCCGCATCACACGTACTTGATGCCTGATAACAGTTGGGCGGTCAATGATCTGCTGCTTGCTGGGGTCAAATAGAGCGATCGCTGTGAGAATGCACATGACATTAGGGTCACGAGCTGCCCTGAGATCGAACGTCCTAAGGAAATTCTCATGAGCTTCGTAGATATTCCCACGGGCTTCTTTCAACACCTCAACCTGAATCTGCGACAGTTTTTCTTGTGTGTGAGGTATCTGTAACATCCAAACGACAACGGTGGGATTCTTTGTGAAACAAGCCAATATTCAGTACTACAAACGGTCCAATGATGGAGCCAACAATTTGGGAATATGATTCTCTTGGTGAGGTTAAAAGGGTTAAGAATACAGCAAACTACTTCTACCAAATTTAGAATTGGATACCAGTATAATCTAATTGATCGTAAATATTGGGAGCGGTTACGTTACGTCGTCTGTCCAACATTTTAATTAGTTTTAATTAATAATCTATAATAAATTCATGACGTCGATTTGACTGCATGAATCCCTAAAGACATGATCTCATCATAATACTGTGTAGGTTCAAGGCCAAGAAGTTGGTCCACCTATTAATTTAGAACACATACACATCCTTGGACATACACGTTCATGCGAGGAAGTTTTAAATATGAAACTTTTGTAATCAGCAAGAAAACCTTCTTAAACCGCTCTTAAGGTAAAGTATAACACAAACATCTTGTAATGTATTGTGTATTACCAGTTTGGGTTTCGTGAACAACATTCAACCATTGATCAGATCCATCTGATTACTGAGGCCATAAAAAAATCACCTGAAAACAATAAAGTATGCTCCTATGTGTCCTTAGATGTTTCACAAGCGTTTGATGGGGTCTGGCATGGTGGCTTGTTGTCCAAACTGCAATGTGATTTGGCCAGTGGCGGCTCTTCAGGGTAGGCAGCATTTTTTTCTTTCTTTTTTCAGGGTAGGCAACGCCTACCCTGAAAAAAGAGAGAAAAAAATGCTGGTTTTCTTAGGTTTATTTTTTTCGTACAGCTTGAATTCCTATTTTTGTTCACAATTATTGTGCTTTGAAAAGGTAGAATTCCAGCTAATCAGTGACTTGGCGCAACTCTCAACGAGATAGGGTGTGAAGAGAAATCAAACGAGCCCGCCAGAACTGCCGATTGGCATAGAGGGAAGGGGACGATAGGCGACAGCCCCATCACCCCTTGGTCCGCGTTGCTTGACCTTGAAATGGGGTGTTTGAAACAGAAGAGAGAGATGTCTCTATTGGATTTGGCGCAGTCGGAGAGGCGATGTGACGTCATCTGATCCGTCCGCCTAATTTGTGGTTTTATTCTTTTTCTTCTTTATAAAAATGTATTGAGCAGGTAATTGTAGAAATGTCTTTACAAGCCTATGTTAGGTTAGGTTGGGTTAGAATTTGAAGGCAAAATCATATCATTGGTACCTTCCACGTGTCTCGTGCAGGGTCAAAATGAGATACGCTCTTCAGCAGCATCATTTGAGTGCAGCCTTGCTTTAGGAGGGACACCTGATCTTCTTGGCAGAGAAGTTTAAATCCACTCATCTTTTTGCACATTTTTATCAACCTCCGTATCGCGAGTGCGGTCAAATTGATGACATCGAGAAGGCTTTTTGAGGCGTTCTGAAACGAAAAAATAATAATACGCTACTGACACTGGTTCTAAGGTTATGAACGTGCTGGATATCACTCCAGTTGGGAAAAATTGGAAACAAAGGTTACAATGTCCCAATTTTTTTGGGGATATTGAGTTCATAGATTTTATACAACAAATGCGCTAAACGAATACTCCAAGCTTGAGTTGAGTGAGTTCCTTATGGTGAATTGATAGAATCGAGTAGTGAAGTTGGCCGGGATTTTAAAAGAACCGCCAGGGGACACCAGTGGTTATGAGTCGATCACAGGAATACTGTAAATGCCTGCCAGAAAATCAGTGTGGCTTACCTTCAACTCATCGCATGGTAAATCGACCTCTTGATCCACTGGGGCATCGAGAGCTCTACTAGCTAGGACCAGCTCGTTGAGGAGTTTGCTTTGTGTTGCATCCATTGGTGTAAAACCACCAATAAAACTGTTACAAACAACATTTAGAACTGTTAATAACAATTTTTTCTAAAGCAATGATTGTAAACATAACATGACAAATGTGAGAAGTAGGTAGCAATCTACTCTGGTGGCCTATCAACTTGAATTAAATTGACAGTCCCAAACGTACAGCAACTCCCAAGTTCCCCCATAGCACTCAGAGAACCATCTGGTCTAACTTGACATTGAAATGGCGAATGCAATCCCTTTAGCTATTCGAATTTCGAAAACACAAACAGTTAGGAAAAGCAGTCCTACTTATACTGTTATCGATACTACCCAAGGTATTATCATCCAGAGTATCTCCTCAACATGTACAACATAAAATATTCCTCAAAGTATAATTTTACCCAGGAGAACTAGAAGTGAATGGAGACTGGTAAAAATCTAATCGAGGAGAGACGGAGCGTTCGTGGGATACGGATCGGACGTTATTCGAAGAGCACCAGCAAGGCAGATCAGTCTGAACCCCAGTGTCGACCGAAGATAATCTAGAGGGTCGGTAGTCGGAGGAATTACTCTCTTGAGAGGAGGTGCACTCTTGCTGAGGCGACGAAATCACCTGATAACATAAAACATTCGTTAACGGGGAATTAATGGGGAGTGTAGAGAAATCCCCCACCAACCGAATCGTCAACTCAGGACAGGATCAGGGTAGAGAAGTCCGACCAGAAACGCACAAATGTGGTAAACGCGATGTGCTATTTCAGGTTTTTCAAAAACACCGTCTAATTTCTCAAAAACGATGCTACATAGAATGTGTTTGAATTCAGATTCGAATTCTGCGCACATGAAAATATAAAAATCAGGCACAATTTCTCAAGAGAGCGACGTTTTTTTTTTTGGCAGAACTGTGAAATTGAAGTTTTGAGTAGAGAATAAGCTTCGGTAAGTAGGTATCGTCTTAGGTCCATAGGCCTAGGACTCATGAGACAGTCTCAGCAGCGCTGCTATCTAATCGACAGCCATTGCACACGAATCTAGTTATCCTGTTTTATCCATCGGGTTTCATTTCTATTACTCCTTGCATCTCCCTGCTCAGCTCATTTTGGACACTCAACAATATTGCACTCGAACAATTAGCGTTCTTCAGAGGTTGACTGGAGCAAAGGGATTTGTAGGTGCTCCACAAGAGGTCCTTCAGTCTTTTCCAGAGATTCATAGTAGGGCTTCTAGTTTCGTCCCAGAACAGCTCCCTTTGCTTTCAGAAGTTTCTCACTCCACATAATTCAACATATCGTCATTATTTGCTCACTCAAACATTTAATTGGATCTTGGTGGCAGCCAACGAATCGTTCAAGTTCACTTGGCACAATACAATACAAACCAGCTGCAGATGGTGGCCAGGTAAGGTATTGGTACTCAACAGTAGTTTATTTCCTGAGATGACTTTTGACACAATGCTGTACAAGATTGTTCGGTTCTGTTGTTTGAGATGTAGTAAGAGAATAATATATTGTATTATTTTTGTAATTTTTCCACTTTTAAATATATTGTATTAATGGGTTCCTTCTATGTTCAATTCGTTATATAATTTACGAGCACAACATCTACCATTAATTGGATCTTCATCTCCCTTCTTCCATGGATCTCCTCTACTTATATGAGGATAACCAACAAAATTTCTAGTCAATATAAAATTTAAAAAATAAAAATTAAAAAAAAACAAGGAACCCAGACTATACATAGTCTGGGTTCCTTGTTTTTTTTTTTTGTTTTTTTTTTTAAATTTTATATTGACTGTATATATCTGTAAATATACCTGTAAATGAACTAACTCACTTACAGATAGCCTATATTTTGCTTTGTTTGCTATAACTTTTCTTCTTTTCCTCTCTTTTTCTGCTTCGCTCATTATGAGTTCCCTCTTCATGCCGGCGGAGTAACATTTGGCGAGTCGGCACTTTTGACAGAACCTCCTGGTGATTGAGGTGATTTTGCACTCGTCCTTAAAAGGACACCGAAGATCCTGAAACAAATCAAAGTGTCATTTTAAAGTCAATTTTGTGATAACTGCAGTAGTCCTTAACTGAAGACTTATAGGGGAAAGCAGGAAATCTTCATGACTTTAAAGCGTATAACAAATTATCTCACTTTGTTCTTCAGTGCATTTCTCCTGAAGAAGGCTTTGCACGATTCGCAGGTTATAGCGTTGAAATTATTTCCAAGAGCAGAATCGCCGCATACAGCACAAATTTTCGAGTCGACGTACTTTCTATCCTCCGCATGATCCATCACATTCGCTGGTACAAGAAATAAGTACTTAGATCAAGAAAATATTAGCAGTAGAAATTCAGCTTTTAGGCCTTAACCCTGAAGTGGGGAGGTAAATAGCACCTGTGCGATGCAAGAATCAAAAGGAATGAATGAGTAGGTACGCTTCACACTTACCCGAAATCACATTTAGTGAAAAACCAAAATATTTTTAATCTTAAGACACCCAAAACTCCTCGATCAGTAATGCCGACTAGAGTTAACCCATGACGAACTGTTCCAGCCCAACTGACGAGAAGACAAGACACACCTCATAATGCAAATAGTTACGGTACCTTTTCGAATGTGAAAACTACGGAAAAACGTCGGTAAATTTTTTGCAGCGTCCATTTTCGTGACAACACTTTAACATTGGAATCCACAAGTGTGACACAAATAATCAATTTTGAATAATGAACGCATTCACGAGTAACTAAAGATCACGACTAAAGACGCCAGTGCAAATACAGGTGTTCGAACTGAATTACAGCAAAACTACGAGAGGCGAATTATTTTCAAGTACCGCCGCCTAGTTGATAAATGTACTGCAGAACTAAAGAGCGGATTTGGAGTACCCACGTCTGGCCGCCATGAGTGGGCAAGAGTTGGATGGTATTGAACCAGTTCAATCTTTCTTATCATCGAGGGTCTCATAATCTAATATTATGAAATACTTAGGAGAGAGAAAAAACTGATTTACAACTGAGATCATTAGGGAGCGAGATCGGATTTCTCAACACCAATCTACGGAGTAATAATATTACTAACCACATAAGTGAAATATCGGTGTTACTCAATAAAATGAGTGAATCCGTGGTTTCAATGTGAGTACCTCTACAATCTACTGCGGACTTTATTAATGAAATACCAGTACTACAAGACTTGTAGTACTGGTATTTCATTATACTTAGTATCCAAATATAACGAATAAGGGACTTACAAGAAAGAAAAAATCAAATGGCTCTCAGTAAAAATTTGACAGCCAGGTTCAACACCTGAGCTAAGTACCTAAATGGAATTGTTACGAACGAATATTCAACGGAACGAAATTAAGGAAGGGTGAGTTATCCTAGTAAATTACTTTGGTACTTCCCACACATACAGTCGTAGCAATTAAGCAGAAGCCTAATATACTCGTCCAAATGTAGCTTGATAATACATATTATGTAGCTCCATCTTGATCAAAACTACGTTAATAACCATGGACCAAATTAACAAAAAGCAAATTTGGCTGAAATAGTGTTTATAAACCATGGGGGGGGGGGGAGTACCGAAGAAATTTTCCAGGCTAAAACGTGACAGGGTTGTCCAAATTATTGTGCAGGCACGCCTGAATGCAAAGTAGTGGCTAATCAACAGTGTACAGGTAAAAGATTTCTGCTTCTAGTTGAATAGTTATATGGCGAGCATCGTCTCTGAAAGAACTTCAAATCTTCCATGAAATGGAATTGTGGATCTTGGAAGACAGCTGGATGGTCAAAAATGGGACGGTGATTCCTCAACAGGGGAAACTGATTTAATAACTCCAGGGCCTAGAGGTTCGGTGTCAAGATTATTGCTGGTGAATCATTCCGTAGTTCAATACAGAGCTTCCCTCAGCACCTGTCGACTGAAAGGTTGAAACTATCCTAAAAAGGAAGGTTTTGAAACCAAGGACATACGGCACATCATTCGCATTCAGAAGAAATAGGGTCCAACAAGGACCCTGCTTAATACCCAGGGGAAGGGTTTTGGAGCCAGAAGAAATTGTACCAAGATTACAAAACGAGACCATCCCTGCGTGCATAGTTGAACCGCCGCCCCGTATAGCGTTACGAATAACAAAATACATCTCTCTAAACGAGCTCAATATACAGCAAAAACAATCGGATAAAACAAAGAAGTTGTCAAACGACATCACTGATGTAGAAACCATCGGAAATGTCCAGTGGCGGAATTTTGTCGACAACAGACTGACTGGTAATCAGAAAACCTTCTAACTGGAATTATTCCTGGTGTTACAGGTATTATTATTATAGGTATTACCGTTCTACTTCCGGACGCAATCAACTCACTCAATGTTTCCACATAGAAATCCACCAAAGGCACTCTACAAAGAACGGCGATGGATATTGTACACAGTCAATTACAATTTGGAAGATCTCGTGTGTGCCTGTAGTTGGTTATACCACTAAAACAGTTCATTATAGTCCGACACTCACAGCACTATAGTACTCAATTACAACAAAATCTATTAAAAAAAACTAAACAAAAAAAAAGTCAACTAGACCCCAAGGTCAGCTTATCGGCTTATCAATCTTATCAGGAAAGTGTGTGTGTGCGTTTCTCCTGAATTCACTTTTTTCCTTCATCCATGACTTTCGACTGAAGGTTGCCATGTGGTTAATACTGGAACTAGAAGATTGAAACGAAGTGCTTTTCGTAGCAAAAATGTGGAAATGTGGACATGAGTAAAATTTCTATTTACAGAAAAATTGGTACATTTCCTCCTTCACACATTCTTTGAGGCGCTCGGCGAAGTTTACCTTCTTCGATGCGTAACCATGTTGAAGGCATGCGAATGGGGGGATTCCTCTGGATAACTACTTGAATGGCCCCAAAACGACCAACCAGCAAAATTCAGAGAACGGAACGCCGAGTGGTGAATTTTGTTTAATTTCTCGGAGTTTAGTGAAACAGTGATTCATGTGGGATACGTAAATTTAGGGTTCTCAAGGAGTTGTTCAGTTTTAGTTGAATCATCAACCACTAACTGCTGAGTTCAACCACTCACGGGAGGCGATTAGTTCCTCAAAAATGGCGACAAAAAACTGGTGTAGAGGATTTGTTTGGCATGGTTCACAGAATATTATCCCGATGGAAATTAGAATCGAAACTGCTGCCGTTTTCAAGAAATCGCCAAAACAATACTCTCCTATATGTATGTAGTCTCTATAAAAGGTGATGCAAAAGAAGTTTTCGTAAAACTGCATGAAAAATGGAGTGAAACGCAGCCAACCGTACCTATATTTTTATCTCAATCCATTCTCGAGATATGGCACCTTGAGGTTTTTCATAAAAACCACGTCTTTTCTCTTTTTAAACTCCAATTCCTCTACTTTATTCCATTCAACTTTCACTTTTGACCACATTCTCGGAATATACGTTAAATTTCCTATAAGATTAGCCTTCGTCTATTTGGAGGGTTGTAGGAGGTTGTAAAGAAAAGGAGAAGTTTTTCCGAGCTTTCGGCTTTAATAAGCCACCTTCAGGGGTAGGTATTGTTTCCTCGACCCAGTCTGTTTCGTTCTGAATAAACTACCTACTCTGTTTAGTACTTTATTATAGTAGTACTGAGTAGTTTATTCAGAACGAAACAGACTGGGTCGAGGAAACAATACCTACCCCTGAAGATGGCTTATTAAAGCCGAAAGCTCGGAAAAACGTCTCCTTTTCTTCACAACCCCCTAGAACCCTTCAAATAGAAAAAGGTTTTTCAACCAAGGAGGAAATGGACAAAACAACAAACTATAAGATTAGTGTACTTTGATTCTTGAGAAGTACCTACCATTTAATGACCATAACGGCAGCTCAATCATAGACGAATTTAAAAAAATTAAAATGCTGAAAATCTTTAGAACGTTACTAGGTACACTTGAAAAAAAAAAAAATAAATCCTTGAAAATGGCCAATCTCATACAAACTTCTTCATTCGATAAGCTTTTGGTAATAAGGTATGGTCGACTTTGAGATTACCTATCTTGTTCCTTCGATCAAAAATCTCAAGTTAAATGCAAAAAACGTTAGGCACTTTAGGCCTACGTTAGGAAACTTAGGAAACGTTAGGCAGGGGGATTTTGATCAGAGGGTTGAAAAATGTAAGAAATGGTTTTAATGCAATAAATAATTTATTGCATTACAATAATTGTAATTTGTATAATGTACCTACAATTTGTTTTTGTCATAATAATTATTATTATGACAAAAACACGTTTTATGCATGCTAAAAAAAAATCCAAATGTTCTCCTCCACATTAGCTAGAAGAGTAGGTAATTGAAAGCCAGTTTTCAAGATGCCCATCGTTATTTACTATGCTTGCTCTAGCACGCTTACGCTTTTCCCCTACTGTCACCTTCTATGTCAGACGTTCATGCACTGTCTCGCTTGCCTCTTGAATCTTTCTCTTTAAATCGTCGAAATCTTGCATATAATATATAGGTACATATTATGTAGCATATACAATCTCCCAAAATAACTTCCATTGGAGTTCCATGGTCCAATGGCGGGCCAGTTGATTGTGAAGTGGAATTTTCATCTCTTTAGTTGCAAGAGGATACCATAAGTTTTTCCGGCCGCTATAGAACTATACTAGCGAGGCGGGGTGTTTTTTGGGGGGATCGAGATATCCTGCCGAAAATGTAGTGGTACCTAGTCATTGGGCAATTAACTTGGCAATAATAACCCCAATGCCCCCTCCCCCGCCACTGACAGGGTCGCAATAACATCTTAAGAAGAAACTTAAAAACCATACCTAGTTCTCTGGTTGAATGACGAAGAATTCTACTGTACGCTAAAATTATCTATTTGGAAATAATGATCAGTTGAAATAAGGGCTGTTCGTAGATCATGGGTTTTCCCAAGCCTGATGAGAGGACGACCAGCATCAGAGCACCCAATACCTATTCTTCGAAAAAGATTGAAGAAATGTGGAGGTCGAATATTACTACGGAAACCAAACTATAGGGCCTAAGAGCAATTTTAAGGAGAGAAAGCATTCGCTATACTATTGCCGATTTTGGCTCTCGGGGGGTCATGACCCCCCCCCCCCCCTCAATTCACCACTGGTACGATAGCTAGACTTAATATGGAGTACCCATCATTACACAATACGTAGGTACCTTATCTAGTAGTTATCTAATACATCCTATGATTTATTTTACCTCAAATCGTTACGTAGGAGGAGATTGTTGAAAATTGGCTGGGGCGTCAATTGCGGTGAATGTCCTCAACGGGAATGTTATGCTGACGAGGAAGGTCGCTCTCCAGCCCGAGAAAATCAACAAACAACATTGCTCTACCCTTGATTTGGCTACTCGATGTCCTCAGTGCTCAGTTTGAGTGGGGGATGCCGACGCTTACCATCTAATATCTTCTTCAGCAAACGTAAGTCCATACCCTCATCTTGATATAGTATTTTTTTAATTTTAATGTTACTAATGTCTAATTTTCCCTTAATATCACCTCATTTACCCAGTGAAATTTACCAGTATGAACTTCCTAGATTCGATTCGTGTTGGTTTCGATTCGTTGGTCTCAATAGCGTGTTCGATTCGACACGCTATTGAGCTCCAAAGAACAGTTGTAATTAATCTCAATATAAATCCTCTATTTTTCAAGCTGTTTATCTTCATTGTAACTCGTCCATTTGTGAAAGGGCTAAAATTTTGTAACTACATACTCACAAAAAAGAACCACCATTTTTAACACACAAACGTAGCAAGAAAAGAGGTAGGTGAACGTGCTCTCAAAAACTAGACATGATATCGAAAAATCGGGTTTCAGATTTGGACCCAAAAACCCCAACACGAACCCTCAACTCCTCTGCACCAAACAACACTTTTTTTGTTGGCCAGTGTTATAGATTTTTTAAAGGATTGTGTACCTACCCCGAAAATCCAAATGAGAACATTTTTTACACGCCATTACGCGTTTCTTATTCAAATATGTAATTGTTCATTACATTAATTACATGCAGTGTAAATTGTTTCTTCGGAATTAATTACATATTCTAGTAGGTTTCAACTTATAATACCACTGATCCTGACTCCACCATCGTGAAAAAAAACCCTTTTAATGAGGTGTCACTTGTCAGTCTGTTTCATTTACCACCCCATCCCACCAAAGTCTGGAATGACACATACAGAAATATATAACTATAAATATCAAACACAACTGCACATAAGATTTTTGGTGTCTTTTGGCAGTGAATTCAGGATGGTCTGGAACGGATTTTGGTAAACAATTTGTATGACTCGAAGTTTCGAAAAATACAATTATTGTATACAATACGATATTAATAAAATACAATTATTGTATTTTATCCAAACCCAGATTCCAGACCATCCTGAATCTTTTCGGAAATTCGTGTTTTAAAAATTTTGGACCGAGCACAATTCTTCGAAACTTCGCTATTAGGCAAAACTAGTCATTTATACATTATTTTTCCGAGCTCAATCTGAGGAAATTATAGTTATTTGCACTAACTACTCCTAATTTAGCCATTCCTGTCAATTTCATCAAAATTCTTCAAGCCATTTCGAAGGGCAGTCGAAAAATATGTTGAAAATCAAGTAAACATTTGGATGCCTGATACCATACCATATTCGTCAAGCATCGTATAATATATGTGTAACTCTTAAGGGAAACCTTACAACGGGGCGAGTTGTTGAATAGGAATGAAATTGGATTTAATGAAAGTACCATCCAAGACTCTAATTTTACATAGTGACACGGAAAAAAGTGAATTTCTTGAGAAAGAATTCATATTTTCCCAATTTTACTGTTACACCTTCTGTTTTGAAGACTTGAAAATGCTGCATACGTTCGAATGGCATCATATCAATACATTGCAAAGATCCCAATGAGTTATTGAAGATATAAATAATAAATGCCAATGTAATTATCTGGAGTGTGACGAATTTATTAAATATTTCTTTCCATATGACTCTAATGATTGTGCGTTCATAGAGATAATAATTGAACACTGAAATACTAGTAATTGAAATTCGTCTTATCGGTGAAATGAGGTTATTATTACATTTATTTCAAGCCGATAGATTGCAGATCTGCAATAAATCAGTTTTAAAGATTGGTCAACTGCAGCTGAACATTATCATCATGAGAACAGATTCTGCTATCGTCAAACATCTCACTAACATTTCGTCGAGGAATCAGCAACACCACCGAGCTCGTTTTTCACAACTTTTCAGGAGAGAGAAAAAACCGATGTTTTCGTCCATCAAGGCCTAATTGACTGAAGTTTTATCTCGATATCCACGATGATTGATATCTATTCATCATAGATAAAACTTCAGTCAATTAGGCCTTAATGGACGAAAAAATCGGTTTTTTCTCTCTCCTGAAAAGTTGTGAAAAACGAGCTCGGTGGTGTTGCTGATTCCTCGACGATTTCATCAATTTTAGCTGACTAGGTTTAGAAAAGATGTGCAAACCACGGACGGACAGACACGGATTCCGAATACTGCGTAATACCTGGTTACCATAAAACGTAAACCATCATAATTACTTTAAGGGGAGGAGCATTTTAAAGTGTATTACTGAAACAATAAACCTATGTGATAGAACTCATCAGTAGCATCGGTGAGATCAACCTCTGCAACTTAATACCTACTGAATGCTACATGGATCGCACATACACGTAGTAAAGAGTTTTCAGTGATTGATGAAGCCTAACACTTGGGCTCGCTTCTTCCTGAAGCTAAGCCTTAAGTTAGAAACATTCACTCATCATGTGTGAGGTTGTCAATCTAAATCTTCAACAAAAATGATTACTTGAATTTTTACAGATGGACTGGAAATGGGTCCTACTTGTGTCTCACATAATTTCCCTCTACACAACGCTGGGGTCAGAAGTTGTTGTACAGGTCAACACCAAAAAATGGATCTACTACGTTCCAGAGAGATTTCTCAGTCTATCAGTCGACCCATTGACATTGGCCGCAGCCAGTCCACTAACGTGAGTTCAAATCTTGAAGCTTGTTCGTATACAGGCGTGTGGCACGTACGTTGAGATTTCCCCTAAGTATACATTTTTGGGATTGTCTTTCCTTTGGGTACCCCATTCAGCAATGCCTCATAAGTCTACCCTCTAATTGATGCCCTCATCACGGTTTGATATTCTCAAAAATACCTTGCGAAAATTGCAAATTTTGCGCTAATCTCTTACTGTTTCAGACAAGAATCGTTCAATATGGCCAAAGGTCTGTCACCAAGCTTTGTGAGAATTGGAGGCATTGGGACGAGTGCCTTAATTTTTGGGAAAGAATTCATGGTTAATAGCAGCACTATATCAGGTAATAACTACGGATTAGATGATAATATCATCTAATATATTATATAATATCATGATAATATATTATATTACCTATATTAGATGTAATGCGTTTTGAATGCTTCCTAACAAACCATTAGAAACATGAACCTAAATTTTGGCATTTTCTCACAATTAGTTCGATTGGTAAACTAAAATCTATAATTATTACAGTAACCGGGTAACAGAACTTTGGGTTCGAGTTGAAACATTTATCGGACAATGTCCGATAAATGTTTCAACTCGAACCCAAAGTTCTGTTACCCTGTTACTGTAATAATTGTCATGTAATTATGTCATGTAGTTGACAGAGCCTCTGGCGTAGGACCTTCTTGCCTTGTTCCTAATCAGACTGCTGTGATGGAGATTGACGTTCCTATTTTCATCATCTCTCAAACCTATTCAACCCATATCGAGGGTGGCGAATCCCTTCAATCAATTGAAAAAAATGTGCATCATGCGATTACCAACTTGTGCAAAAGTAACTTGATTGGGAGGTAGGTTGTGTCACGTCAGATCCTTGGCCCCAACTGGTCGAACTGACGTGTTTACGGCGGGCTGGTGGAAGGGAAAGGGGGAGATATTTCCCAAGTATTTCACCTGGATTCAGTTGAGAGAAGGAATGTCGGGCGGGCTTAGGACGGAATCTTATCAACTCTCACCCAAGTACAAACTATGTTAAAACAAACTAAGTTTAAGTTCAATCTCATGTTAAACATGTGAGGCGAGGTTATGCCCTCTTTCCTGGTCTATCCACAGGAGCAAATCCCACATTATTTCTATTGTTGTTATCTAAATAGAAAGCCAGTGGGACTCAGTTAACGACTTCGCCAGAGGGACTGGTTTGGACATCATTGCAAGTTTGAATCCATCCATCCAAGTACAGGGGGTCTGGGACTCACAGAATTCTCTCGAACTTATCTCCTACTCAAATAAGAAGCGGCACAATGTTGTTTGGCAACTTGGATACGGTAAGATTTGTTGGACCTGTTAGAAATCAAGTCACACGTGTTGTTATCAAAATTAATTTTAATTCATATGTGTACATTGACTACCATACAGATGTGCGTGGGTACAATGCGAGTGGAGCCGAAATTGGAAGAGACTTGGTGAGACTGGCCAAAATTCTCGATGGTTTCCCAAAATATGCTGGATCTCCTGTGTTCAGTCCTGACATTTCTTCTGTATCCGGTGCAAAACAAGTGCATTTCGTCAAAGACCTGATGACGAACGCTGGAAACTCGTTGGGTGCTCTAATACTGCAACCGTAAGTACAAGTACAGTAAAATCGAAGTCAACTAATGACCAACTTATGTAAGTCTGGTAAAACTAATGGCCAACTAATGACCAACTTATGTAAGTCTGGTAAAATAAAAATTATTTTTTGTGCACGAGTGAAGTTCTATTGGATTTTCTCGGCAGGAAATTCTTAAATGACGGTGAACCTGAGGATTGCCACGAGCTTATGAGCTCAATGATCAGCGAACTCGATACATACGTATGGAACAAGGAAGTGAGACTCGGGAAGTCTATCCCAAAAAAACCGGTTTGGATCGGTAAGTCATGTTGTGGCTCAACTTCTACCATATTTCAAGTCTGTGGCACTTGATGGATACAAAACTAGGGACATAAAATCCTTCTTTATAGCTGGGGACACATGATTCCTTCAGTAACACCAAATTATTCAAAAACTAAATTCCTGTCCATTTCCAGCCGAGCCAACCGCAAGCAAAGGAACTTTTGGTGAGGCGATGCAATTCGTTAAGAGACTCGGTGTTGCCGCTAGGATCGGAATTCAGGTATACATGAGGCAAGCTGGCTCCATCTCCTTAAAATCTCAGACACCGGTAAGTACCTATTGCCTACTTCATCATTTGAGCTACAGTTTTCAATGTCGCCATTTCATTGAAGACTAATGAATATGAGCGAATCCCGAAAATGAAATAGTCTGACAAGTGACACCTCAATTTAGACCAGATGAATCGTAAAGAACATCTTAAGTAACAACCACGTTTCTTCACCATCGTGTTCAGTGTAAAAATAGCTTTAAAATGAGGATTCAATTGACAGACTGTTTCAATTTTGGAATTAATGGGTAATCCCCCCTCCTCAATTGGGAGTAATAAACTAATAAGAAAATTCGCTAAAATAATTTTTTTGTTTTTTTGTTTTCAGGAGTTCTGGTTTTCTCTACTTTACAAGAATCTGGTTGGACAAGGAGTACTCGATAACAAAATTATTTCACAAAACCAGAGTGACTTGCATGTCTTTGCGCACTGTGCAGCTTCAGTGCCGCAAGAAAAATCCATCCTCGACACAGGTATGAGTTAGATTCACTATACATTATTGTCTTGAACAAATCAAAATATGAAGCAATAACACAGACGAGAGACCAACAATTGTGTAACTTATAGGAAGCTAACCACACACACTACCATCTGTTCCTTTCAGTTCCAAATACAATTCTTACCCAATGCCATATATCGGATGCTGAAAGGATGTCACAAACTATCCATATTAATTTCTCATAACTAATCTTGTTTAGATGAAACTATTCTGAAAATAGTTTTTGCGTGTGCCTTACATGATGGCTGTAATTACAGAAGGGGATTTTACTAGACTAGTAAGAAGGAGCTACATAATAATGGAACATAGAATGTAAACATTAATTAAAATCTGTAAGTTTACAGATTTTAATTAATGTTTACATTTATTTCAAAAACATTCTTCAAAGAGGAGAATCGAGGATTCTCACGTTTCTGGTTTTCTATAAGGGTTTTTTTTAATTGTGAATTTCTCAAACAGATTGGAATTACGAAAAAGGCGCTGTGACATTGTTTGGAGTAAACGACTCCCCTGGATCCGTAAAATTAGGGTTGAAGGTGACAAACAAAGAAGAACCACTTCATATCTTCGTTTTGACTTCTGACACGAAGAATGTGCCCGGAAATACCCCGTGAGTACTTACTGGTTCACTTATAGCTACATTAATGAACACCATTAGGCGGGGGGCAATTAATGCAAATGGAAGTATTCTTAAGAACATGATTGGTTGACAAAGTTCAATCTTGAACTTTGTTTATTTGCCTACAAAGAAGATATATTCATCTTATTAGTTCTAATAGTCAATTTGCACTCATCCACTAATATAGTTCACGATTCGTCTGTTTTCTAGGACTACGTTACTTAATGGTCAAGAACTCAGGCTTTCGCCAACGTGGGATTTGCCTGTTCTGTCGCCTAAAGTTAAGCGGCCCAACAAATCAGCTTCAGTCGTGCTTCCTGGTAGGAGTATATTTTTCATTGTAATGCCAGATAGTAAAATCCGAACTTGCTCCATTCCTCCTTTGGCAACACCGGATTTCAACCTCTCAGAACTTTCGAAAAAGTTACGGCTAGGCCCTTCAAGAAGAGTTGAAACCCTCGAAGAAGAAGAAGAAATCGAACCGTCAGAAGACCCGATGAATGAAGGTGTCTACGTTGCTTTTGCCAAGAAGAAGCGTCACGACACTGAGGCCAAAAATGATAATGTTCGAGCGGATGTCATTGGGAAAAGTTTAATGCAAACTATAATATCAAAATTAGCGCCCAAAAAGATTGAAAGAAAAACAACAAACAGACCAGTTAATAATGAAGAAATGCCTGTCTACATCACGTTTAATGAGAATAGCTTCTTGAACAAGCTAGCCGAGGGTGTCAAAGAAGAACTTAAAGAAGAGGACGAACATGAAATCGATACTAAAAAATATGCCCCTCTAACAGCTGCAATGAGCCTTGAAAAGTCAGAGGTAAGCTCTGACAAATCAGCTGAGACAACAGATGAGGACGTTGATGTGATTAAGATTGAACCACTAGTTGGCAATGCTAACACCATACCTGTTGTTGGTCCCAATCAAGAAAAGAGCGGATATAGGATCAGAAGATCATCAAATGAAGATCCTCCGCCAGGTTCTACAAGTCTGGAGGACAAAGAGCCTATGGAAATCATCAAAAAAATAAATGAGTATAAGAAAACTGGTGCTACTAAGGATGGTGAAGTAGGAGACATAGCTCGTAGTTTGGATCAAGTCACAGTATCTTTCACCAAATCAGAAGAGGATCCTGACCAAATAGGCGATAAAGCAAGGAGTACCAGACATATAGGAGGTGGAACAGATGAAGGACTAGATGATGGAAACGTTGAAAGTGTTAGCGGTGCAAAGCAAGTTTTAGTTGGCGATCAGGTGAATTACAAGGAAAAATACAATGATGATGATGATGATGATGTTACAAGAAAGACAGCAGCACTAGTGAAAGTTGTTCAAGAGACTGAAAAAGTTCAAAATGTATCTGAGAGCCCTGGAGGTGTAATGATTCCTCCCTGTGTATCAGAGGATAAATTGGGTGAAATCATGCTGGAGACTGCGAAGTTGACTAGTGAGCCGGAAACTGAGCCTGACAATGTGTCAAAAGAGGAAAGGGCTAGTGAAGCTATTATTGGCGCTACGGCCCCACAAATGACAAGCGAAACACAGGTTCAAGGCATGAGCAGCAAGCCAGGCTTGTCTGCACCCCCTGAAAATTCCCCATCTAAAACTTTGGAAGAACCGCAACCCGTTGCTCTGAGCAATGTGTTTCAGCCTAGCCAAATGCAATCCAATTATGGTGGACAAAATGTGCCTTTAGTCACCATTGGAGAAACCCCAGGTTCATCAGTGTTAGCTCCTCAATCGAGTCAAGAACAGCAAATTATCTCAATTCCAACTCAAATAAGAGATAATCACATACTCAAAATCCCTATATCAACCCCTCTCAGAAATACCGAGCCTAATGAAATATTAAGTGGAGTAACTACTGAATCCACAGTCATGTCTCCTGTATCACCAGATAATCCTGTGGTATCATTTTATAATGAACAGAAAGAAACTGCTATCAACAACATACTGACCAAAATTGTGAATGAGGATGAGAGCAAATCATCAAAAATGCCATCTGAAGATGTGAAACCACCAAACGTAGGAGGCTCAAATTTGGTGACAGTTCCTTTGCCAGGGAATGATACGATTCTGATGGCACCCGATGATGTCATGACGATCAACAAGGACCATGAAGTTTCAGAAGGTATCAAAACTCTGGAAAACCACAGCCCACCCATTGAGATAGCTAATGAAGACGATAGGCCAAGCGTGAAAGTTATGCGGCAAATTGGGGCAAAGACTCTCAGGCTCTCGGTCACGCCTTTGTCTCAAACTGCAACTCTATCAGCCCCTGTCGAGCAAGCCGTGTCATCGACCCCAGCTGGTCCGGTATCACCTTTCAAAAACCCTGTAAATTCGAACAAGCCGACTCAGCCAAATCAAATTCGAGAAAACCTAAAAGCTCCAACCCCGGAAGAACTACGCGAAAGGTTCAAATCCTTGAGAGAAAAAATGTTGGAATTGAGATCACAGTACATGGCAGCAAGAGATAAGAGGTTGGAAGACATCAAGAAGCAAGTGGCTGCCAGAGCCCCATCGCCTGTCAGCGAAGCTGATGAAACTATCAAAAGCACCATAAAACGTAGGGAGGCAGAATTGAAAGAGTGGTTTAAAAAATTTGACAAAAGAGAAACCCCGCCAAGCCAAGTTGTTCCCATAGAAGAAGACGTCAAACCAAGACCTAGGCGCCTTTCTTTGTTTTCCAATAACGAGGGGTTAGACATGGCAAAGTTTTTTGATGAAGAACCATCTGAAAGTTACAATTATAAAAGATCTTCAGAAATGAGCAGTCCGAGTAAACACCAAGATCTACCCATCGTTCCTAATGATCTCACGTTGCCTAAGGCTGATCCCGTGAGAAAGCATATTTTCCCTTTAGACACTAAAACCCACGGGATTGTTTACAATAACAAAATATATCCAGCGAAATTATTCGGTTACATAGACAATTCTGATCTAGAAAATAGTTCACACAAGGGCGAGCAAGTCAAAGATGTTGAAGAGGAGTTCAAAGGAAGTGTGAAAGACGTTGAAACATCGATGGAGATTCCAAAGAGCAGAGAAAGGATTGCTTTTGTTCCAAGAGATGCCTTTGTCAAAGAAATGAAGTCAGACTTCATCCCAGTTATCATTATGCCTCCAGACGAATCAGAAGAAATGAAAATTGAAGACTTGTCCCTTGGTAGAGCAAAAAGATCAACACTTGGTAGTTTGGAAGATCAGTTCCACCAACTGAAAGAAGAACTGTTGCCTAAAATCAGTTCTTGGATCAAAAACCTAAGTGAAAACCCTCCGTGGAAGAGGGATTTGGAGCGGTCAAGTAGAAAACGTCGAAGTATTGAAAATATACTCAAGACTAACGATTTAAGAAGCTTACTGATCCCAAGGATTCCTACCAGAAAATATAAGGAAATGAAAATGAAAGCAATAGAAGATTTGGTTGTGGATAAAATTGATAAAGGTGAACATGAGATTTACGACACAGCTAAGAAGTACGGTGGCCTAGCTGAGAAAATAACGGATCAAGTGTTGGAGAAAGAGTCAGTCGAACAAGAATCAAACGCTCGACCAGACAAACCCGTTGATATGGGATTCTGCGAAGAAATAGGCACCTCCAAACAGAGCATAATTACGGATCCTTTTGATATGAACTCTATTGATATGAGCACGGTGGACATGAACTCCGAAAAGAAGGATGACACCAGAATACTTCCTACGGAAACCAGTGGAGTGAAAACTACAAAGACTGGTGAAGTGAGGGTTGCTGAAACTCCTACGAGTTCATCGGGCACATTCGAAGACTCCATGATTGCCTCGGTGGTAGCTGACAAAATCAAAGCCTTTTTCGAAGTGGTTAAAAGCTGGATGGAAATCCCACCGACAGATTCCACAAGTCAAAATTAAAAGTCGAATAAATAATCACAATGGTCCTAACTTGATATAATACGTAGTTACACCTCTAGAGACCAAGGATTCTCCAAACACAAAAATGTTACCGAAAGGTACCTTTGTAAATATATAAATTATTTCTTCTAAATGTAACTTTTTTATTTATTAAATTATCGTTGCAACGTTGATTTATAAAATTGTCATGGCTTAATGTACCTTGTGTCTCCAGAATTCAGTATACTCCGATTTGAGGTTTGAATTGTACCAGTAGGACCAAATATGTGATTCCAGTGAGACAAGCCTGCGAAGAAATGAGACGGTTATATTACTACTGTTGAAAGTACTAAGTAACTATTGATATTGAACAAAAAAGAACTCCAGTTAAGTATTACCTCTAACCTTTATTATCAATCCTGAGTTCAACGTGAATAATCCACAAGTTGAAAATGTGAGGTTTCTATTAGACGCGTTAATCCAGAATATATCCAGCTAAAAATCATCAGTTGACAAATTCAATTCTACAGAATAATCTATTTGTTAATAGTGAAGTTAGTTAGTGGTGCCAGGTACCTCTTCTTTGATAGAAGTGTCATCGTACCAGTGGCTCATAAGAGCGGTTATGGCTTTGGTTCTGCAGGACTGAAAAGAAGAGGTTAATAAAACTATAATGTAATACTGTACTAGTATAATTTGGAGGGTTGCATTGGGTTCAACACACAAAAAGGGAGGGGAGTGGTGTGGGTACGTACGGTTACCTTTCTCGAAACTCGACTTCTTGGGTGATATTCGTATATTTTGACGGAATGCTTCTTGCTTTTATTGCTCATCCAAACCAATTTTGTTGAAGTTTACATTTTATACCTACTAGTAATAAAGTCAGTTTATCGCAAATCGTTAGGTTTGTGTCACACCTACTAGCATTAATCCAAAATATGTAGAAGCCATGCATAACAAAATTGGATCGGATGACCATCATGTGTGGGTGACATGGAGAACGACAGGCAGGATAGTACCTTTGTACTAGGGAAAAGCCTCGGGAAAAGCTGTTGTGGATGCCAGGGCCTCTCAAGCGCTGGGTGGAGCTAAGGAGGAGTAGTAGTTCCTGCACCTACTTGGTGAACATTTTTCAAAACCAATTCAATTCAATGTTTACCTCTTTAGATGCTGAAGTAGCCTCTAGTGCCAGTATGGTGAATCGGCTGAAGTAAAACACCATCCACATTGCGGAATTGATGGTGTCAGTATGAGGAGCTCCCTGTTTCTCAATACAGAACGATGAGAGAAAATATACGTTGAACAACGATTTCAAAAAACAGCCGCTTGTAGAAAACAACACCTGAACTGCATAAATGTTATTTAGTAAGATCCACGCATCGACCAATTTCAAGTAGCAGTCATGAGCCAGTTCTATACGCTGAAGGTCTGAACTTTTTTCAGTGTTGGGGTACAGGATTTTACTGAAAAGTAAAAACATAATATTATGGATATGGGATCCCATTGTTTCATCACAAGCCATGTCAAATACACCAATGGAAACAGTAAGTTCCACAATTGTGTTAAATCTATACATGCGCAGAATTGGGCAGTAGTTGCAGAAAGTGCCGCTAGAGTTCTTGCACCAACGGGCCGCAATTATTCACCGGAAAAGCTTTTCATAATACAAAAAACTTAATTTTTCAAAGAAATATTTGTTAAATTCATGATTTTTCAATATTTTCTAGTATGTCTCAATATTAAATGGGTATTGGCTCGGGAACCCCCCCCCCCTCCCCCCGGCTACGCCACTGGTACGAAACCCTTTCTGTTTCTGTTATACAGGCCTATAACAACCTTGCATAATATAATTCCTTAGCCTTGTTACAGGCGGCATTTATTATCAAATGTTTAGTGATGCAACTCCTATTCAAGTTACTGACCGTTCAAGTCTTGGACAATCAGTAACATGAATAGGAAGATCTCAAATCTTTCATCGCCAGGTCACAGTTCCCTTCAAATTGTATACATACATACTTAGCAGGAAGAGGACTCACCGTGACTTCACAGATTTGTGTAACGTCATTGTATGGTGACACATGGATGAGAGGGCGTCGTTCACAAGTTGAAATCTGGTCTTAATCATCAAGATGAAAATTAGAAGCTGTAGCTCACAGGTGAGCGACACAAAATTGTGGAAAACCAGAGACACAATCCAGAGGAATTGAATGAAATTTCTACTCACATGAAACGTGATGTAGAACCCAAACACAACGAATGAGACAGCCAAGATGGCGATGAACCTTACAGCCAGTGAATAGTAAGTTTTACTCAGGGATAACCCTTTCACTAAAAAAGGTAGTTTGCTGTCAATGGAGATCAGGTAATCTACGAACAGGGGGAGGTGTGGTTTGATCCGAAATATACTCACCCAGTGTGCTCCCAGGCTCATGATAATCAAGATATGAGGATTGAATACTTGCATGATCAGGTACTGGGCTTCAGTCGATTGAGAAACAGTTGAAGTGCAGTTGCATATTGTATCAGGTGCACGTGTGGTAGTCGCGAAAGCCGAAGGTTTTCTGATTTGCATGACAACCGAAAACGTTGTGATTGAGTTCCAAATCGACATAGTAGATAGAAATATGGTGTAGGCCAAACTAACAGACGACCCTTTTAGTTTAAAAGGGAACGAAGAAACCAGCTTCAGAGGCATCGTGCCACACAACATGCTCACAAAGAACATGGGCAGCAAAACTACTTTGATTGTCATGTTACACAGGAGTATACGAGTAACTAACAAGATATAGGCTGCTATGGCCCTTCCAGCCAAAGCAGCTCTTTCTCAGAGAATTGATGTAACAATGATGCCTTCAAAGTTCGCAAGTTAAAATGTTTCCATGTGTTAGAGTTTTGACACTTGACAGACAGCACTGAAGGCAAACCAATCATCAAACTCAAATTACATTGAACACTAGTAAATAACTCCTGAGAACATATTAGCAGCCACTTTTGAATGTCGACAAGAGATTCCATTGATTTCATATTTTCATCGAAAAGGAACGAACGTATTTGTGATTTCAAACATCAGTTATTCTTCTAGAAAAAATGATATATAATTATATAATTTAAATAGTTATATTTATTATAACTGACGCTTGAGATCGTAAGATAATTCAGAAGGTAGGTACCAGGGGGCTTTGTTTGCAAGCAGGTACTCGATTAGAACTACAGTGGAATTTTGAAGCGCTCTCTTCTGTGAAGGCTAGAACTATTTGGCACTCGATACATTTTTGAAATATCCCCTCTTTCAAATCCTCCCAAAACGTAAATGACGCCAATTTCTAGGTGACTGTATAAGCTCCAATCAAGATTGAAATACCAATGCCACTGAGACAAGGTGAAATAAAAGTTCAGACCAATCACAAAACGAGGCAAGTGAGTAAAGATAGCAGCCTTAAATAATGAACCAAAGAGATTTCTCTGAAAGTAAGTATTTGACAAAGGTTTTTATCAATACTTGGTTGAGTATACAAACATTTATTATCAAAACGAAGATTATTTTGATGTGCTCTTGTTCAAGACAAGAAACAATTTAAGCCAAGTTGCTCAGTAGTAGGCATTCAAGTACCAGAGCATATTAAATACAGTTGAATATTCATGGGAAATATATTTGAAGTTTATACTGAATCAAGATGAAGAGGTAAGTCATCCCAGCACTGAATGCCTGTAAATAAAATTAAGAAACTTAATACGGGGAAGTAGACATCCAGAAAAAATTGTTATAAGGATGTAAGGATGGTAATAAATCGTACCGACAATATTGCCGTAGATTTCAATGTGAAGAGCCCACAGCCAGTCAATCTCACTCCTTGGCTTGATGCATTTTTCCAGAAAATGTGCAACTAGAATTGTAAATAACTTGCATCACAACGAATATGAGGGCGTAGTAACAATAAATACTAGATGGGAATGGGGGTCCCCATAACCTTTTCTGTAATGGGTAATTTGAAGGACCCATTTCAAAACCTTCCTATTACAGGAACCCCAGTCTTTACTTGTAGGCATATTTAATCAAAGTATTCATTACCTAACAACTCTGGCTGGTAGTTATACGCGTGCATGAAACCCGCCTTAACTCATAATTAAGAGAAATGCTCTGTCAGGCTGGAATATCACATCCTACCTACAGGAAATTAACGAAAGTTTGTATGTATATATGTGTATAAGGACAGGTCGTTAAGTACCATAGGTAACCTTCCCCCCTCCGCCATGTCATCCAATATCCACAATTCGGCTTTTTTTTGGGGGGTACCTACCAACTATTATAGTTAGTAGTACCTACATAATGGCACCGACAGGCATGGAACCAAATTAAATCTGAAATGCGAACATAAATTTGGATTTTTGAGGACAAACATGTTTTTCTTCCCAATGGGAGCTCAAAGGCTTCGAAGTAAATCGGAATAGGTCCAAATGTAAATAAACCAAAATTCGAGTTGTAAAATCAACCAATAATCAGGTATTGGCCAAGTACGTGTAACAATTATCAAATAGAAAATGTTGAATCGGAATTTCTTACAGCTTCTTTAATTGAAGGTTCAGTCCGTCTGTAGTTCAGAGATGAAATCACAAATTTCGTTTTTTCGGCCTGAAATAAAATTTACCTCAATTTAGAATTATAAGCAGTTGTGTCTTGATCATGTATACATAGTCCAGTAGCTATGTATACCGTAGGTACCTGACAAAAAATCCGAAGTTAATGGAACCTTTATCAGGTTGTTAGGGGGATGCTGAGGTATGACTCTGTCAAGTTTTCCACCTCGAGGACCCTGTGCTTGTATGAGTGTATTTTAAAAACTATAAAGGGTTAAGAGTGCATAATATGTGAATAATACGTTACCTCATCAGTCGTACTGGTTGCTACCATAGCAAGCGCAACGAATCGCAGAGCGTAGTAGATGGTCCATGAGATCGTTTTGATTATGTCGACCTGCCTCTGAGTAAATAGAGTGGCTTCATCGGAGGGCAAATGAGCTCCGAAGAAAGCAAAATACACGTTGAGGAGGGCCTTAATGAAACAGCCGCTCATCGAGAAGAGAATCTGGATCGAATACATAGTGTTAAGATGGGCCAACAACTTGCAGAGCCTGAGGTAACAGTCTTGAGCGAGTACTATCTGCGGGACGGTGATACGTTCCATATCCCCGAAAATGGAGTCCCTTAGAAGAACAATACACGAACAAATTGCAGATTATTGTTTAAAAAAAAGGAGAAATTTCACCTGAACTGTCAATTTCAGGAATACCTTGGGTGAAGCCATGTGTGTTGCCAGATGAGGTCTTTTCCGCTCCTAACAGGGAACGAGTCATTTATTCTTCGGAACCCAATACCCAAAGCGTAGCAAAATAGCAAAAGCTGCATCTCGCAAGAATATGAGGTCAGGTTGTGAAACGCCTGAGCCAGTGACCATGAGAACTTGATGAGGGTTTGATTCGAAACGGTGTATATGTAAAATCCTAATGTGGGGACGGGGAAGAACATGACAGCGTACAAATAAACCATGTGATGTTTGCTATGTAATTGAGTTTTGGTCAGTTTGGTCAACTTGCGATTAACAGCAAGGTAGCCGCAGACGAAATGAGGAAGTTGAGTCCTGAGGCAGAATATGGCCACAAAGTGTGAAGACAAACTCATGATGAAGATGATAGAAGGGTTCAAAATCTTGAGAATAATCATCTGCTTGTTGTCATGTTTACTTCCTGATTGGTCAGTGGAGTTGGACGACGGGCTTGAGGGAGCTGCGATGTCAATTAGAGAGGCGTCTGAGAAGTTTATGAAAAACGAAGGAGTAGCGTAGACGTTGCACAAAGTGAGCCCTGCTAAAACCAAAGTCCAGACCGATCGGGAGGTGGAAGCCTTTAAACTAACGTTAGGGCGTTCAACGATTGAAAGAGGCATAGTACCAGTCACTGCACAAAAAACTGAAAGAGTTTTCAGAATATCCAACACAACCATTGGTGCTTCAGTGGCGGATGGTGGAGGTATGGATTGACTCAAATGGCCTAACTGACGCATGATAAACGAATGCTCAAGTGGCTACTGGTTGTTAGCTTCCCTTAGAAAAAATAACCACCTCCAAGTCCATTGTGGTCATGTCGTCCGCATGACTTACAAGTATTGAATGGAATCAAATTAGCTGGTCTACACTAATGGGCCACAATTCGATTCAAGGAAGGGTAACCACGAGTATTGACTGGGTTTTGATTATGGCTGGGGATGAGGGACGGTAAATTTACATTTCGGCCCTTTATTATTTCTTTTATTGCAGCCTCGAAGATTAAGTAAATCAATTCAGTGCCATTTTAGTTTATTAATAGTACACTTTAGACGGAAAAACATTTTGACCCCCCCCCCCCATTCCCCTTGTTGCTTTAGTTATGTTGTGACTCCAAGAATTCATGTTGTTAGCAATCGAATCTAGGGATAGGTCATGTTGGGTAATGATTTAGCAGCTGAATGATCATAATGATCTCACATCTTATGACTGCTGCCTAATTTAATTCATTATTTCGTTCAAATGTTCATTATCTCGTTTTAAATCTCATTCATTTTTCAGATTCCCGCAGGAGGGATATCGTCGAACTCATGTTTTATGATTCTTCAGGAGAAAAATTGTTTAGTTTATTATCTTCGATAATTATCTCCTTATGACGCCATCTCTTAACGAACGCTAAAAACTATTGGTACCAGTAGATTCCGCTTTTAAATACGAATCCTTCGGATCGAGTGCCATTTATTTATGAGTTTTGTCATGTTGCCACTTCACCCCCGATATATGATCAGTCAAAAGATTATAAACCAAGGATAGTAGAAGTGTTACTTTTTTTCATTTGTTCACCACCGAACAAAACAAGGACTGTAAAGGGAATAAAAGTAATAACCAGAAAGTCTGGTTGAACTGTGAATAAGACGATACAGTTGTTCAAACATCAGGCGGAATTATCGGAACGTATTTCTCACATCAAATACCTGCAGAAGCCTCTCGTGAAACTATGATATTATCATGAATAGTATTTATAAGAAAAAATCATAGACTACATTGAATCACCCTCTCTCCTGGCTATCCTAGCTGTTAACCCATGCCAAAAGATAATTCTTAAAGCCGGATGAATATTTGATAAATTCAAGCTACGTATTGATGAAATGTAGCCAGTTTTCAGGATGAAAAACTCCGCAAACTCTTGACTTGCTATCTTCTTTGTACAGATCACCCTTCTGACTTGATCACTAAAATTTAATGATAGATTTATTATTATGAATTATCATTATAAAGTAGTGTTTTTAGAATGATTTCCAGTTTTCCCTGGGTCACTCAATTGGAAAAGGGCTAAGGGCCACTCACGGTGGCCTTCTTTGCAATCGACGTTCGGATATCACTCATGTTGAAACTATTTTGGACGTTTTATCTCTTAATTCCAAACGAGGAATTGGGTAATGAAAACAGCCAATTTCGTATAAAGGAAAATAAGATGTAGTAACTGTTTTATTGGGTAAATTCATAGAACAAAACTGCCAGATACAAATATACAGATATTTTACATCAACTTAAAAACACAGTTTTTAAAAATCAAAACTTTTTGCAATGGCAGGTTTGCGAAAAAATCCTCTCATCCAAACCCGGTGTTAAAAAACGTTTCTATATTTTGCCGTGTTCCAAGATTTCATTCCAAAATATAAAGCAAGTTCTGTTTTACCATCCACTCTAATCAAGTGAAACAGTAGAACGCTGTCTAACTTATACGGGCGGGAAAAAAAAAAGTAAAAAATAAAAAGGTTGTGGTGAGAATTACTTCTGAAAGAAAACAGAGAAATTTGAATTAGTGTGGGTATATAAGAAGTACTTGATATAAAACCAATTTGTTTGAATTGAGTGAAACCAAGACAGAAGTCAGAGCCGTAAAATTAGGAATGTAATAACTATTTTGATTTGGCCACAACAATAAAATGAATGCAGCCAATTTAGGTCAAATACTCGTTCAGCACCAAAGGAACGTATGATCAGCTAGAATCCATCAAGAGGCTTTGTTCAGTTACACTACAGACGTGGTAATCGAAATAATTTCATAAATCAAACTTCCGCCTTTGGGTCACTTCAATTACAAACGGTGTAGGTAGATCGAATTGAAATGGATACTCACGTCATCTACTTTCGCTTTCTTGCCTTTATTCTTGTTGTTGGCTTGTGCTATCTTGCGTTTCTTATCTTCTACCTGGAAAACAAGGAAAAAACTTGATGAGAATCACCGAGCAAGAAATTTCAGTGACAGAAACCATCGTGTGATGTTAACTCAAGCGAGTTAAAACTCGTCGGAGTTTCCTACAGAAAGACTATGGCTATAAGAGCCGAACTAAATCACTTGCGACGAAATCGTGGAAACTCACGTCCAAAAGAACAAGTTCCAGTCATGCAGCAAGAATTAACGAGCGAATTTTCGAAGAAACAACTACTTCAACTACCTACCAAAAAAGTGTTTGCTACGGACGGATTTGTTTTAATTCGATTTTCTTATCTAAGTATCGTGAATCGTAAACCATCAAGGGGGGGGGGGGGGGGGGGTAAAAATGTTTTGTTTGGTCGATTCCAATGGTACATTATCTTGGACAATAAATCAAAATTACCTACCCTTAAATTCCAAAAAATGAAAAGAATTTTATAACGTTATAAACTTTTTTTTTTACGCTGAACACGATGGTTGAGTCAAATTCGCGACACCTTGTTCTATTCTCACACTGGAGCACTTTGAAGATGAAGAATCGTGGTTTTTACTCGAGATGCTCTATAACGGTTCATATGCTTTAATCTGATAACGGAATGAGATATCGCAATTCTGACGTTACAACACGACCATCGTATTCAGCGTTGAAAAATCTTCTAACTGAGGTACCACTCGGCAAAAAAGTTATTTATTACCAAATTTGTTATAAAACCAGTAAAATGGAGACATTTTACGTAAAACTCCGTCTTATAGCCAAACTCTTCGAAAACTCGCTTTTATATCCATGCTGCCTGACTGCGGATTTTTTTTTTTTTTTAAATAACATTTGTGGGTAATTATCTCCCCCCCCCCCATCAAACTCCCCGAAACTTTCTACGGAAATTCGAGTTTGAAAAATTTCGGACCGAGAACAATAGCTGCTTTTTCTTCGAAAATGCGTCAACTGTCTATTCCACTGAAATATTATCATCATCTACAAATATTTCAAATATTAAAATGATGAATGATATCTATTCATCATAGATATCGAGAAAAACTTCAGTCAATTAGGCCTTGATGGACGAAAAAATCGGTTTTTTCTCTCTCATGAAAAGTTGTGAAAAACGAGCTTGGTGGTGTTGCTGATTCCTCGACGAAATATTTCCAAATTATCATCATTATTCGAGTGAAAAAGGCAAGGTTTCAAACACTCTTGTTTTTCGTTTTGGCACTACTGAGCCATGGCATACGAGTAGAAAGCTGAGAAGCTGACTCGTGATTGTCTCGAGGAAACATGTAAATATTATACTTACATTATTTCTTTCAGGGCTATCCTCGAGATCGTCCAAATCCTCTTCGTCTAATTCGTCCTCCATGTCTTCATCTTCATCGTCGTCTCCCACAAGTTCCCCGGCTACAGGAAATAAAATCAAGATTAAATTATATGTGATCCAATGAAATTCAATAAAAATAGCGAATACTTTTATTAGAACGGATATGTAAGAATGGTGCGATTAGTTAATTAAGACTTAAAGTTCTAATGACCACAAATGGCGCAACTCTCAGAGAACTTTGGACAGAGCTCAATGGACAGATTTTTTCCAATTATAAAGAGTGAAAGGAAGTACAATGTACAATGTACTTATGTCATATTTAGTTGAAGCCGGAAAAATCCTAAAACGTTAAAAAATAGCATTACCCTGATCAAGTGGAGTATTTGCTACAATATAACCAAAATAAAGCAAATGACAGGTCGGTAGCGTATGAGCTTGGCTGCAACAGTTGTTATCACCAGTATCAGTGTCTTCAAGCGGGAAAAGCTGTCTAGAACTAGAAACCGGGAGCTAACTGCGAGTTGAATCAAATTGATACCGGGATGACTAACTCTCACCCAAAAAATTGTGGTGAAAGCGAAGCGATCGTTAACTCCTAGTTGCTAAATAACTCTTAGTTAGTAAGTTTTCACTTTAAGTCGAGCATGGTGAAACTGGGCCTAAAGGACCAAGTTTACCTGAGGAAGGAGGAGCTGTTGCCCTATTCCTCATACACTCATGGCTAGAAATAATAACACGATGGGTATAAAGTAGCACTTCTAGTACTGGGTTTAATGAAAGATTGCTCTAAAAGAATCCGCCAACCTCCTTTCATTCCATGATCAATTCATGTAACGATACTCCATCATGTTCTTACGAGCCTACTGGGTGTCACAAGAATGTTTGAAGATCGTAATACTTACTTCCAACAGTGTGGTTCCCTAAGAGATGAACGGGTCCGGAACCTTTGACGAGATGGAATGTAACAGGTGGGTCTGGAAACAGAAGGTCAAGAACAGCTTGGGACGACGGACCACCGCCTTTCATCACTGCTATGGGGAACTTGACGTCTGCCTTGTAACCCATAGCCTCCACCTCAACCACGTTGACTTCGCCATCTTTAGCTTCAGCTCCCAGGACGATCTGATAAAGTAACGAGAAAGAGGTTATGACCATTCAAAAGCGAGGAACAGAACATAATTTTGGAGACAAAATGCTTCCAGTAAGGATTATTTCAGTAGCACCATGGGAATAGGGGATTCAAACGACACATGACTTGGTAAAATCGAGTTTCTTATGAGATACCTTCCAATTTGATATTCCAAGAGAATCCTGAGTTCACCACAGTGTTCAGCGTTTAAAAAAACCCTTTAAAATGAGGTATCACTTGTCAGACTGTTTCCTTTCGGGTATTTAAGGGTAATTCCCCCACCCAAACTCCCCTCAGCTTATCGATTTTTCTAACGCTGAACACGATGGTGTAGTCATTCTTCTGATATCTTATTCCGTTATCAGATTAGAGCAGATGAACCGTGAAGAAAAACCACGTTTGATCATCTTCAATGTGCTCCAGTTTAAGAACGGAACAAGATGTCGCAATTCTGACTTTTTCAAAAGCACGCTCCTTTCGTGGCAATTTTCACTTTAACCAGAATGAGTTTTCATTGGTTCTTGAGGAGTTTTTAGGGCGCTAAAAACAAATTCGGAGTCAAAAAATATGAATTTCCGACCCATGTGCACACCCTATTAATCAATAAATAGATCAATATATTACATACCTGTTTGACAAGGAGAGTGTGTTCTCCTCTCAGTCCTTGAGACTCATTGCTGTCACCTGCAGCCTTCAGCTCGGGGTCCCAGACCTCCTTCTTCTTGCCGGAGTCCAAAGTGAGTCCTGAAATACCATTATGAATTCAGTTCACATTGTACCAATGAAAAAATAACACTGTGATGCCTACGACACAATTGTGTGAATAAAATACGGTACTTATGCGTGATACGGAGGCCACTAGTTTCCACCGCGCTGCGGCTGAGTAATTAGGATTGAGGTTTGTAAACACCTTACCAACACTATACTTGATGATGACGTTATTTATTAATATATAATATTGACCATACTATGGTCAATCATCAGAGTTGAATGCTCACTCGCAGTTGCCGAGCACTCTGGATGCTCGTATCTCAAAAATAAAAACAACCTCCAAACCACAGATCACATAGTATGTCACATAATAATATTATTATGACGAGTTCTCTCTGTCCAACTAATCTTATTATACTTTTAGTGGACGCATAAATTAAGCAGGGGCATAAGATGATGAGCTCAAAGTAGTGGCGTCCGTAGTATCTAGAAAAAAATCAGCAGTTATAATACAACCACTGTAACAGTTGGGAAACGGGGATTCCATAACAAATTCATGTCAAGCCACAAGGCCTTATAGAAATAGTGTACTCACGACCTCATCAACCTACTAAGTACTATCGAAGACATTGTCAAGATTTATCCACCATAAAACCTATTGTTGAACACTCAACTTAGGAACTATTAAAATGCAACTAAGTGTTTATATAATAAACACTTTGATATTATCGTCGGCGTACAAGGAAAACCCACTAAGTCCATTTTTGCTCAAAATGAGATTCAGCTTTATTTAGGCCTCTATGGATGCTCTCCAAGGTTTAAAATGGTCCCCAACCCCATAAACATACTCATTTGTTACATTATAAACACTTACATATAAATAATTTACAAATATATTTGTAAAATTTACAACCCCGCCATATTCAAGGTGGAAAAAACTCAAATTTAAGTTTAAAAAAAATAAATATTATTTTAGGGCCTCGGTAATATTGTTCAACATAGTACATAGTCTTGACTGTAACGTAACTACAACTATCAAATGGAACTGACAGATGAATTCAATTTGTGATGATTTTTAATGAATCTACGCAATTGATTATCATGAATTAGGCCTATATAGATTTTCCTCAGGACTCGTATGTGAACGTCTGAGATACGAGCACAATTTTGCTAACAAGGGTCGATCCTTGCGGTTGTTTGGACGACTCATAAAACAATTTTAGAAGATACGTAGCCAAAATCGATATATCAACCAACCAGAATCTCACTCAACCAAACTCAGACGAAAAAGTTCAATAAGTTGAAAAGAGGAAATGAATGAATCGAGATGCGTTTCCTTGTATGAATGCGAGAGGACAAAGGATAATGCAATTCGGGAGGGTTGCACAGGGGATGGGAAGCCGTTCAATTGTAACTTGCTACTAAATTAAATTGTGCATTTTAAGAAATTATGAAATTACTAGGATAAGTAGGAAGTGAAGAAAAAGAATATAAATCAACCCAAGATGGATGATTCAGTGCGATGGGGAAGCGGGTCGCGTGAGCCGGGATTCGACATAAGTGATCGATGGTTCATCGCTAGAATTGAAATTAGTGTGAACGGTATTGTGATTATTCACAATACTACGAATGGAGCCTCAATACTACCATACAAACTAGTGAATTGGCCATGGCGTATGTGTAAGAGTAGAACTACTTTTCTCAGTTACCACTAAAGCCCAAGCGTCGCGAGCTCAATACGCGCATGAACTCCGTACAGAATCGTTAGGTTGTTGAATCGAGGACTACATTTGAAGGCAAATATTTTCTCAACAATCAGTAGGCCTGTTTTAGTGAGTTGTGAAGATCACAGAGAAAAAGAGGTAGCAATGATTGAATGAAAGGAGCAATGCACGGCCGAAAGCGAAACAAAGCATGGCGGCAGGATCGAGCTGTTCTCACAAACATACGCCGGACCTGATCAACGAAATTTTAAAGTAGGTGTTAAATAAAACCAGCTGGATAATGTAAAACAGATCTTAATACGACGATGAATTTACAATAATGTGAGCTCATACCAAATTACAATACAAGAGTGGTGATCTACGGGGAACCGAGGACTCAAGGCTATGCCGGGTCTCCCCCAAAACAATAGCGGAACGTTATTTCCCTCAACTAAAATACGTTTAACTGAGGGAAATCGTAGGGATACGATGCGACCATAATGTAGAATAAGATCTGTAAAATTAAAGTACGTACCCCAAAAGTAGTCTTCCGTCATGATGGTCGAGGTAAAATTGGATAATAAAACTGGTGTATAGCAGAAGATGAACTAACCCGGTGGCAAAATGGCGGATGTACCAGAGCAGCTTCTACGGCAGAAGTGGGGTCGGTAAGGGAGGGGACGAGCGCGCGCCAAAAGTAGGCGGTGGTTTTAGTTCTTCGATTGTACGTCACAGCGTGAAGAGCGCTAGTTGGTTGAATGTCGTGTGTTGTCGTGGAGGAAGACACCAGGCAGAAAAACCCAAGCTGAGCAGATCACACGGGATCATTAAATGAAATTTTAAAAAACTCTTTTAAATTCAGGATTTTGTAGAGAAACCGTATGCACGCTATATTACGAGCAACATTTAAAGAGCCTCATCAATACCTAAGTATTAACACAATAATAGACCCAACCAGTAACAAGTGGATTTTCACGAAAAAGGACTAAACTTCTTTCACAAAAATAATGAATTACTACAAGTATAATCAAACCACTAAAATCTGACTGAATTGACAAAATACATACTTACCTTCAACAAGAGTTGAGGGATTTGCAATATCACGACTACAGCGCTGCCACTCTCCACTGTGTCTAAACTATGAGTCCACTTCAGCACTCTACCTACTCCGTGGTTTCTACTCTGTAATAGAATCGCATAGGATAAAGCCGCGCAAACTCAAATACCGAATTATCCCCACCACTTCATAGAAGTTTTTGTCAACTCAAAAAATCCTAAAATTGAAAAATATTTAGAAGGAAAAATCAATTCCTTTCATTGTTGAAGAGTAATCATCGGAAAATTAAGTTGTTACCATAATAATCACGAATTACGTTTCATAAAAATACTAGGTAGGTACGACTCATATCATACGGAATTTCTAGAACACCAAAATTCAAATTACGTACTTACCTAAATGTCAATTTGCATGACAAAAGTAGAAGTAAAATTTTTAGTAGTAAAGTATGTGTACATGGTTCATTAGAAATAACGTGTGATTGTCACTATTATCACGCTATTATTTTGAGGTGGTTCTACAGAGTGGGAAAGGGCTCGTTATGTCAATTAATTAGTTTTTTATTTACTTTACACCATGTGATGTTGATGAGTAAATGTAAGACACCGCGTTTCCCCGTTAGATGGAATTCCTAATCTGTTGAGCAGTAGCAGCGTTTTGGGCAGTTTTGAGATACCTACATATTCCTGCCCAGCCAGACATGAGATTTCACCTTACGTTGAACATGTTTCAGTTGAAGAGTACAACTATCAGATGATACCGCACGACGACTCCCGAACAACGTCTACATTGCCCCAACAATGTTTCGTTGGGCAGAACATGATTGGAATGTCCCAGTTGATAGAACTGGTAAAGTTCGTTCCAAGAAATAAGGTTGAATCTGATCATCCTGAGATGGGTTTTCAGTGAAACTTTACCACGAACTTTCTTTTCAACGAACTTTACCAGTCCAGTTCATGTTCTGACCAACGAAACGGAACGGTTGGGGCAATGTAGACCTTTTTGGAAGTCCTAATCTTGCGATGTCATCCGATATGTGTACTTTTCACGTTATGTTTGAACAGGCAAGGACTCCATGCTGTGGGGTCGAAGAGTACCTACACATATCGGATGATTTCGCACGATTAGGATTCCTGATCATCTTGAGATGGTTACGTTACGTCGAACAGGAATGGAGTTGAAGAGTACATCGCACGATTAGGACGCTCGAAAAACGTTGACATTGTCCGAACACTGAGTGCTTGAAATGAAATATTATGCGACTTCAATGACGATAAAAACTTATGGCTGGGGCATCATTTTGGCCCTTGAGATCATTTTGCTGCAAACCGCGAAATATACCTAAGCAGCAGCCCCCTTCGAGAAATACAGATTTTATTTTAGCACGGAACATGCTTTAGCCATCACCCAACTGGGAAAAAACGTGACGAAACCGTGGAACGAAAGTAGAGCGGGATTTTGTAATGATTTTCACTTACAACCGACCCGTTTCGTTAGTTTTGATCCCACGAAAATCGTTCGCCACTCGTTGAAAAGCCCTCAATTTATCCGTTAATTATATACTGCCAAAACAGCTGTAAATATGGACGAAGCTGAGATAATATCAATAATATATAGATAATAATAATATAATATACAGTTCTTTTGAACCAGAGGTATAATATTATTATAACTCTGATTCAAAAGAACTGTAAACAACATACGGATTATATTGATGTTGTTGGTTGGCTTGGGTTTTACGAATGTAGGTAATCAAAGGATCTTGAAACCTAGGCGAGATTTGGTTATGAACGCGGGCTTTTAGTTGTGATGTGTTCTTCGGCTAAATTAAAACAGCAGACAACAAATTCATAGTAAAAGGAAACAGCAAACAAATAAAACACGGCTAAAATATGTTCTATGTTTCTTGAATTTCAGCCGAAGGCTCAAAGCAGTAACCATCCGGGGGTCCAGGGGGCTTGTCCCCTGGCGAGGACCGAAAGGCCGAGTTTTTAGATGATAGGTAATTGTTTTTTTCTTGAGTTTATTCAGATAATATAACAACTAGTTACAATGATAAATCAGCTAACTATCTAGCTATTTAGTTCACGAATTAACACTATTAGCGGTGAGAGCCCTTTAACTTGTGCCTCACTTGAACTGCACGTCACTCATTGTCAACACAGAAGGTCCAGGGGCTTGGTTCTCTCAACACAGAAGATCCAGGCGTCGAACTTGTTGAGAGTTGTCAAGTAGCATTTGGATGTTCAAGAATAGCTGTTTTTTTTTTAAAGTAAAAAAGCTATATTTATTTTATACAAAAGCTACTACCTACTTATCATAAATGACTTCAGTCATCATTCCTTACATACCAAGGAGCGGTTACTATGCTCCTCAGAGGTCCGAATGGGCATTAGCACTGTCTTGTAAAGGAGCACTTGATTATGGATATTCAGTTGTGAACATCGTCCCATGAGCCAGTACAGATTCCTGAACTTGATAGATACCTTGTTCTAATGTCATGCCTATTTCTAGCTCTAATGTCATGCCTAGGTACTTATTTCACTGAATTCGCATATGGTATGGTATTCCGATTTAATACCAAAGAGAATCGAAAGGACCGAAAGGCCGAGTTTTTAGATGATAGGTAATTGTTTTTTTCTTGAGTTTATTCAGATAATATAACAACTAGTTACAATGATAAATCAGCTAACTATCTAGCTATTTAGTTCACGAATTAACACTATTAGCGGTGAGAGCCCTTTAACTTGTGCCTCACTTGAACTGCACGTCACTCATTGTCAACACAGAAGGTCCAGGGGCTTGGTTCTCTCAACACAGAAGATCCAGGCGTCGAACTTGTTGAGAGTTGTCAAGTAGCATTTGGATGTTCAAGAATAGCTGTTTTTTTTTAAAGTAAAAAAGCTATATTTATTTTATACAAAAGCTACTACCTACTTATCATAAATGACTTCAGTCATCATTCCTTACATACCAAGGAGCGGTTACTATGCTCCTCAGAGGTCCAAATGGGCATTAGCACTGTCTTGTAAAGGAGCACTTGATTATGGATATTCAGTTGTGAACATCGTCCCATGAGCCAGTACAGATTCCTGAACTTGATAGATACCTTGTTCTAATGTCATGCCTATTTCTAGCTCTAATGTCATGCCTAGGTACTTATTTCACTGAATTCGCATATGGTATGGTATTCCGATTTAATACCAAAGAGATTGGCGAAGTTTTATTGGTGAAGTTGACATATGTTGATTTTATTTCATTGAGTTTCATCCGCCACTTCTTCGTCCATTCATTTACAGCAACCGTGGCTTCTTGGAGTTTTTCTGTCGATTCCTCTACTGAATCCGCAACTAAAACTGCAGTATCATCTGCGAACGTGGCTACGGTTGTTTCTCCTGTTATTGGCACATCCCGCGTTTCCTATGAAGGTACCTATGTGTTAAAGTTATGGATATTTTGGACAGTTTCGACAGGTGATCTAACGCATTTGTTGTCATTGCCTTTCAACGATGTCCCGGTATTGGTCTGAAAATTGTTGACCAGGCTGGTTATAAGCTGATTTGTGATGTGTCATAGTGTGGTGAAGGTTGTTATAATTGGGTTGGATGACTTCGGCTACGTAGGGAATGTTTAGGTCGGTGTGTAGGGTACTGCTTCGTACACACCATGGTGCTGACGTGACTAACAGAAGCAATCTGTTCTGAGTAATTTATACATTATTGATGTGTTTAGTAGCAGCTGCTCCCCAGATGCTGTAAGTATAGGCCCATACTGGTCGAATGAGTGTTAAGTAAATCTGTCGTTTGTATGAGAAAGGTACAGTGGATCTGTGGTCCAGGAGGTGTCTGAGGGTTCTAATTCTGTGTCGTAACTCGCCTACCAAGTATTTTACGTGGAATTAAAGTGATGAAAAAAACTGTTTATACTTTTTTAAATGCATTTTGTTTTTATAAACCACTGCAGATAGAAGAAATCGGGTTTCAAATTCGGTGGTTGATACTGAAAGCGTAATTGGCATTTTTTCGTTCGAAGTGCTGGAAAATAGGTACCTATATGAGCTATATCTTAAAAACTAGACCTGATAGCGAAAAACGGGTTTCAGATTTGGATTCAGCACACAGAAAAACGCCAACACCAACCCTCATTAAAAAAAAAGTAGTAAATTCGGGAAGAGCAGAAATCGAGAGAGATGTGGGGCTTCAACAGGTCTCAAAAGTTTCGAGACTTTACAAAGGGTGGAACATAGTGGATTCGGCGACGTACGCATATACGGGTACTTACCTCATATATCATATTATAATAACTCGAAGAATCAACGGCGCGGTGGATTTCAGAGATTAGAGAATTTCCAGTTTCACCCCTGCAAATCCAAGTACTGCGGGAAGGGGATGAACTGCAGCGTGTTGATTTTGACTGATGTGATATTTCAAACCTAATTTTTTTGACATAAAGAAATTGTTTATTGCAATAAATGACATCATTGGAAGTCAATAATACCAAGGCAGGATTCTATTTCTAAGCCCAACTATTGAGATGTGCCGGAGAAGGATGGGAACCGGGTGGTTAACAACATAGAATATTCTGACTTGAATAATTTTGAAAAAGAGTCTATAATAAAGAGAGTATAATTGCAACGAAAACAACAACTGTACATCATACTTGGACGTAACTAATTATTGTAGATTGTAACATGTAAGCGAATCGTCAGTCACGTGGACAATTAAAAAAAGGAACACATTTTGGTATGAGATTTACAAGTATACCGTTTCTGTTCTACGACTTTGGTCCCAAGAAAAAAAATCATTTCTCAGGAAGGCGACACCAGTCGATTGGACGTTTACCAATACTCTTCAAATAGTCATTGCATTTTGAGAAGTGCTTGTTACCAAACCAGCCACGAGAAGCAGACAATGGTGAAGGGTGCACCGTTTTCAAGACGCAGTGTTTCTTCTAAAAAATGCAAATTGTTAGTAATTAGACACAAAAAAATGTTCAAATAACTGGCACAACGCTTTCGATTAGAATTGCCATCCCGTGAAAAAGGATTAACAGCAGTTCAACACCTTCCCATAAAAGTGGAGCAGATTTTTATAGAATATTTACCTTGTCAACAAAATCTGCCTTCTTCTGAGCATAAGAACCCCACAATAGGAAAACGATGCCAGTTTTGTGATCATTCAGGTACTTGATAACAGCTGTCGAGAGGTTTTCCCAGCCTTGGTCTTTATGAGAGTTGGGCATGTTCTTGCGAACTGTGAGGCAAGCATTTAGAAGTAGTACGCCTGCAAATGGGACAGAGGTAATGAAATCCAGAATATTCAAGTTTAGACTACTCAGAAAAGGCGAGGAGTATAGCTTCAGACTGCTTTAAACCACTGCAAATCCACCAAGATATTTACAGATCAAAAGTTCATATTCAACAGTATTGGCTGACTGTACGAGGTCATAAATGGAAGAATATTCAATTGAAAAGTTAACTACCTTGGCGGGCCCAGCCAACTAAATAACCGTGTTTAGGAGGCACAAATCCTTCCACGTCCGTTGAGAGCTCTTTGTACATGTTGATCAAACTGGAAAAATAAATTGAGAGATATCATCAGGCACTGGTATGAAAAGTTGTATTCGTGCAAAATTATTAAATGAGCGAATTTCCGAAGTAACAATGCTCTGGTGGGTCAGCTGAACAATAATCAACTTTCATGAATCGGAAATGTATATTTAACTAGGAAAACCAAAAAACGAACTACCTACTGAACATCCAACATATTCTAGACCAGATATTGGCATACTTGCAATTCCCTGGTGTCACCAAAAAATATACAAGATATTCAGAGGGTACTATGAGTATCACGCTTTCTCAACACCCTGATTAGATTAATAATCTAATAATATATTGTGTCAGGGACTTAGGGTGTCAGTGAGATTATTGTGCTGAGCGTTGCCCTGTAGGCCAACCTATAGGCTCTGAGTCCAGTCCACTCCCTCCACAAGACTGATGATCCCCTCTTCCAGGTTGTTTACCGACGCAATCTCTTCTGCTACTGGGGACCTGAAGAATTTGTATCGTTGAGATTCCTGTGCTGGACACTCAAACAGGAGATGAGGCGCAGTTTCGTCCGCCTCTCCGCAAAGTCTGCACGACGGATCTCCCGCGTATACCCCTTTTCCTAGGCAGCTCCAGTGCTTCTGAGGCCCTTCTCCTACAGGGTGCTGCCATCGTAAACTTCCCGAAATTTCGAAATCACCTCCGACAGACGGGTTATAAGCCCATTGTTGTTATTATATTATAATTGTTTACTCATACTATTATTGTATCAACTACTGATACATATATTTTCTTCTCTCTCTCATGGAGTTCAATTCAGAGGATTTTATGGGAAGAGTTGCAGCCAAATTTCTCCCTCACCTTCTCACAGACGACTTCAGGCATCATAATCAGCTCAAAGAGCCAAGGTGATCTAAGGTGATGAATCGTGGTGTTATGGATACGACCCTGAAGCAAAGCAGCAATCAAGCCAGTGGAAGTCACATGGCTCTCCTCGTCCCAAAATGGCTCACCAAGTTAAGTCAAACATCAAGACAATGCTCCTTTGTTTCTTCGATTGCAGAGGTGTTGTTCGTTCCTCCAGGTCAAACTGTTAACCAGAAGTTGTACTTGGAGATTTTGAAAAGATTAAGCGAGAGTATCCGAAACAAAAAGGCAGATCTTTGGCGCGCAGGCGATTGGTTCTTCTATCATGACAACGCGCCGAGCCACACCGCTCTCTCCATAAAGCAGTTTTTGATCAAAAGCGACATGACATTAATTCCCCCCCCCCCCCATCCTACTCACCGAATCTGGACCCCTGTGATATCTTTCTGTTCCCCAGACTTGAAAGGGACATGAAAGGAAAGCATTTTACCTCCACAGTGGAGGAGGTAAAACAAAAATTGCTGGAAGGCCTAAAGAACATCCCAATAAGTGAATTTAAAAAATGTTTTGAACAATGGAAGGATCGTTTGCAAAGGTGCATTGCGGTCAAGGGAGAATACTTTGAAGGTGTTCAAAATTTGGTGTAAAAATATTACGAAATAAAGAAGTTTCATGAAATTCCCGTTTTTTTGGAGGTTCGCCACTCGTAATTATTGTAGTCTATCCATAACAAACATGTAGGTCTTACCTTGGAGGAGGTTTAACAGGAGTCTGAACGCTGAAGCATAACCCTAGAAAACCAAGAGTAATTTGTATACATAACAGACGGAAAAAAGCTGAAGACAGATCTATTCGAGTTGATAAAGTCAAATATTTTACCGTGAGCTTGGCCAGGGTTGTGATAAGGATCTTGCCCTAAAATGACGACTTTGATATTTTCAAGAGAGCACTCCTTTGTCCAAGACCAAACTTTTTCGGGCGGGGGGAAGATTTCTGCCCTTTTCCTCTCTTCCATGACAAACTTGCTTAACTGAAACACAATGAGATTCAATAGGCAAATGGAATACCGTACATAGCGCTGTTAGCAGTGGAATTAGTGCTAGTAGTGATCAAAGCACATTAACCTGAGTAAATGTTAAATTAATTACAGCTACTTATATTGGTCAATATAAAACCCTCTCAAAACCAAATGTTATAACAAAGATAACAATGAAAAAGGAACTCTCTATTGCAGCGCCCCAGGCATTGGAGCAACAAGTTGATGCTCCTCAAGAGAAATTTCTCTCTCTCTGATTGGTCAATCTCATAGTCAAGCCACATTGAAACCAAAATTGTCAGGCAGACGTCATGAGAAAATATGTTGCGAGAGGGGACATGAGCAGTTGCTTCGCGGCGTTTCTGATTTGTCAGGTAGGCTTCCCCTCAGGTTCCCAGTGTGGCTCTGTTTCGCTTGTCAATTCATATAGTAAAATTCTGTGATCTGCAAAAGCCAGCTTACTCTTCAAATGGGATGGGAGAATTTGGTTATTATTTTTGGTTTATTGGCTGGGGGTGCACATGCTCCTATCAGTAGCCGCAACTGGTCTGCGCGTTGAATTTGAAACATAGGGACGATTTAATCCAGGTTCTACTGATGATACTATTTCAAGTACAATATTGAAGAACAAAGTGTAAAAATCACCTTTTCAAAGTAGGGTTTCTTGAATTCTGGTTTCAGCGCTCGAAACCAAGTCGGACCCATTTTGGGGTCTAGAACAGGCAAGCGGGAAGCCATTTCAATGATTTCCGCGTGGATATCATTGTTGGACGCCTTAAACTCCAAAGTCGATTGTAATGGAATAGGAACGTTCTCATCGCAGAAAACCTCATTTGTGATTGAGCCCAGTTCTTCTGCATAGTCAGATGAATGTGGGTCACTATTTGCTCCTATAACCAAAGCATAAGGATCAAAATAAATAGTTTAGGCGAATATAAGTTAGGATAAACTCCAAGATTAGCCCCTCAGCATTCAAGTGACAGCAACGGATTCATTCTACCTGTACAAGTTTGTTTGAGGTTGTCAGTAGTATTTTACTACTATTCCAGGTAATTCAGTTACCATATTTGGATAGTTGGTCATAATTTTGATAGGCCTACAATAAACCAAATCAACTTTTTTTCAAACCTTCATGAATCTTCGGATTCTTCAATTTTCGACTTCCTAATTCTTCACCAACTCCTGGAAAGACAATAAAGAAATAACGCCAGTTCAAATATCACAGCAATTTGCCCATAGGCATCGTTTAATACTACAATCATTATGTTATCAGAATTTCGAATGTACCGAAATATTCAACGCGAATGATGTAATATTATATCATGCCCACATATAATCATTGTACTGTTGGAGTTTTACAAGTGACATGCTGTACACTAAATGAAGCCCAAATGAAATCTGTCAAAACAAGAAGTAGGAAACGTTAGCGTCCAAAATCCGATTTTCTATTTGAGGAATGACTCATTATGAACCCTATTCACTCTATTATGATATTACGAATTATATTTTCTTCCTGCGGTTAAAATATTAAACCAACAATCTTGGAATATCTAAACGCATTGTAACATGGAAGTGTTAGTCTAGCTATACACCATCCTCACCCATTTGGCAACAAGTTTAGTCTTTACCAGTGAAAAACACAGATTTTCGACAAAAAGGCTGGTTTTCAATTTTGTTTTAGCAGGTTCCCTTGTAACATTCTATCTAATATGAGTGTACACATTAATTTTAATTTTTTCTCAACGCTGACCCAACTTATGACTATTTCATAATTCTATAACAATATGAATAAATGTAAAGAAAAGTTGAAATAAATCTTTCCTGGACGTACAGCTGGGGCCTCACATACTCGTAACATGGTTATGTCGTGATTCAACTACTTACTGACAATTACCTCAGTAATCACATCAAAGGACAATGATTAAATTTCGATGTGCTAAAGAAACAATTACAAACCAGGGTTCTCGTCCTCAGCTTTCCTCTTGCATCCGGATTCCCAATTGGTTTGAGTCATGTTCAAATTGGTTTTCTGAAGAGGTTTAAAGAAAGAAGATAACCTTTTCTGGCTCATAATTATTGATCAACTGAGGTAAAAGATTTAAATTAAAATTGAATCAGGGAAACTACTGAGAAGGCCCATTCAGCTGACCATAACAAATTGAGAACAAAGGCGAAGCCACAAAAAAATCTACAAAAACAAAACAGAAATAAAAGTAAATAAACCAAAAGGCGGGAATGAGATCGTCATGGATACATCATTATGGATTTCTTCCTTATGTACCATGGAGGAATGAGAACTCCCACTTGTAACATCCACATATTTACTGCTTTTCACTATTTTACAGCTAAAGCCGTAAATGCACTGTTAGGGGTTTTTTAAAAATCATTTTCAAACACAAAACTTGAAATTTCACCCACTAATTAGGTATTGTTCGTAGAGGAGTTCCTGGCAAAACATGTACGTTTCCTAACATGGAAGAAGGCAACAATTCTTACTGTATGGATGCTATATTAACATAACTACGCTATAGTTATGAGTATCCATGCTCATGGTCTATCCCGTTCTTATCTACTTTTTGTCATTCATGATAAACGCAAACATTTTTCTTGGTGGTTTTTGATTTTTGCCTGACGTACATCTGAACAAAATTTAAAAGTATACTTATTCTGTCTTGTTCTTAATCGTTTCGAGAACGAACATTTCCACTACGTTAAAGTGTTGGGTCCGTGACTGACGTGTCACTACAGATAGCGTTCGTTGACAGAGCTCGTAGTTGTTGACACTAATTATTCACTCTGTTGGTTTTCATTCATCATTACGTGTCGTCTGAACAATCCGTTTGAACGGTACGTACCAAGTAAGTCATAACTGCATTTCAAGATACACTATGTTTCTGAGGCAATATCAGAAAGGCAGCCTTGAGTTGCCATTAGTTTCGCCGATTGGTAATGTTTCTACCTTCATTCTAGATTAGTCGACCGGGGGAGTGGGGTTCTTTATCTTCTGTGTTCCAAATTTTTAATTGTGGAGGCACCAATTAACCGCAATATCCTTATTTTAGATTGTGTATGATGGATATGTCACCCAGGAGCATCTTACTGCATTCGGCAAGGCTGAATTAACTCGTATTTCGGTGGAACTGACAAGGCTCCTCAATGTTTCGAATCGAGTCCTACATCACTTCTATCATATTGAGCTATGTGGACAGGTACATCAAAAACTTCAAAAGGCAAGATGCCCAGGTAGGTCAAACTGTGTACTAATTGGTATGGTATATGTATAAGATATTTTAACTCCGGAGCGAATTAGCAAGCAAAGTACATGTGTTCACAGGTATCACTGTGGGAAGGAGATGGCTCCCTCCACAATTTAGACCTCGATCTTGAAGTGCTTGATCAGGAACTGAATCTTCCGTTCAGTTTTGTATCCGGCCACATCCACGAATTATTAATTCATGTTCCATGGACGAGGATTGGCTCAGAACCCGTCAAAATTACAATAAACACAATAGGTTTGACAATTCCTTACAAATATTAGGTACCTTTATTCAAGAATTGGTTTGGACGTGAAATAATGTCCTTCGCTTTTCTAGGTTTTATGTATTTTACCTATGAGTTCAGATTTTGAACTGTCCAATTCAGTACCTACTTTGTTCCACTTTATTGAACTGTTTCACTACAACTGTATTACACTGGAGATAACTAAGGTGTTCCAGTTACTTCTAACTGGCGATTGTTGAACCGTTTCTTTTCTTTCAGAATGTATTATGAAATTGAAACCACCTGGTCAGGACGTCGGCACAAAGAGAGAAAAAAAGAAAAAGTAAGCGGTGGTTTGGAATACTTTTAGTTCAGCAGCACTGCCTCAACTTATCCTATGCAGTATAACATAATAAAATGGAATAAAGGTAATTGTAATTCAATTTCATTTTGAATGTTTTCAGGTCGCAAACTGGCGAGGAATACGTTACTCCTCCATCGTATATGAAATCGCTGGTGAACAAAATCATATTTAATCTTTCGGTCACGTGCAATAATCTAATCCTCAAATATGTCGAAGAGGACATAGTCCTTTCGATGAACATCAAGACGTTGAGTCTCTCAACAGTCAACAGAAATTGGGAACCGGAATTCTCAGGTACAATTATTCGGATGCATCATTGTCATGTATGGTTATTGATATTGTTCTAAATTTCTACTATAACTTTTGTTGGAAAACCTTCTCAATTGAAAAATAAATTCATACGCCTACTCAGGTTTGGTTTCAGTAAGATAAAAACTTCGGTTTTTGTGCTAACCCTGATAAAAACTTCACTAACTTGAGTCCCTACAAAAATCGGGAGCAATGAGATTCTCTTTCGGGATAAATTGTTTTCAAATATCTCACTCTTTTATACTTTATACGACTAGTATTGTTATGTGTCATTCTCTCACCAAATGTCTTGTTTTTCTAGAACTCTCGGTGGCTCAATTGATCCTCCGCAATTTAGTCAATTTATCGGACGTCACTATCTGTTTGGATAAACGGAACGCTTCAGGGAGAATCGAATCTTATTTGGTAGCTACGTAATAATTACCGAACTTTAAACCAAAGCTGAATATTGTTGGTCATTTAGACTTCAACTTCTGTTTAATATTATTTTTCAGGAGCCAATTTTGTATAAATGTTCTCTGAAAATGAGGATTAGTCGAACTTTCCCTAACCCTTCTTCAACCTCCGCTATTACAACTCGCATAGGGATATACTGTGATAATTTTGCTCTGAGCATAAGTGAACCTCAGGTCAGTATTGCACCTAATCGTAGCTTCTTACTTCACGAGTCTGCATAAATAATGATTGTTGGAAGTCTCAGGATTCATTTCCCATAATCGATCATCGCTTTGCGTTTACAGGTGCCGATGCTTCTCCGGTTATTCATGTTATTTCAAATGGTCAATAACTCACCCAGCATCTCCACTACTCCATCTCAACTAAGCTTGGAAACAACGACTGATGAGACTGGTATGTAACCTTCACTTTTAGCTCAACAAAATTTGACTGCCCCCTCGAAAAAGGTAGATCTTCTGTAAGTAGGTGGTTCATCTTCACTTGCATTTAATTTCATGGGAGTGTATGGTTTCTGCTCCATCAGGGAAACCATAATCATTAATTATGTGAGTTAGGGCTAAGAAAATTGCATTCATGCAGCATTAGTTAAATGAGCTAAGTAACTCACCTGCCCTTCAATATCCTATTTCTTTTAACATTTTCCACGTTTTTTTCAAAAATTAAAAGTCAAAATGTGACGTCGTTACCAAACTCGTATTTTCATTGATGTCATTACTGGCACTTTCAGTGACTCAGAGAACGCATTGATTTTATTGACATTCCATTGGGGATAAGAGCAGGGATTGGCCTACGGCGATATGCACATCTTTGCTGTGGTAACGTTTTCTCTGGGATTTTTAATACCAATGACGAGAATACAAACACCTGGGGGTAGAAAACACAATTGTGTAGAAATGATCTGATATCAGTCTCACTTGAGTTTTATGATCAGGGTCTGACTCGGAAGTGCAGTACGAATCATGGTCGTCTTGGATGTGGGGTTTTGTTCCATCTATCCTTCCTCTAGCCTCGGAAGGCACATTGATTGGAGCCAGTGAAGAGCTTCAAACCTTACATGTTGGATTGTACATCAACAGCTTTATGCTTGATTTGAAGGCAAGTTCCCTTATGATATAAATATAGCAATTTAGCTAAATTTAGCAATCGTCGAAACAATACATAATACTACGCTCAATTCGTTTTTTCGTCCACTTTGTTACTGATTTCAATCGTTATTTTCAGCTTGTCGGCGATGGAAAAACCTGGGAAAGTTTGGGAAAGGTCCGATTTGAAAATTGTTTCACCGAGTTATCAAAGAATTCGAACGAATGGACGAATATTCAGATTGGAGTCAGCTTGGTGGTTGTTCATCCTATCCCTCAGTTTGATAATGTAAGATACGTCATCTACTATATTTAAGCATAATATACTTGTTAAATGACAAAGTGAAAGAGTCAGTTAAGTTATCCCATTTCCAGTGGGTCAGTCGCCAAATACCAAAGCCAGCTCGAGTAGGAATATGTTATAAAGTTCGGCAATCGATCAGTACTCCAAAAAATCATGTCGACGTTAGTTCTACACAACCTACATAATTCCTATAACAATTTAAATTCTAATTGAGACAAGATTCTTTATCGGATTCACTCGTCCTTACCGTTCTTCTGTTTAAGGAAACGTACCTGTCATGCGGCCAAACCAGTAGTGCATTTTTGAAGAACTCTTTATTTGAAAATCCTGACACCGATTTTCCTCAGAGAGCATGGGATGTGCACCTCTCAACCATCACAGGTAATTATTTTGTATCAAAATTAGCGCCTGGTTGTCAAGGCAAGGAAACCAAACATTGGTGTTGTTCACTGTGATTTACTGATTGGGCAGATTATTTTCTCATTATTGGAAATATTGAATGTTGGGACCCTCGTCTTTCTCATGTTTCTAGAAAACTATTTGGTGACTCGAGCTCCAGCCATTTCTTTTGATTCATTGATGGCTTTAGAAGTACCTGCCGATAGTTGGGCTGATAACTTTTTGAGGTATTTGTGTATTACAATAATAATATATACTGTTAATTATATAATGTCTTGTACATTTGAACTTCTGACGAGAAGTCTCCATCAGTTTAAAACAAGTTAGTGTATTGGCAGAGGCATTAACACCTTCTTAGTACGATTATATACCCATTAGCTGTGTATAATAAGTTATCCCATTTCCAGCGAACCACGACAAAAAGTGCTGACTCGTTGTGTTATTGGCCCATTGAATATAAACGTTACGAATGGACTGATTGATCGGATCAATATCATCATGGAGTCCATCAACGCGTATGACTATCCAGTTTATTCTTCCTTAGGTGAGCAATACTCATTCGAGTGGGCATTTTTGAATAAATTTACAGAATGTAATTCTGCGTTTCACCACCACAGGCTTTTTTTCAACAGGCGGTTCCACTCAAGACCTGAGCACGTTAGTGAAAAGCGAAAACAAATATTTCACCGACAGTTACATACCAAAGAAAATATTGCAAGTTACCGTGTGTGAAGCCAACATTAGAGTCTATGTAGCCCAGATACCTCTAAATGAAAAGAAAGGAAAAGTTAGTTTCACTCGTCCTGTGTTTTGTATATTGTGCTGTTGTTCCTTCCATTTGGAATTCGTCCCGTTTTCTTATACCAATGTATGATGTTTGCAGAAGACGTTGAATGCTGAATTAATAAAAACGTTCAGCGCGAAACAACAACCACACCTTTTACTGAGGCTAAAATGTTTGGATGTTAGCGTTTCACGACCATTAAACCCTGCATCTCTCCATGGATTCTCCTTGAAAAACACATCCATGGAAATATTTTCTGATGCAATGACTACGTTGTCAGCTGGGGTCCGTAGTCCAAGTTTATCAAATTATATTTGAAACTATTTTTCAAGTAAAATGAGAGTGATCATAAAACAATGTCAATTGTTCTTGAAGAACTAGGATGTCGATATTATATTAGCCACAAGTATTTTTTTTTAAACACAACATGTTTTAGTCTTCACCGAATTGGCTGAAACCGTCCGTCCGTTAAGCAACGTGGCTTCTAAAGCTAATTTCTATTCACACTATCAAGCTGTAATTTGGTATGCAGCCCCCTTAGGACTTACACTTTAAACAGCATAGGGCCGGATTCAGCTCAGTGGCTCCTAAATCTAATTTCTATGCTATTCACACTATCAAGCTGTAATTTGGTATGTAGCCTCATTAAGGACTTTAACTTGATGCTCCCCAAATCCCTGATCAGCTGAGTGGCTCTTAAAGCTTATTCTATGTTAGAAAGAAAAGGGAGATGACGTAGCTAAATCATGTTCCGTACTTATAGAAATTCAGCCGTAAGGGAATAGAGAGGGCCCTGGGGGCGCTGCTCCTCTTGGCGTGGCTTTCTACTTTTTTTCCTATTTCAGGTGTTGAAGATGAGTGCGAGTGTTTTGACAGGGGAAACCGAGATAGTCGATATTTTAGACATCCAAAAAACTACTGTTACTGTAGCGTATGATTCAGTTCTACTGATGGAACCTGAATCTATCATGATGCACAGCACGTTGCAAATAGGTTAGTTTCCTCCCTGAAGTGTTCACTTTCCATACTATTATTCTATTCTAATGAATTGAACCTCCTCCATTCACTCTCAACTATGCTCAATTGAAGGTTTTCTTTGCAACAGGAGAAGTGGTATTTAATAGCACCAAAGCCAAACTTCTTATTGTTCTGGAAATTATCAAATCTTTCGTCTCTCCAAACTTGAAGACGAACTCCATTTATCGATCGTCTCTTCTGCACGACTCGATGAATATTACGAGTAAGTGAACGTCATTTCATCTCAGTATTCAAATACACACTTTATTTATTTTTTCATGAGCCTGGTAAATAATTGATTTTTTAAATATTTGTTTGTGGCCAATTTGTGGTTGTAATGAATTATACTAATTTTTTAATCAAATCCCAACGATCTCACCATAAAGTTAGCGTAAACGCGTGCGTAAGTATAAGTATGTGTGGGTATTGATCTAGCATTTCGTGCTACACATGTTTCAGATGTACCATTTCTTAAACTTTCCCTGATTGGATTGAGCGGCATGTTTGTGAGGAGTCGAGTCAACGAAAGTTTAAAAATTCGGTTTGGTAGTTTGAATGGTCACACATATTGCTTGGGTAAATCTTGCAGACCAAAATTCACTGTTATCACTTCAGGGAACAGCACAACGACTAATGTGTTTGAAGGTTGGTATTAGCTTAATGTTCTACTCTGGTTCAAATATGGTTTTAAAATTGTTTTATTCATATAGTTTGCCTGCATCATCCTGTAATCCTTTCCAGCCATAGCTCAACGACCTATTTCCACGATTAGTCCCACACCTTTCATATTATACTTGAAGTTGAAACATTTCCACTGCAACTTGGACCAATCAGTTTTTGACTGGATCATCTACAAACCTCGACCTCTCAGTGGGGCCCAGCAAATGAGATGGGATGCTAACCTGTGAGTATTTAACGTAATGATTTAATGTGCAAAGATGTTGATAGCTACCGTCTAATGATTTATGATCATTTGTTGAAGGTGTGGAAGCATCAGAAAAGTATCTACTAGCAGCCGGAGTATTAGCACTGCGAGTAAGCCCAAGCCTCCAGAAACTGTGGATGTTGCAGAAAAAGTAACCGATCCAGAAGCGGAGCTCTATTCTTCGATGGAGGAATTCGTGAGTAACTATTGAGTTTCCTATGAAGTAGTTGAGATGCTGTCACTAACAATCAATTGGTATTTGAAAGTTGGCTGCTAACCAAATGGCCAACCGTAATTTGCAGGTAGAGCTGTAAAATTTAATGTGTGAAAGTCAGGTCAAACCGGTCATTCATTATCTCCTTTTTTTATACCAAGTTTACCACCCTGTAATTGAATTTGGTTGAATCGTTTTTGCAGGAAAAGAAAGTAGAATGGCTGATGAAATGGTTGGGTGTCGTCATATCCGCTGATGTAACTGACATACAGTTTTCATTCCGTACATCTCTCAGTCGAAATAAAGTTTTGGTGTTGATGTTACCTTCAATTTCTGTGGCATCTTCGTATGGTAAACTTTCTGTGGATTCGGATGAGCTTCCTGTTACTTTCAATGCATGGATCAAAAGTAAGGTTCCTTTTGAAAAGATCTGTTGATAATCTTATGATCTGTTGATAATTCTCACTGAATAAGATTTCAGCGTTTTGGGTAGTTGCAGTGGAAGTTGGATCTACCCTAAAATAATCAAGTTTTGTAATAGAATTCCATATCGATCCCTCAACTAGAGTCCTCCTCATCTACAATTCCTCGTGTATGGCATTGAACCCACTAATAGCATAAGAGATGGTTAACCTCCCACTTCTTGCATCATTTATTGGTAAAATTTTGGGATGCGTTATATTTCCTGATTCAATAGGTACAATGAAATAAGATGGAAAAGCCAAATTCCTATATCTTCAAATTTACATATTGAAACCATGTGGTTTTTACTATTTCAGCACTGATAATTAGTTATAATTTCAGATACGCCTTCGTTCCCTTGGTCTGCAGATTTCAATGGGATAACAGGTTATTTTGTTGTGGACGACAAAAAGAAGGAGACCGTACTTGATCCTTTCTCAATAAATTGCACTATTGCAGTTGCTTCTAAGCTCATACCATCTCCTTCCATTGCTATTTCTATTCACACAGATACATCATCCATAGCCGTTAGCCTCGGACGCCAACAGGTAAAAACCTCAAACAATACCAACAATTTAACTTGGACAAATGCGGCTTTTACTGGGGTTTGTTAGTAAAACTGTACTTGATTCTTCCGTAGATGTCTGCTTTAGCGGAACTTCTTACGTCCTTAAATCTGGTCTATAGCACTATTGTCTCCGTGTCAGCAGACACCAAGAAACTAGAAGAGCAAGTTCCTATAGAGTTTGGGCTAGAGAGTGATGAATCATTTAGTGCTTCTAATTCGCATTCCAATGCCAAACAGCCAGGAGTGAATAAAGGTAAGGGTGTGAGATACATGTCAACTTACTCTGAAACTATATTACGATTGAATATGCCGATTTTTTACCTTGTATTTTGTCATTTATCGACAATAGAGGTGTCTAAGGACACCTTGAAAGTATCCTGCTGGCTTCAGTGGACGCTGGCAAAGTGCACATTTTCACTACAGACAACCCCTGGACCAAGCTCAAACGACATTTTAAAGCTTTTGTTCGAAATGGAGGATATCATAATCTCGACGGATATGGATCTAAATGATAGAATTTACCAAAAGGTCAAACTCAAAATTGGCACAGCAGGAATTCGTCATTTTGTGAGGTATGTCATCTTAATTACTCGTGCGAGTCAGTTTAAATTTTTGTTTCTTTACTTCTATTATCCATAAATCTGTTATATTGACATCCTTATAATTTCTTCCAGGGAATGCCAGAACATGCCATGGGTATTAGGAGTGTACGGAGGCGTTGTCATGAAAGGCCACGATTCTTCTGGAAATAACGCCGAATTTCTGTATCTGACATTTACGAGAGTTCTGGCTTCTAATTACCATTCTAAAATGTCATCTCTGGGGCATCACTCGGTGAAAGTAATTTTAAGATATTACATGAGTTAATTATACTAGTAGCTGAGTAAGCTGGTATTACTACCAGCTATTTTCTTGCACATTGTTTGATTTAGTTTCAAGTATTATTCAATCAGTTTTATGTTCGTAATTAGGAAAGCGTAAGACAAAAACTCACTCCAAGTACTCGTTACGTGATGGAATTGGATTTGAAGATCGAGCCGTTGGACTTCATTTTGGCACCACTCGTCCTTGGAAAGTTCATGAAAGTCATAGAACCTATGATACAGAGGAAGGCTGTCGGGGGTGCTGGTGCAGGTGCCCCCCTCGACCAATTCACCACGTCAGATCTCCCCCTGGTGTACTTAGATATTCAGCAGATCAGGGCCTTTGTGCCCAGCTCTTATTTTCCGTCAGAGAAGAAACTTCAACACGACACTGTCGTTTTTCACGTAAACGCTTTGATAATCTACTGATCATCTTTCCTTTTTGTTTCTTCAGATTATTCTGTATGTGCTAGCACACATTAGGAGTCACTTCACCGTGTTATTCCGATTTCAGATTGACGATGTTGCTCTCAGACACGAAGCTGTAAATCCTGTCTCAAGAAAAATATTGCGATCAGACATCTACACTAGCGCCCAAAGGGCCAGAGTTACCACTCTGCCTGGTTCACAACTTGAAGATAGGCAATATCAACTAGATTTCACCCTCCAGATTAGCTCAGGTAGTTAGTATTATCATAATTTCTGTTTCAAAATCATGGTCCTTCTTTATGATTGAGCTGTATAATCATTGTATATATTATATACAAGGGAAGTGTATTCATATTGTGTGGCTTTACTATTTCATCTACAAACACTCACTTCGAATATTCATGGTTTGCTCAGTGAACCAAGGATTGAGGAGTGGTTTGTTAATTAGTTTTGAGGAGTCGTGAAGTGGTCACAGGCGAGTTCCATCATGAAATACGACAAAAACTTTATCATGTTCTTTCACTTTGTTCAAGTATTGTATTAATCACACCTGAACAAAATCTGTCTACTCGTACTACTTATCATGTCCAAATAATGTACATCCACTTTGATATTTCTTCAGCCAACTGGGAAGATCTTGCGCCCCATGTAAGTGGTGAGCAAAGTGGAGTGCTAGACAACCCTGCTGTGTACTGGAACTCTGGTGGCGCCACCACCTTGCATAGAGGTGCATGTTTGACGCCTCTGCTGTCAACGACCAAGATCTGTTTCATACTCGCTCCACCAATCGTCACATGTGGCTTTGTCATCAGTGGGTTAAATTTTGAGGTAAAATTACAGAGGTTGAATTGACGGTACCCCAATCAACATTGAAAACCCTAATATGAACAACATCTCGTAGACCAACTTGACAATTATTCGCCCACTCGTTTGGTCATGAGGCTCATGAATCCACTCAAGTTTGGTTAGATACACTACTACAGGACATTGTATTAGTTTATATTAGTATCTTATTTTGAATTTATGTTATGTTTCAGGCTAACGTAATCTCAGAAATCGTTCTCTCGATAAGTTTGGATCAGCTTCGTCTCTTGAAAGCGCTTTGCCATGAAATCATGTTAGTTGTTCCTGAAACATCAGAGGCGTCATTGATAGATTCAAGCAATTCAACGTTTGTGGATAGTGGGATTGAATCGATTGAAGGTTCTGTAATAACCAATCCAACTCCTCGTAAGTATATCCGGAACACAATCCCCATATGATTAGGTTCGTTTATCATGTCAAAATCGAGGTAGGTATATCTCGATAAATCATTGAAACTTTTTCTGACTGGGTAATCTGCATGTGCCTCAATGCTAAGTCCTGTTATGTTGGATATGTACTGTGAAATAGCCCAATGAGGTCGGGAGAACATCAGCAAAGATTAAAGGTTTCCTCCAAACTTGCATGTCCCTTCCATCAGGCGGTGATGGTTGAAAATTGTCGTGTGGATAATAAATTAGGTATTATTAATAATAATTATATCAATGCTCAATGATGCTTCCTGAAAATTGGAACTTTTATTTGCAGAAGTAAAGTTTGAAAGGATCTACCGTAGAGCAAACAGTTCATTGGTTACAGTCTCTTCGTCGACAGCAATCAACACAAAGAAGTATTATTCATTTATAATTTACCCCTTACGCTAACCACTAATAATTAGTGGTTATTATTGTCATTATTATTGTCATTTTATTTGTGTTCACATTTTGTTGTTGTGTTCTTTAATGGTTCCTCTCCATTCTTGTGGTGTCCACTAATGACCGATTTTTTTTACAGTTTGAGGCAGAGAACACAAACTGTGCCTATTGACCTCCTGGTTATTGGGAAAGGAGTGACTATTAAACTTTATTCTACGGACCAGAGGACTTCAAAAACGCAACCACTGCTTTACTTTTCCCTCTCTCAACCATTCGTTTCAGTTGAAAAACATGGAGACTCTTGTATATACAAGGTATCTTGTGTGAAATATTGTTCCCCAATACATCAAATTTGCAAGGAATAATGTACCAAAACGTCTTGTATGATAACCTGACATGAGCAAAACATTTTTTTCAGGCATCAGTATTTGATCTAGTTGTAAAACATGGATTCTCCCAAGACTTCACGAATGGAAAAGTTGAAGAAAGTGATTTCAACCAAGTCCTTATTGTGACAAAGGAAGGTGATCCAGACCCTTATAAAGGCATACCGCCTGCTCTTTGCAATTTCAAATCTGTTCAGTCGGGTATGAAGCTTCCAAATGTAAGTACAGAGGTGGTATCGACACGATATATTTAATATAATAAAAATTCCTCCTGAAAACATGTCTTGTGAGAGACGTTTTTCAATATCTGTATTTCATAACCCTTCGGTGGTTTTCCAAATGTAGCCTGAATAAAACATCGAATAAAGGAGATCTATATAAATTAACACCTACTGAGAACCTGTTAATTCATTGATTATGTTACGTACCTACACTACGAACGACATGCATTTCAATTTCTTATGAGGCTCGCGAGGATCTTATGAGTATGGCCTATGACTACATTGTAGTTAACGAAAATTCCAGCTATAATACCCGTAAATTATCAATTTGTGGTGTTTTTAGATATCAGTAGAGATGGGGCGCCCTCTGAAACTCACCAGCAGTTCAGGAAGTATAGAATTCCTTGAAGCTACTCACTTATTACTTTTGGATACAATGGATCTGAATAACGGCTCGTCAAGGATGTCCAAGTATGTTATGAAGGTTGACGACGTATATTTCTTCAATGATTTTTCTCTGAATAACATTTTTGTTCCTTGTATTTTATAGTGTTGAAGAATTGAAATATACTGAAGAAAAGAAGGACCGGCAACTCATGGTTTCCTCCATTAATTTTTCGACAAAACAGATTGCGGTGGAACTTAATGCTCCGTCATTAGGTGAGTCGTTGAAATAGTATTTTACTCATGTTGGTTCAGAGCATTGAATTGAAAGAGTGGGAGCGAGAGGGCATGGAAGGTGGAGAGGATGGCAAAAAATATGTGTAAGTAATGGTTAATCAATTGGCTCTGTGATTGCAGTTATTTAGCCCATTGGCCTAGTTAGCGAAAGTTTTCAACTGCAAGCGTAAATTGCTATTTATTGACTTACTCCCTTGGGGATTTTGAAGTACCATCTTCGAAAGTTTCAGTGTTTTTAACCCCCTTTGGTGGTAGCGTTATTTAGGTGCATTTCAATCAAGAAGGCTCCAGAATCTTCTGTGCTCGTTCTCCTATTTTTTTGGGCAGAGAATATTTAATCCAAGCTTTTGCTGGTGGCACATTTAGTTATTGATTCATTTACTTATATGGTTTTCTGTTTTGGAGTTAAATTCATCTAAGTCATTTTCTGGTTTCAGTGAAAAAAAGCGCTCTTCTGAGTATCAGCTCGCTGGTGGGGTGTGTCAATTTTCCAAGTGTCAATCAAACCTACGGAACGCTTACTGTGGAATCGGTGGTGCTCTCTGTCTGCAGTAGAACTTCACACGTCATATTCAACCCTTGGTCGTTTACCATCACAGGCAATCTATCGTGGGAGCCTTGGATATCTACGCCTCTTTTCACTGTTCAGTTGTCTTCAGATATCCTAATTGTTGAACACTCTCCCAAACAGATTGCCACATTCCTTGAAATCGTCCACGAGTTTTACCCCTTCATCATGAAGAAGAGACGAGTTGTTGGTTCACCTGAGAAAATTCCTGAAGGCGAGTCATTGTTTTCGAATGAAGTTACGATATCAATACTCCATAACTGAGATCTTACTCTTTCCTGCGCCAAATTATAATTTTTTCATTATTATTTCCTCAGTATTGGATACGTGCAGCACCAAAAGTGACGAAGAAGATCAATATTACAAGGATGATTTGCAAGCAGGCGCATTTCAGTTTGTTAATTCTGATCCTCAACCTGACCTTCCTCTCGCTTACCAAGTTGTGTTTCCCAGTGCTTTCCATATGGCTTGGGCGTACCCTCAACCTCGCAGCATATCCTCCATTACTGTGCTACCTGTGCCCTTTGACGTACGTTCAATTTTGTATATTTTGGGATTCAGAACGTAGTTATTGTAAACATATGTCGGTTAAATTGACGCAGGAAATTCAACTAATTTTAGTATCAATAACATTTAATAATTTCAGTATTTAAAACCTGAAGGGGTGTCTGTCTCTTTACAATATCTGGACTTTTTGGGTTGGAAGGATTGGATCAAGTTCCAAATATATGAAACAAAAATTGTTGATGTTGATCTGCCTAATAAACCACAAGTTGCCAGCACATGGAGAGTCATCGTTAAATCACCGAAGCCTCCGATTCATGTCCAGGTATATTACTTATTTAATGGATTATTGGTTTGATAGATTGAGCTATTTGGTTTTGATTAATGAAGCTGTTCTGAACATAAACCGTCGGTTTTCTCTTTGAGGAGTATTTTTGGAATTCAAACATTTTCTGTGGTTCACTGACACTGAAACTGCCACTTTTTGTCATTGCCAAATTAATTCGTATGTTTTCTGTTCTTATAGTCGTTGGCAGCTTCGCTCCGCGTTGATTCTATGTTTTCACCTAGATTGGTACCAAACGTGAGGCTGAATGTGACTCTGGATGCTTTCCAAGTCTCTGCTTGGGCTGGACCCTCCAGAGTAGTCAAACTTCCGCCTCCACTCTCCAGATTCGCCCCTGACAATCCTTTACCCGGTGAATATCCCTTTGCCAAGGTATCGATCGAACACATCAAATTGCGGGTTCTTTCTTGGGCAAATGGTAAGTTCTTCAAATTAAATATTATTTGTCCTGTTGATCCTACTTAGTTATCTGTAGATGATTATCAGTGACCCTGCCACTCTACTGCTTTAAGGTCAACTGGAAATTGAAGGCGATTTCCGCGGGCGGGCCGATGTTGTGAACTGTAAGACATTGCAGGAGCAATGCGTAGTTCAACCATTCCCTGCCCATGTGAACTTTGAGAGCGACCCCCCGACAATTACCCGTCCCAGATATACTCTTTCTGTCACTGCCGGACCAATTCTAGCTTACGTCTCACCATCAATTGGACACACCATAGCAGCTGCTCACAGCAACGCTATTCTCATGCCTATAGTCCTTTGCAACGATACTTGCTTTCCAGTGAGGTTAGTGTACTTATTGTATTGAAGTGTCTGGAAAGGACCAAGGAGCAGTTCCAATTCCCAATATACGTCCACAGCATCATACATACCAATACAAAACTCTCATTTTCTTCAGTGCAATCGTTTATCTGTTACTAGGATTGGGCAAGCTGGAACCAATGAGAACATCACTATTCAATGCCTGCAGTGCCATTTTTATGCTTGGAGGACAACACAGCAAAACATGGAATTGAGATTTTCTCTATCAACTGCGGAGTAAATATCCATTGATCTCTAAATACTAAGTGTTTATATGGAATGAAAGTACATCTTGGATTGAATTGAAAATTCTTTTAATTTACACGAAACGTTTGATCTTTCAATAGAGAGATGGAATTATCGCATTTCTAGTTGTACGCTAAGAAGCTCGAATTATGAAGGTGGTCCCCTATCAATTATTGTATTAAATACAATAATTTTATCTCATTCCATTAGTTTGGCTGAGTAACTCATTTCACCTATGTAACAGTTACTGCTAAAAATGATGCTTATGAAATTCTGACATTGCAGTGATAAAAACTGGAGTCGCCCTGTGTGCACTCAAAGTGATGGTAGTTTTCATCTCGTTGTTTCTGACGATTCCGGAAAGTCAGTGACTCTAATCATAGTAGTCAAGCAACTTTCTTCCACTATGACCCAGGTAAAGCCCGCTATCTGAATTCTTAAATCCCAACCCTCTTTGGTTGTATGTTGTACATATGTATGGTTATATCTTTATTATTTTGATTGGTGGTATCTTGAAACTGCGCTTAACATAATTTAAACTTTCCCAGGTGCTGATAAGTGGAGAGCTAGTCGTGCACAACAATCTTGAAAAAAGAATCGATGTTCGTTTGGTGGCCAATACGATAGTTGAGCGGCAGCGCTATGTTACTGTTAATCCGACTAGTCGTGCTCCAAGCATCGTACTTTCCCCCGAGACCAAGTACAACATACGACTGGGCCTTGAATCCCAGTGGTCGGGCTTAGTCCCACTTTTTGCCACCTCCAACAGTTGGTTAGTTAAAGGTGAGATGTCCTTAACATAATTCGTTCATTTGAAAATATGCGTGTTTTCCGATTTTATTAAACCTATGCTTTTTCAGTACCCTCCAAAGACAAAAAAGACTTCATCAGCGTTTGGTGTCAAATCTTTAAGGAAAAACAGCCTTTCCATAAAAGAATGTTGGTACGTCAGAATTACTTAATAGTTTATTTTACGAGTTTTTTATTTTTTGCAAATTTTTGAAGAATCTTTTGTCTGAATTACGAATTGATAGGAGCCAGAGTATTCTCAATTGTCCTTTGGCACGGCAGTAGAAGCAAATAGAAAACTTTAGTCAGTCTGTATTAGTACCTACTTGGTCGAGTGATTTATTTCCTGTGATCATAGAATACCTGAACCTTAGTTGAATGTTTGTGACGCTATTTTGTCGAACTGGCGTTTTTGGTTTTCTGAGGCTTTCCTCAGTGATGATACGAAACTTCTCTCCCGGACATCTTGGAGCGCTGACATTTGGTACACAGCCTCATGAGAGCGATTGGGAGGATGTAAGATCAGGTTCGTGAGCGATACAGCTGAATTCTCTCCTGTTCACCCTAGAGCGCTGAAATTTGATACACAGCCCCATGAGACCACGGGGAATGATTGGGAGGATGTAAGATCAGGTTCGCAGGCGATACAGCTGAATTCTCTCCTGTTCGCCCTAGAACGGTGACATTTGATACACTGCCCCTTGAGAGCATGGGGATTGGGAGGAAGTCGCATCAGTTGAGGTATCGATAATGCATGTAGACCAACGCACGGGTAACGGCTAATGATTAATAATAATTAATAATCATTTTTAGTGAGTATTTGATAATAATTGATAAATAAATTATTGCCGAAGTAGGTAGGTGGAAAAAACCTCCAGAATTATATTGGTTCAAATTATTTGCAATTAATTCATTACGTTACATCTATCATTTAGTGGTCTAGACAGAAGGATAAACTGCACAAAGAAGATAATAAACCGTTTTGTCTAGAATTTGCAGTTTTGACATTTCAATTTGGATAATTCGACAGGTGGTCATCAGTCCAATGTATCTCATCAAATCACTTCTTCCCTGCGATGCCAACGTACTCATAAAGACGGAAGAGCTTAATGTTGATAAGTCGCTGCGGGTTCCTGGACGTGGATGTGTTTCCAATTTGATAACCTCTGGGACAACTGCTCACACTCACTCTTTAACGTTCCACATTGAGTAAGATATCAATATATCAATGCTTTCATTGTTCAGTTTAAAATCCCCAAGCCTGCCTGGGACGCCAAATTCTATGAAGAGTTCCATGAATCCAATTTATGTTTGCCTCCATTATCCTGCATCTTAACCTTTCTACAGACATTCAATAGGTATTAGTATTAGTGCGATTTTTCTCGTAAAAAAAGAAGCGAATTGTATTCCTTTGTACGAGTTGGTGGTATTGTACTCTTCCTGACAATCCAATTGGACAATAGAAAAACTTACAAATCCCTATATATGAAATCTAAACAGTAAGCCTAGGACGATTGGTGACATTTTGAGCCCATGCACAAAATCTAATCGAAATGAAATGCACAACGCACTTAATGGGCCAAGTTAGAACTTGCTGGTGTGAAAAATTGTGAATCTTGACCTTTTTTCCAGTGGTAACCTCCCTTCTTCGTCACCACATGTTCCTCTAAGCTACTCTGCTATGGACGGGCGCACTCCACCTCTCCCACCAATACCTGATGTGGAAGCTCTAATTGATAGATCCGAGTCCGGTAGCGGGAGTGTCTTGTGGCCATTCCTTGGGCCACAGTGGTCAAACGTTGTTTGGCGCCATGCCAATCAGCCAGATACCATCACTCATGTTCAAGTACGCTCGTGTTCTTTTTCATTGTTAATCACTTCAATGTGAATAATAAAGCTTTAAAACATTATTCTAGGGTTGACTTCTCTCGATCAACCAATCATACAAATATGAACAGTGGCTGGTGGTCTGTAAAGTGACATGCGTTTAATACTTCAATATTTCACAGGTCAGATTCTGCGGGGACAAACTCAAAGTGGCCAATTCTCTCATGGTTGAGCTTCAGCCCTGGGCCCTTCTAATCAACACATTGGGGCTGAACATTGCCATACAATCCACGGGTCGATTTTTATGTGCCCTTCAGCATTTTTGTGTGTTAGCGCCTCCGTCAATAGAGGTGAGTTTGCTAGTAAAAGTTAATTTCTTGGATTTGAGCTGTTTCAATGTAGCGAACTTCGTGAGCACCTCCCCTCTCCCGATGGGTTCATCAACAAGTTTTGGAGGGCAGGATTAATAACAATATGCACAATATAGGGTTCAAATAACGTAGCATTAACTTTATAAATGAAATGGCTTAGATTATAATTGTTGATATGTGGTGAAGATTCAATGGCGTTTTCAGGTATTATGCTGTAATTGAACTGTTACGAGTTCTTAAAATTATTTTTTCTTTCTCTAGGGAACATTCTACTTGATGGTTGAACTGAATGACGGTTATCACAAGTCTAATGGTCTTCAACTGTCTGATAGTCAATCCTTCTACAAGCCCCAAATCGCAGGACTCATCCCTCTCACTGACAGTGTGCAAGTGAAAGTTCAGGCACCAAACTCTGTAAGTCTTATAATGAATGTGTAATGATGATAACATTGAAGTTTGTTGTCTGAAATTGAACGGTCTTTTTCTAAGGCTTGATTTTCATTGTTGTGCGTTCTTGACTTTGTTCAGGTGATATTCTCTACGCTACATTCCAAAATCATGAGTGGCATAAGAGTTCTTCACATCTCTTCATCGTATGTCATTGCAAACCTTTGCGATTTGGATATTAGCGTGGCAGCATTCTCAGTCAGAAAGGACAACGTCAAGTTTAGAGTTCCTAGTGAGATACTTTACTACGCTGTGCATCTTCCTAAGAATTCCTCCAACAAAATCTTGTAAGTACCTTTTAGTTCAGCATCCATTATTATGTAAGCAACAATAATATTATGTTTAGTTTTACTCGTGTTGGAAGTTCTATGGGAATTCGCAGGATAAGGGCCGATTGGGTTCAAATTACCCATTAATATTAGTCAATGTGTTTAATGTTTTTTCAAATGTAATTTCGTAGTGGCGAGCCGTTGGCAGAGTGGCATGAAATTGGCTATGGAGGAGAAACTACTCGGCGATTGTACCTCATATTCGAGCATTCCGGCTTAATCAGCAACCCAGTACCAGTAACTGTAGGAGTTGAACGAGGAACGGCAACTGCTCTATTACCAGTGTCTACAGGCTTACAAGTCAACCTCTGTCTAGAAGTTGTGTTCCAAACAAAAGACAACGTCGTCTATATTACCGTAGATCAGCAGAGGTCTCCCCAGCTTCTGATCCACAACAGGACGCGCCACCTTCTAACTGTCGCCAAATCCTCTACAGAACAGGGTAAACATCAATAATTGAAGCAAAATAATGATTTATTTTAGTTTATTGAAGAAACTAACATCTTGTTTTCATGACCATTTTCCACCCAGGAGGCTCTGCCATTGACGAAAGTGAAGATTGGGAGTGGAGGTTTATGCTGCCTGCTGGTAAATGTGGTCACTACCAACTTGAAGTGACGTCAGTGTCTGCATCTCTTCCACCTGTAGTCGTTGCACGACCTGATCAAAATCGTAAGTTAACCTTTAAGATTCTCATACGAATTGACATTGCCATAAATGTTCTATGCATCCATATTGCATCTACCAACCCGAAAAGAAATGCTATGTTTAATGTTGAATTTTTTTGACCTCAGACTGGTCCACTGCTATTTCTCTCGTTCCTTCAAGTGGCTCACGGCTGGTCAACCTTCCTCAAGGCCAGGATTTGACTGCAACAGTTCTTAAAATTGGTTATACAATACACCTCATCCTCGCCCACGCAAACCATTCCCTCATATCTGCTAGCGATGTCAGGAGTCGCCTCTCTATAAACTCCCAACGTAAGCATCTATTTGATCAATCGTTTAATTTTTTGTCATGGAAAATATTATTGCATAATAATATTATTCTAGATTTGTGGAGCTTGTAGTCACCGCATTTGTATTTATTACAGAGGACTTACTGAAGGGTACAAATGTAGGAGCGAGCAGCGAAGAATGCTCCGAGTCTGCCAAAACTATAGAAGCCAACGATTGTGAGGATTATGAGAAGATCAAAGAGTCAGGTGATAGCTTATTGCATGTTTCATTCAACCATATTGGCACGAGCAAATCCTATTTTGTGTTTGGTAATTAATTTTGCGAATTATTATTGCAGTTTTATCAAGGTTCGACGTGACATGTTTTGTTCACGGTATCACTGTGATGCTCTGTACTGAACCAGAAGGATCATTTCAATGGCAAGAAGTGGCAGCTCTAACGGTTGACAACGTCGGAATAACTGCTCGTCCTATATGCGACCCTGTTAGTTCTTATTTACATATTCATAGTTTCAACTCAAAGCTCATCTTTCCGATCCTACCCTATAGAGAATTCTTACTTACCAGTAATAATACTTTTCCAGGATTCAGGTGTTACTGAAATTGCAATGAGGATAACTGTCTGGGACCTCCAAGTAGACAATCAGGAGTTTCATCGAGGTGGATATGACTTCAGTGTTGTGCTACTGAGGCAAGGCGAACTGGATCGTAGTATCTTCTCAGGCAATAACCCTGAAAACCTTGTAGAGACTGCAAGGATCAATTCTCCTGCTGTTGACATATGTCTCCTTCTTAACCCCAATATACAGTCAAGTAATGTCTTGGATGTTATTTATGTCTACAGAAATGTAACCTTAAACACAAAAATGTATTATTGTTTTCTTTCAGTTTTGTATACAAACCCCTTTTGTTTTACTTTCAGTTTTTCAAGAAGCTACAGTTAAAGTCTCCCCACTTCAAGTGTACGTGGAAGATGTGTATCTAAACAAAGTTAAAAAGCATTTGCTTGATTTAATTCCTACATTGCTAATTAAAGGGGATAGCAAAAATGTGAAAAGAAACGTGTCGCCCAGCAAAACTTCTGTGTCATCTAAAGCAACTGACAGCCTGAACGAAAAGAAGAATAATAGCACGAGTGGAGGAGGTATCACCAAAAGTTTTTCAGAAGACAATTTTTCGAAGATGGCCACGTACTGCCTAGAGCCTGAGGAATACTGATTACATCAATTATTTCGATTACAGGTGCTCCCAAGGCTGAAGGAAAACTAGAGGAAGAGGAGGATCTGTTCAATGTTTCGGATGAAGAGATTGATTCTCCTCTTAGTTATTCTCCCTGGAAAGTCACTGATCATCACCAGAAATCTTTCCATGATGAAGAAAATGATGACGAGGAAAGGTACAGTTCTTATTACTTACGGTTAATTAATAAGAATAAGCCTTGGGTTAAGAAGGCTAATTGAAGGTTAAGAAGGTTGGGTACCTCAGCCGGAAGGTATCCAATTGTTGTGAAGGAAGATTTTGGATTTAGATGTTGTAGGTAATTATTTCCTCACTCTAACGAGTTTCCTAACTTTAATATCGTCCATCAACGCATTTTTCATAAATATTCAGGTACGAGGTTCTCTGGTCTGAAGATACTGAGGAAAATCCAGTGTACAAAATCCCCATTCCCGACGAGGTTGTCCTTGGAACGTACGACCTGTCAAGGCCACTCAAGCTCAAGAAGTTCCTGATTGCCCCCATGGATGTCTCCGTGAGCGTTCACACTTCGACCAAGTTTTATATTGCCTTGGATCAGTCTCCACTGTCTTTTTCGGAATTCAGACGCACAGATGTGGTCACAACTCCTTACAGGCTGGGGCATGCGGTCACCCTTCATTATTTTCTTGGCGCAATATATGGAACAGGTGAGCCACAATAGCTTTTGTGTCAATGTAACGCCACATTTATTATTTTTTTAATCCACGAGCAACATTTTGTGGTTCCCCCTAGTAATGACATTGAAATCATTCGATGCACAATGCATAGGACCGTTGTCAGGAGTAGCATGTAAAATAGTTGTGATTGTTGGGCTTGTTAAGAACGATTGAATGGTCCTTGAAAGCAGATAGCCAACTACGTTCTACAATATTTATGTCCAAAGAGGCTTCATAACGTAACTACCAGGTAGGGTGTTAATTTAAGATAAACCTCTTGTCATTCAGGGTGGGCACTCGGTTCGCTCCAACTCCTTGGAGCTCCAGCTGGGTTGGCTCGCAGTGTTGGACATGGATTGAAAAGTTTCGTAACGTTGCCGTACCAGGGGATCATGGAAGGCCCTACCGGATTCTTGCTGGGTATTGTGCACGGCTCAGCTTCTCTCATGAAACACGTCACAGCTGGTATGTATTCTTAATGTGTATCTATGGATTAGTCACCGGTATTCATTATCAGCTGTAGTAAGCTGCCAGTGAGATGTTGGTTCTTGAAGATTTTTTTCTTGACATTTTATGACGTTTAGATCGTCAACGACCGTGCTACTAGAGTTCAAAGTTCTTAAGAATACGATAACTAAAATCATTGACAAACTAAGACAGCATAGATTGGACACAACCTCACTATTTGGTCATCCCTAACCTAAACAAACTAATCTCGAATCCATTAAGTTGGCACTCTTGGATTCATGATCTGGATTATTCTTTCTAGAATCTTAGCTTGTTGACCTTAGCAAAAACTCACAAATAATTGACGATGCACAATGTTTCAGGCACGCTCTCATCAGTGAATAAATTAGCTGGAAGTTGGAGCAGGACGTTGGATAGACTAACTTTGAGTCCAGATGACCTCCGATATACAGAGGAAATGAGAAGAGTCAAACCTCAAGGCATTGCGGATGGAATAAGACAAGGTTTAACTGAATTTGGTAAGTTTATTTTCGTCCTTAGGATTTACCATATGCGCTTAACAGTAGGAAGTAAATTGGCAAAGGACTACAACAAATTTGAAATCATCTTCCTAGTTGCCCCATTCTACATAATAATATTATAGTAAAGAATAAATAATATTATAGTAAAGAAAGCACCTCCGGATTTTACTTCCTGTGGTACAGGTAAATTTCTTATTCGTGTTTCGCACTGCTTAAGGGCTGTGCACGTTTGGAATGATCTGGTTTCTTTGAGATCACTGAAGTTGAGGCTCTCAAAAGAGTGAGAGGCAATTGGAAGCGATGGCCGAAGTGATCAGGACAAACTTCATGCTCATATGAGGGTTGCAGGGCTGGAGTGTGGAGCCCCTCGCCAGAAATAGTATTTTTATTTTTCTCTCATATTTTTCAGGTGTAAGCCTTCTGGGAGGTGTTGGTGGTTTAGCACAACAACCATTGGAGTACGCTACTGGCAGCCAAGGTCAGAGTTTTGTTGGCTCTCTCGGACGAGGACTAGTAGGTGTAATGGCACGGCCTATTTCAGGTGCTGCTGAACTTGTTGCTTTAACTGCCCATGGAATTTTATCAGGTGCTGGTTGGGCCGACAATCACATCGTGAGTATCATCTGTTACGGTTATTTTATTTACATCGTTCAGCAGCGTTTTGTATCTGACAGTATTCAATACTGCTGGACAACTGGTTGAACTTAGTTTGTGACGGTTAATAACCTACCCGGTTCTTTCAGCCGAAGCACCTACCTGTTTGGCAAGGTGTACATCATGGGACAGAGTCTCGTGTGAAATATGAGCACAAACTTGTTCCCAAGAATCAGACGCTGCTTTTTGTCTGCGAAGCAACTTCAAGCGAGTTTGAGCCGGTCGTCCTCGTCATAACCTCAACCCTTCTGTATGTACTCAACCGAGACGACGTCATCACCAGACAAATAAAACTTCAAGATATTGCTTGGAGCAAAGACAAGTTCGACCCTACAATGATCAGAATCACTGTTCAATCTCCAGATGTTGTTGTAAGTTAACATTCATTTTAGGCTGAGTGAAGCAAAATAATAATCTCCGTTTTAAATCCTGGAGAGTTACGACTCAATTACTGCATTTTTGTTACCTGTTATGTACCACCTAGTACTTTCGTTTTATCCACAGGCTGAGAAACTGTCCCAGAAGAGAATCGCGGAGTTTGTGCGGGAGTCCCAGCGGGCACTTAGTTCAACTACTCCCGAAGATACTTTTCCACAAGTGACCAGTGCCTTCCCACCAACTCCACCTTCAGTAGAGCAGGTAACTAGACCGCAAATTTAATGACTCCCAAATATCGCCCTTTTCCTGCTACTAAAACATATGGACGAAAGCTGCCTAGTGTTTTTTCATGTTTAGTGTCTGCAGCAGTTGTGGCCAAAAAATCGGCAATATTATAGTAGTGCTATGGGCGAAGCCCAGCCTCATTGTCCACTGGCCGCTATTCGGCAGGATATCTCAATTACAAGATAGTGAAACCTCCCAAATTTCGAGATGTTACTCCATAGGTCCATACTAAGGCTGAGTTCGCGGGCAAAAAGTGGTGTATCAAAAAATGCAATAAGCAAAATTGCTCAAAAACACTGACTTGTGAACCTCAGACCCTCCCGAAATCAAAGTCTGGATCCGCCCCTGATCTGTAGTTAGATACAAACCATTATCCATTTGTACACCATAGGTAGGCATTTGAGGGCTTCGAAGCCAAGAGCCCTCTGAATTTCTGTGACGGTATCACCCATAAACCCTACAAAGTGGAGCCTATTGTTGATTGTGAGTTCTCTTTTTCAGGATCCGCTGAAGTTCTATTTGAACCCTCAAAGGCGGGATCACTTCACCTGCATACTGGACCTCGCAACAAGACATGCTGCCAACCGAGGATTCCCGGTTTTGACATGAATCCCTCAAGTTACTCCTCTTACCAATAACTCCCCCCCAAGAACATGAAATTAAAATCTCTCGCCATTCCATTTATCTACTTTCAAAAGTTGATTTCAACCGATCTGTCCCAGCACAAAGCAGTATTAGAAACGTAGGAATTTTTGAATGCTGTGATCAATAAGCAATATGTATTTTTTATACCTTTGTATTTTGGTATTGATGTCCAAATATATTAAGCTAGTCATCCCATGTTCATTGTAAAATATGTAAATACAAAAAATATAGTGTATGCGACTTCAATATCCTGGATTATGAAAATCTTGAATTCCATTCTCAGTAACCTTGCTGCCATTCAGTGCAGCCGTCCCAGAGACTGGATCCGCCTGCTCACTTCAACTTGTTGTAATACTTCAGTGAGTGTTATAAAACGCAGGTGGCGCTTTTACAAAAATAATTCAATTTATGTTGCTTTTTAAAATATTATATCAATAATTGATATAATTATGATCACTCATTGTTTGTAGAGTTTTTAGCCCAGTGACTGTAACTCGGGAGAACACTCAATCATTACACTTGTCAAATCACTTGGTCAAGAGGTTTTGTTCTATCATGCCACCTGACAGATTCAATCTTGAGGTCATCATTTCTGATGTACTTACCAAGGTGAGTTAACAATACTCAATACCAGTACCTTGTTCTGAAACGTTTGAATCATCTGGCTGTTTATGTTTTTAGTGCAGCCCCAGAGCTGGATATCTCAAATTCTCACAGGTTTTTAGTCCACACACTTTGCTTGTAGATTAGCAATTTATTATGTACAGTTTGTTCAGTCTACCTACCTCGCAGCCAGGACCATTTTTGGAATTTTATATTTGATTGTTCTTTTTTTGTAATAACACGTTTCTTCCGTCATAATATGGCATTCAGAGCCATCACTAAATACGTACTTAGCAGTATTAGTATAGGGGATATTTTGTTCATTCATCATGACTGGTATCGTTCTTATTTGTAAAGTTAGTATGAGTACATTCGCCATTTTTTGGTATAGGCACTTACGTCAACAAAATGCTGAGTCTCCTATCGCTAAGTATGACCGCATCATTTGTGTTTTCGTTGTTTGGTAACTACGTCACGTGTATAGAGGGTAGGTATAGTAAGGGCCCGAGCACGCTTCTTTGGGGCACATATTTTCTTATGACTGGATTACTCTCTTTCATGCATCTTTCAGCAAGATGTGGTTTCAAAATTTGGAAAAATGGCTTTGGTACAATTTAGGGTGTATTTAACTACAAGAACAAATGGGCATCGCTTAAGACACCTTTCAAGTTTACCTCAGTGCCTTTGGAGCTTTCATCAAGTGGGGAAATAATGATAATATTCAGAAAAAAGTGTTTGCCGCATAACATTTTTGATCTACTTTGGCAGAGATAGAGGTTAAGAAGTAGTGTACTGAACATCAAGATAGTTTTTATTATTCGTTTCCATAAAAAAAACAGTGACCAATAGGTTGTGTAGGGAAGTTCGTGAAAAATTACAACTTTTGGACGAGACAGAAACGGACAGTTATATGAGAAAACAACGATTCTTGGAGTCCAATCACGGAATTCATTTCACACGAACTTCAGTCTTCGTGTATATTTCACCACTGCCCCTCACGAGCTCAGCACATTCACTGAGTGCGGTTATAAAGCGAAACAGTATGCAAGCGCTGACGAACTCAAGACGGAGACAGTTTACAGAGTCTAGCGAGCAAACCGCTCAACTGCAATACAGAGTTTACACCTTTAGCTATCCGAAGATGAGTGAGACCTATTTCTTGGAGGTACCCCAACTTGAGTTTCTCGTTGATATCTAGCGTCTTGCAGACTCGAAATATGTTGGCAATGATGTCTTCAGCCGCGTATCCGAGTCCCCATAAATGACCTAAGATTTTATAAGCCTTTTCGATATCCCGCGTAGAGCAGTGGGTTAGCATCTCTTTTACAAGTATGGGGTGAGGCTCATCGCACACTTTGAAAACGTTGCTGCTGTCAACAGTTCCAAAACCATTATGCGTTGATTGAAGGTTGTTGAGCGCCTGTCTCATGTCACCCTGTGCAGTGAATATCACAGCCTCCAGACCGTCTTCTGTGTACGTCACTTTTTCGGTTTCGCAGACTTGCAGCAGCTTGGCCAAAATTTGATGATCTTTCAGCTTCTCGTACCTCAACATGGCACACCTCGATTGAATAGGCTCAATGATCTTTTCACTGTTGTTACAAGCAAGTGCGAATCTTGTGGTACTGGAGTATATTTCCATTGTTCGTCTAAGAGCCTGCTGAGCACCATCAGTCATGCTGTCGGCTTCATCAAGGATCACGATTTTGTGACGTCCAGGAGGCAGCGTTACTTTCTGCTGGGCGAACATCTTGATCTTATTACGGACAGTATCAATACCGCGGTCATTTGATGCGTTCAGCTCCAAGACTGCTTCTTTCATCGCAGGGCCGAGGAGGACACGTGCAAGGCAGAGAATAGTAGTAGTCTTACCAACGCCAGGCGGTCCAGCTATGATGATATTTGGAGTATTTCCACTTTGAGAAAACACCTGCAATTAAAATAAACTCTAATGAGTATCCAATTGTGGACATGCAGAAGTGTCAATCTAAGGATGAAATTGATAGTTTGCTTTGAAAAATCCAATACGTTCAGATCAACAATATCGTCATTCTCAGTGCTTGATTTGTACAAAAGGAGGTTCGGTACTGTGAGCTACCAGGTAGTGGCTGGAAAGTAAAGGTTAGTTTTCCCTGATCAGAGGTTCTGGATCGCCGTACTAGTGCGTTCCGTCATAAATCACGCCCTTGTCATTCTTGCCGATTATCGGTAGCCGATAGTATCGGTATCTGTAAAAATCAGTAATAAGTACCTACGCAATTATCTACTGACTTTGGAAGTGCGAGAAATAAACTGAGGAGCACTCAAAGTTAGGCAGACAAAAATCCAGTCATGCAGCATGGCTATAAGATCGAATTTTCGAAGAAATAACTGGTTTTATGTAAAACGCCTTTATTTTAATGGTATTATAACACATTTTGTCTCCATTTTCTGCCGAGCAACACCTCCGTTAATAGATTTTTCAACGCTGAACACGATGGTGAAGTCAGAATTGCGATTTCTCAACCCGTTATTAGATTAGAATAGATGAACCGTGAAGAACATCTCAAGTAACAACCACGTTTCTTCGTTTTCAAACTGCTGCCGTTTGAGAACAGGATAAGGGAGGTAGGTACCTATCGCATTTCTAACTTCGCCGTCGTATTCAGCGTTAAAAATCTTAAGAATGAGGCGTTTCCGAATGAGCCAGGCTGTTTCATTTTTGGAAGTAGGTACATGAATTTGATAAGCCATGAATTCGATATCCCAGCCATCCGGAGCAACCTACTTGAATAAACATTTAACTGGCAAGTTCACTGTACCTCTAGACGCGAAACGAGATCTTCATTTCCGACGATTTCATCGAACGTTTGAGGGCGGTACTTCTCGATCCACGGCGCGGCTCGTCCCGATTTCTTCGTCTCGGACTTGGACGGACCAGGAGTTGAAGTGTCCTGAACTTCCATCGCTTCCCCCTGATCGATCTTCATTGTTATAGGTAAACTGTGAAAAGAAAGAATGCTAGAACTATAATTACTATAGAAGTTGACACGTTGAGAGATCAAAATTATCAAATGTGCAAGCGCCCAACCAAGCGCAAACGGTTTGTCGTGGCAAGTACGAGGAACATCGTAAGATTTTACTGGATCGTGTTAAGCTTAGAAAGAATGACGACAAAAAGAATACAATGTATGATAGGTATGTCATATGTGTCTAATAAGTATATACCGAAATCGGAACCTGCTGATCGAGGGATGGTAGGGCACGCTGTTTACTTTCTTATCATGCACAACGTCTCACCCGAGGCGGTAAAGATTAGTGATAAAAGTCGCCAACAGAATGCGCTACGCAACAAGCTCATGTTCTGTATTTTCTAAGATTTCAGTCATTTCTAATTAAATTTGAAGGAGATTATTTTATGTATTTATTAATCACGTATGTATTTAATTTAAAGTAATATGTCAAGCTTTTAATGGATTTTTCATATGTATAGTACGTCGATCTAGAACTTGTTGGCTTCCTGATTTGAAGACCCAATAGTGAACACGAATACGAATAAGAAGTGCGTCTGTAACCTTTTGTTTTGATTCCGATTCTTTCAATGAACTTGTGCTTTAGCTTTACTCGTTAAATTTTTTCGTTCTATAGTCACCGCATTGGAGTTTCTCAGTAGTTTATTAAAGTGTTATTGTACATTTATGAACTATGTCTGACATCGTCGAAGCGCTTTCAGCATTGGAGAAGCATATTACGAAAATAAGAACTCCCAAGAAGACTGATAAAGTGTATAAAGATGAATGTGTTTTCTCATTCGACACCCCGGTCAGTTGACGCTTTTGTCTGATAAGTACCTAAAAACTTTACTATCAACATAATTTACTACTTGATAACTACGTTTCTCATTGTATACGTCTTATGAAGGGCAGATATTAAAGATAACTCCACGTACCCTAGGTACTACTGGAACGAGTATTCTACCGACTTGTACTGCCCATTGAACATTGAAATGAACTATTCAACATTCCCTTTCAATTGAATATCGTGCAGTTATTTTTAATACCTAGGCCTTAATTACAAGATTCATAACACCAGTAGTTTCATCTAATGATTGCCTTGGTCCGTCTGACCGAAGAACACGCGGTCTTATATCCAATCTGAAGGTTTAGTTCTCAAAGTAGCAAAAGTCCAATAGATAAACCTACCCTATGAATCTGCACGCTTTTGATGTGAAAACAATAATAATAACAATAACAGTAATAATCCACTCGGACCAGAACATCGGCCTGATGATGCCCTCACATCGAACCATCCAGTGCTTGACTATTACGGACAAACTTTGGCCGATAGTTACTCACTTTCATTTCTTGTCAAAATTGTCAATTCTTTCTGCCGGTTGCTATTTTGCTCGGCTAAAACATCTGAGAAGGAAGGAGAAGGTTATATCTCATGTTCACCAAGGTTTAATTGTTGTTGATAACATCCAAAGCGTTCGCGCTAAAACGTCAAGCTTTCACTGTTGTATTTCAAAGTGATCAGGGTGTCTACAGGTACTTGAATCAAGTACAGTAAGTACTTGGAATGCAATTGACCATTTTCTGAAATTCCATTCAGTAAAATTTACTTAAAATTTAATGAGTGTGTGTGATTTAGTTTGACCTTAAAATTTGACTTAAAATTTAATTATAAGTAAGTATTTCGAATATTGATATTTTGCACCCTCTACTAGGAGAAACAAAAATATACTTTTTAAGGTGGCGTGGGGATCGTAATAATTATTGTATGTATAGGTACATACTATGTCCAAATTTTTATTGGCCCGTCAGAATTTTGAACTGTATATTTGAAGACAATTGAAAGAAAAATGTCCTCTAATGTACGGCATAGTCAGATTATGGCAGTTTATGGCTATGATACACGTTCCTAAAACTGCTAGAATCAGAGTACGAATTGCTTTGGATAGAGACTTAGTACGTGGAATTGATTCAAAACCCTGATGTGGTAAAAAAAATTAGGAAAATTCGCTCGGATGCGTGATCGTCTCGTATCAACAGTATCAACGGTCAAAAGAATTAGTTGATTCTATGGAGATAATACTCAAAGGTATCTCAACGCAGGCGCAGTTGAGATAAGTTCAAACTTATGTCCTTAGGAACTCTCTAATCAAAGGTCTGTTTAAGATCATTGATCGAATCGATTCGCGGACATGTTAAAAATGTCACTGTTACCAAGGATACGGTTAGGTATTTCAGATCAGCCTCTGCCAAAGCTGACAAACGAAAGAACCATGATAGAGGCGTCGAGAGTTTTATAAAAACGAAAATTGAGGCTGAGAAAGCTTTTGATATGAGTAAATTGAAAGTTTCAGAATGTATCAAGTTAGCTTCATCAGAAAGTGAAAAAAATTATTGAAAAGCACTTGTGTCTACCACTCTTTGTTATAGGTAATACTCCATCATGAGTGTAAAAGTTTACCATTGATGAATGTCCAGAAAGTAAGGTTACAACATGTGTTAAAAATTGATAGGTATATTTAAATAAAAATTACAAGATAGGTTAAAAACATGTCATTATTTCTCTACATAGTCTCCATTTAGGTCAATACATTTTTTGCAGCCTAGTTTTTGTATACCCTCGTGTATACCTTCCGCACCAACTCCCGAAGCCATTTTTCGAAAATATCCTGGACACCCATATCCTGTTTCGTCATTTGAAAATCGTTGTCCACCCAAAAGCTCCTTCAATTTATTGAAAAGATCCGATGGTGCCAGGTCCGGTTAGTCACAATATCCCACCCAAATGAAACAAGCAGGTCCTGAGTGAGACATGAAGGAGTGACTCACCATAAGTCAGCATTCCTCTCCTTTTGTCCTTGATTTTTTTTTTTTTTTTTCAACTTTGAGTGTATCACTGTATGCAGCTGCATTTATGGTGGTTCCGTTAGGCATACAAGCGGCCAATAATATCCCTTTTCGGTCCCAAATGGCAGATGCCATGATCTTCCTCTCTGAAAATTGTACTTTGAATTTGATGGTGAATGGGTATGGGCCACTGTAGACACTGCCTTTTTGACTCAGGAGTGTTGTGACCCATCCACGTTTCGTCACCAGTCACAATTGAGTCAAGAAAATGTTCACCCTCGGTTTCATAGAAATTTGCGTGCAGCCAAAACACTGGTAGACGAACTTCGGAATGAGGCATTTGATGGTTTGTTTTGACCGTTAGGAACCTCTCTACCTACTACAGGGTTCGTGCCGGTCAGGGAAGTCATGGAAAAGTCAGGGAAATATAAATGGGCACTGGAAGTCATGGAAAAGTCAGGGATATTGGATTTTGGTCAGGGAAAAATCTCAAATCGGGTGCAGAATTGCGAAAAATCCATGATACGCGTCGAAAACCCCTTTACCTTTGTAAGGTATGGTTTATGTAAACCACGTACTGAAAACTTTTATGTGTTTTATCTTGTGATTCTATCTCTTACTTTGTTTTAAGTAAACTTCCGCATAATAACAAGTGCCCTACCGATTGCAGACCCCCACGTGTTTTTTTATGAATAAAAAAACTTGTTCCTTATATTGTTTTTCTTCATTTGCGCATCTAAAATTTTCGATTCATGCAAAACGTTACTGTTTAAAGGATCCTGAAACGTTGTGAAAAGTCAGGGAAAAATCGAAATTTTTGGTCTGGAAATCAGGGAAAAGTCAGGGAAATTGAAAATCGGCACGAACCCTGTACTAGTGGTGACAACCCTGAAAAACAAAATTCCCTCTGTCCTTACACGCCCTTGTAACCTTACTTTCTGGAGGCCCCTAGTATTATTCTTTGTTTCATATCTAAACTATACATTTGGCCATATAGTACTTTTTTTGGACTTTGATTACTCGTATTACTGTGAAATAGTTCATATCTATCTAATACAAATGATCCTATTTCCCAATATGATTGAAATAAACTCGTTAAATAAATTATATTCATTTTTGCTGTATTGTGAAATGTTATATTTTAAAGTTCTTGAAAATGTACTCGACCGGCTCGACAAATTTTCTGTAGACACCCTTGAGGCAGTGGATCAGTTCACTAGTTCGTATTTTATATTGAAAATGCATTTAATTAATTACTGGTTATTTATTGTTTTTATGCGCTTACCCCTCCTGTTCATCACGAATCTGTCTCTTGTTGCAGGACCACGAAACGGGATTGTATGTCTGCCTTAACACATTTTTGGGTTTTGGACGTGAACATGTCGAAAGACACCATCAAAAAACTGGAAACGCCGTTTTCCTTCTGCTCAAACGAGATCGCATTGAGGTAGCTACACGGTTCCCTTCCCTCACATGTTCCCTTTGTCCTACATATTTTCTACCAGTACATTATCGTGATTTTCTTGATTCGCTCATAGAAAGAAGATCCGCAACCCGATGGTCCGGAAAGGAAAGTGACCAAACTGGCGATTGGCATCGAGGGCGGTTTTGAACCCGACAAGAAAAATGTGGAAATCAATGAATCCTACGCCATTGTGGTTTTGCCTGGTTTCCTTTCAATAACGTACCCTTGTGAAAAACTTCCTCCCCAAGTAAATGGATTCAATACTTGTAGATTTTATCACTAAGCCCTTTCATGCGAATGCTTTTTTTTTATTGTGGATTTTTTTGTGCTCTAGGTGGTCAATGCAGTCCAAGCTGTTCTACAGGCGGATTCTGCTACTAAACTGGCAGAACTGGAGGCAATGAACCAGACATGGGATGGAGAAATTCGCGTGGTCTCCAAGTACGTTAGATCCTTGTTGTAATAATATAATATACACACAAGTAATAAATATGCCTACATCAAATTCGTTATCCGTATGATCGTTCACTATTCGGTTGGTTAGAAACACGAGTGCGAAACGTTGTTATCGGTGAATCGCGTGAAAATGAAGTTTTCTACTTTCACGGAATTTATCTTTTTCTTGTTACAAAGGCACGCAGCCACATTACGTCAGCTTGACAATGGGAGGAAAATTCCTCCGAGTGGGTGGAAGTGTGAGAAATGCGACCTGGACAATAACCTGTGGCTCAACTTGACGGATGGTTCCATCCTCTGCGGAAGGAAGTTCTACGATGGTACTGGCGGCAATGAGCACGCACTCCAATACTACCGAGAGACTGGTAATTATTCGATTATACGGGGTTGAATATCAACGTTTCATCAATCGTAAATCATGTCGAAAATTTAAAAGATTTAGATATGTTCAGATCATGAACAGGTGCATTTTGAAGTGACTTGACAACGCTATAATTTTTTCAGGCTATCCATTGGCTGTGAAATTGGGAACAATAACGAAAGAGGGAAAAGGAGACGTGTACAGTTACGATGAAGATGATATGGTTGATGACCCCAAACTGATATCACACTTGGCGCATTTTGGGATCAATATTCAATCCCTCGAGAAGGTAATTTTTGCTCATGTTAGCTCAAATATCTGTTCTCAGGCTCTTTATTTTAAGGAAAAGTTGGGGAAGAAAAAAATTGAGACCTAGTTCTGGAGTGTCCCACTTTTACGTCCTGTTTAATTTGACAACTTGTGAACTTTTGTTGTATACAATATGGTTGCACTCTGCAGACTGACAAAAGCATGGCAGAGTTGGAAGTTGACCTGAACCAGCGGTATGGAGAATGGGCTGCCATGCAGGAATCCGCTTCCCAGCTGAAACCTGTCTACGGCCCCGGCTACACCGGCATCAACAACATGGGAAACTCGTGTTACTTGAACTCCGTTGTGCAAGTCATGTTCACCGTTCCAGACTTTGTTAACAAGTTAGATACATTCGATTTGTTTCATTATTTATATTTATTTGTTTATTGGCGCACATCAATACTCATTGGTATTTTCTTTTGAGATTCATCATCTTCTCCAATGAACCTAAAGGAAGATATTGTCTTGAAACATCCCCCAAAATGCCTCACTGTGTCCTAATGAGCCACACATCGTGTGTGTTTTCGTTATCAAATATCGCTAGTTTTGGTTAATCACTGTCGATATATAACCAAATTCAATGCTGGCATGTAAAATACAAATTAAAAAAAGTAAATGCAGGGTCACAGGTAAATGAGTGCAAACTTTAGGCTGTTCTATGCCAGGCAGGCAGCTTCTTCTTAAACAATAGGGTAACGCAACTTTAAATAGATCGCCTTCACTAATCAGGTACAACTACTGGATTCGTTATTGTTAAGGAATACGTCTCCTTTGGATAGATAACTAATGTATTTATTGTTAATCACAATTTAGGTATTATCAGGACGCAAGCCAAATATTTGAACAAGCTGGCACGGACCCCACTTCAGATTTCACTGCGCAGATGTGAGTAGTTATCATTCGTTATTACTACCATTTTCAGAGGGTATTGAAATCCTGAGAATTTGATAAAAATTACTGATGATGTATTTTGTTGTACAGGGCGAAATTAGCTCATGGTTTACTGTCTGGGAAGTACTCCATTCCTCCTTCGGAAGGTGTTGAAAAGAAAGTCATCCCTCCAATATCTCCTCATATGTTTAAGAACCTTGTTGGAAAAGGTCATCCGGAGTTTTCCACAAAAAATCAACAAGATGCCTACGAATTTTTCCTTCATGTTCTACAATTGGTCCAGGTAACTTTTGCTTACTGGCGCCCTACCCATAAGGGCGACAGAAACGGATTCGAATTTGCCCGGTGTCTTGATACTTGAACTCTTTCAGTTCTCTCTATCCAGGTAGTATCACTCCACTTGTTTGTTACAGAAAAATAGCAGGGGTACCACTAACCCGACCGATTGCTTCAAACTCAAATTGGAAGACAAAATTGAGTGTGGGGCCTCTGGCAAAGTGAAGTACACTCATAGGACTGAGTACTGCCTTTCATTGTTCATACCGCTCGCAGCAGCTGTCAACCAAGACGAAGTGGTTGCATTTGAGACCAAGAAAGCTTCAGGCCAGAAGATAGAACCTAGTGACGTAAGTAATTATGTACAACTCCGTAGTGCCCCTCTGCATAGTGATAAAACCGCTGACCCAAGTCATCCGCAAGGTGTTTATTTTGGCACATGGTTGGATGAAAAATCACTGGATTTCGTTTCTAAGAAAAATGCGGCACGCATAAGCGTCAGAGGTTTAGTAAAAAGGAAGCTGTAATAGCTATTGTTTTCAGTCCTAAATGTTGAAAACTCGAATTTCTGAAAACTATTTATACCAAAATCCGTTCCAAACGATCCTGAATACACTGCCCAAAGACATCAATTAAATTCAGAAAAGTGACAACTCATTTTGAAGATTACTCCACTCAAACTCATAACTTTCTCAAACTGGAGCCCTTTGAAGATTAATTTGAATTTGAAGAAGAAAATTCATAAAATATAAATTTGAATTTAGACAGAATTACTGGAAGCAATTTTATCTAACAGTGGGCTTCTGGGGCTCCACAGGTCAATAATTGAATTTGGTTCAATTATTTAATTTGTCACAGTTTCAAGTTCCCTTCGAAATAAGCCTTTGGGAGGGCAAAAAGGTGCGGTTTCCTCACAACTTAAAACAAAGTCCCCAGAAAAGTAACAACGCGAAACTTACTTGGGGCATCTCTCACGAAGCCTTAACCCCAAGAGTTTGTTCTAACGATTTTTAAAAAAAGTTCCAGTCATGCAGCATGACTGTAGAATCGAATTTTCAAAGCAAAGTAAAATTTGGGAGGAACTAAAAATGTTTTGGAAAGGTAACAGAAGAGTATACGCTACATATGTTGTCTCCATTTTTTACCTAATAACACCTCAGTTTATAGATTTTTCAAAGCTGAACACGGTGATGAAGTCAGAATTGTGATAACTCATACCGTTATTAGGTAAAAAATGGAGACAACATTTGTAGCGTATACTCTTCTGTTACCTTTCCAAAACATTTTTAGTTCCTCCCAAATTTTACTTTGCTTTGAAAATTCGATTCTACAGTCATGCTGCATGACTGGAACTTTTTTTAAAAATCGTTAGAACAAACTCTTGGGGTTAAGGCTTCGTGAGAGATGCCCAAAGTAAGTTTCGCGTTGTTACTTTTCTGGGGACTTTGTTTTAAGTTGTGAGGAAACCGCACCTTTTTGCCCTCCCAAAGGCTTATTTCGAAGGGAACTTGAAACTGTGACAAATTAAATAATTGAACCAAATTCAATTATTGACCTGTGGAGCCCCAGAAGCCCACTGTTAGATAAAATTGCTTCCAGTAATTCTGTCTAAATTCAAATTTATATTTTATGAATTTTATCCTGCATTTCATGATAACCGTTAACTGTATTACTGGTCAAAAATGTGTCTCTTTGTTTCAATCTGTTACAGATTGTGCGACCCCTCATTCCGTTTAGTGCTTGTTTGGATGCCATTAAACAAGAAGAGAGAATCGATCAGTTCTATTCATCTGCCATTTCTGACAAAACTTCTGCCATAAGGTACCAACATTAAATAATATATTATGTTCGAGAGAAATGTTTAGGTTCCTGATAGGGATGGGTATCAATGCTTGGAAACATCGATGTTTTTTGTTCAAACCTTGATGTTTTTTGTTCAAACCTCGATGTTTTTGTTTCAATCTATAGAATGCTACAAAAAGTGACATTTACGTACATTTTGAGAGAGCAAAAGAAAGAACGGGGTCGCCAGTGTGGAAACGCGAGTGTGGAAACAATTTCAAGACAAGGGGTAGCACGACCAACTTGGAGCCCCCAATGAAAAAATCGAACAAGACCCTCTGGGATTTTTGGAAAGCTATGAAGGGTACATACACTAGGGGTCTTCATGGTAGGTACGTGAGTTTTCGACGTCGAGAAGTCGAATTGGTCGAGAAGTTGAGGTTCCCATGGAAACACATGTCACTGCGCATGCGCAGTCGACGGACCTCTTCTCGATCTCCAATTCGATTTAACAGAGCTTGAGGTCGGTTATATCGAATTCTCTCGATTGAAATGCGGCCGCGTGAAGAAGCTCTAATCATTTGAAGAAGCCCATAAGGTCGCCGGAATCCGCATTTCGAGGTGACGTCGCCGTACCTATGTGTTTTTGCTCGTGTTTCGCCTACCGTTTGAGAAATGTCCGTTTCGAAAAGAACAAAAACAGACAACACTTGCGTTTGGCTATCCACAGAATCCGCTGATGTGATTCCATTGCCATGGAACACCGCAAGGAGCCCACGTGCTTCTCGATTTAACATGTTAACTACCCTCATGATAACCCTCCTCTACGACGATTTCGATGTAACAGGACTCGACGGTCGGAACGGACCATGAATACCCCTAATATAATTAGCGACGTTGTTTTCAAACATGTGCCATTGGTGGCAACATCAGTTAATTTAATTTTAAGCTCCCTGAGAAATCGCCTCTCCGAGGAACTGCCCTCAAACTGGTCTGTCTGATTTCTAGAGGAAAAGACCACCACTGTGAAAGAAACATCGAAGTTTTCTTCATCGATACCCATCCTTTGTTCTTAAGTAGCACCATGCTGACAAATATATTGTTATATCAGTATAGGTAATTATAATTTTTATTATGGTCATAATTATGTTATCTTCCAGAACAACGAGATTGTCCACTTTTCCGGACTTCTTGTTGATTCATCTAAAGAAGTTTATGCTGCGGGAGGATTGGACGCAAATGAAACTCGATGTTTCTGTGGATATGCCAGAGATTCTGGATCTCAGTAGTCTCAAAGGAACTGGTAAATGTGGTTTCCAAAATGATATAAACGTTCGTATTTTGTGAGTCAAAGTAGGTGTATAGAATAATAGTAATAGTTAATTCGTCATTTTAGGCCTTCAACCTGGAGAAGAGCTTCTCCCAGAATTGACGGCTCCCGTCCCTGCGCCAGAACTTGATCCGGCCATTCTTAATGTTCTTCTTGAGCAAGGATATCCTCTGGAGGCTGCCAAAAAGGCAGTTTACTTCACTAAAGGCGCTGGCGTTGAACAAGCTGCTATTTGGGCGATGGAACACATCACTGATCCTGATTTCTCAGACCCGTTCATCCCTCCAGGAACTGAATCAGCTCCTAGTAGTAAGTATCCGTATAACTTGTCCTAATGAATTTTGCAACTTGTTTTTATGCAAAACCACTCAGTTGCCGCGGTTTTTTTGCCTTCAGAAGTTTCTGACTTCATCGCCGACCCCGAGTCTGTTGCGATGTTGTCAAGCATGGGTTTCACAGAAGCTCAAGCCGTTAAAGCTCTAAAAGCCACAAACAACAACCTGGAGCGTGCAGGTGACTGGATCTTCAGCCACGCTGCCGAACTGGACCAAGAAGAACAGCCTATGGAAACTGCCAGTAGTGCCCCTGACGAGATCTTCAGAAACGGCAATCCCGGTAAAATTATACTTACTGCGTAGACCCGGGTTTCTTGTGGTTTTATCACTGACAAGGTGAATCTCACTGTCAAAAGCTACCTTCAGATGCCCAGTGGTGTCAGTCAAAATGTTTAGTCGACTTTCTATGGTACTTGTCATTTCCGTGGCTCGTACCACAATACCCCTTGAGACAGATTGTAGCATCAATAAAAAAAACCTCTAAATTAACCCACAACCCCATCCCCCCACTGCTACCACTGCTGCTGCTGATTGGTGCCAGTTATGTGACCAATCCCAAAATATATTGAGGCTTTTGTTGAATCAGTCAGAATGAACTCCAAAATTTGCATGGCATCATCTCTGTTGTCGAGTGATGACATGATATTGTTACCACCTCGCCAAAAGCGCCAATATGTTTTTTGGCGCATCTGTTTTAGCGCACTTTTGGGTACCCTGAGTTGGTTACTACTGAGTTAAGCACTCCATGCCAGAGCTGACATACGCAATTCCTATGGATTTTTTGAAAAATAAGAAATTTGTTACGTGTATTTTCAAACGAAAACGGAAATGACCAAAAAACGTAAATTGTTGTGGTTGTTACAATATTATAGGTTATTATAACCTGCCCAAAAATATCAGAAATTGCGTCCATACCTTTTGACACTCAGAATCAATCTGTACCAGACCCCTCGAAACTGCTACATGTTTGTCAAATAGGTTTTTCATTTTTCAGAAATTAGTTTCTACTTGAACAAATGTATTAAATACTAAATGTATTGTTCAAGTAGAAACCAATTTCTGGTAAGTAGTTCACATGCCATTTACCAGGTCAAATTTTGACCTGGCAAATGGCATGTGAACTACTTACCAGAGTTTAAATTGACACTGTCAGGATTCAACCAGCAAATACCAGTATTCTTATTTACGTTTTATTGCCATATTTTGACATGGATATGTCTTTAGGGCTGGGGGTCGTTCTAAAATCTGTGTGACCGAAAAAATGCAACGTATATTTGAACACTTTCCGGGGTAGTAGACTTGAAATTTGGTATGAAGGCTCCGAAACGAAAAGGATAATGAAGTCAAGGAAAAGCGAAGTTGCTTTAAGGTAATTAGAACTTATTTAACTACTCAATGGGGCGCCATTAAGGAAGATTCCTGAAGAAAGGTGAAGGAGAGGAACTGAAGGGGCCGTGAACTATTTTAGTCATTATGTTAGTAATTTTTACCAATGCAACTAAAATCACGCTGATTGAAGTTGAAATTTTGATTTCGAATTTTCACGTTATTTTGTTTAAAACCTAATAATAACCGATTATTTCAGTGTACCGTCTCGTGGGCTTCATCACGCACATGGGACCCTCCTCCTCTGTTGGCCACTACGTTTGCCACATCCTCAAGGAGGGCCGTTGGACAATTTTCAACGACGAAAAAGTCGCCATCTCCGAAAACCCACCGAAGAACCTCGGCTACCTCTATCTCTACCAGAGAGTATGAATCAACTCGGGTCTACAACAGATGCAGGCTATTTTCATTTTCCAGTGAAATTGATTTCGTATCGAAACTTTCGTGCTTTATTAATACTGTAAGTGGGTTTCTATTTCATTTTTTAATTTGAGTGCCTTGCGAGTTTTTTTCTTTACCCGATTTGGTTATTTATTGTTGAATAAAAACGGTTTATCCTCATGTTCCTAATGTACGCTGTTCATTCTTTCTCGAGCCTTTCCACCCAAAAGTACTTTTCTTTCACGAACTTTCCACCCAAGCGTACTTTTTATTTTTAGGGTTTTTGCAATATCTCATTAACCTCCCAAGTTTTTTGTCTGAAAATTTGATATAATACACTTCTTATAGGTTGTAATGCATCACTCAAGTTTTATCAACTTCCATGCAATTTTCTATGAACAGTTGCACTTTTTGCAAACTCATTTTTTTGGCACAAATGACCCGTTTCCCAAGACTACTAATGCTATAGGTTTAAATTTTTGAGGGCAGCACACATCTGTATAGTACGACCATTTGAGTGTAACATTTCGAAGGTTTGACGAGAAAACCCTTTTTCCCCAAAATTTTGAAAATTACCCAATAAAAATTTTACTTGACAATTTTTTTTTCAACTTCGTTAGAAAACAATCTGCCCCGCTCTATCGAAGAATAGAGTGGAGAGCAACTCACCCTCAAAATTTGAACGAAATCGGATAAGTAGTAGGTGTTTAAGATAATGGGTCATGTGTGAAGAAAATGTGAATTTTCAGGAGAGCTCGTGAAGAAAATGTGAATTTTTCAGGTGGTTCTGTAGTCCTTAAAACACTCACGATTGAATTTCTGCTTTCAGATTCTTCAATCGATGATAATTAAACTTATAATTGGTACTAAATAACACTAGAATGATTTATTTACAAGTTTAGTGAGCTAAAAGTCGTCAACTTCGAATTTGAAAAAACAATGTGTTTAATCGCACAATAAACCTACTCCGCTGAAGTCAGTCAACAAGAGATTATACCCTAAATTTACATTGGTGGGGGGGGGGGGGATTTGCCACTTTACAAAGCTGGACTGGTAGGGTAACTGGACCGGTAAAATGGAGCGGTTACTTCGTTGTTGCTGAGATCGTTACTGGAATTACCTGGACCGCCACTGTTGATATGGTTTGGCTTTCAAGTTATCGTTAGCATGCTAACAATGTGACGAGTTGGATGTTTTCTCTACTGTACTATGGTTCATACTGAAGTAGATGGTAAAAAACGAAGAGTTGTTGACGGAAGCCGGCCGATTCACTTGAAATGATCCAGTTCAAATGTATTTTTAGACCACTTCCAGTCATATGATTTTCAAAATTTTTGTTGCGTACAAACCCCGGACCTTACACCATCTGATCTTTTCAATAAATTGAAGGCATTTTTGGGTCGCTAACGATTTTCAAATGACGAGGAGGTCCAGGATTTAAACACATAATTGAAAGCTTGAATATAAGTACATATATTATATTTATATTCAATCTTTCAATTTTTAACACATGTTGTAACCTTACTTTCTGGACGTCCCTCGTAGAAAGCTCCCCGTCCACCTCAACCACATATTGGGATTCATTATGCAGTAGTTCAACAAGAGTAGTTTATAGTTATTTATTGAATCACTACACAGAATTCTGTTCCTCATAATATCTGCACGGAAACTTACACAGATCCAGAGATCTTACTTATTTTACTTATCGTGTTTTTACTTATCACGTAAGGCTACATGTAGTGATTTTCAATATTATGTGTGTGTAGAATCAAAATGCCAAGAACAGATGAAAATCAAAATGAAAATGTACCTGAGAGGGGGAGAAATTAAGAATAAAGAACTGAGATAAGAGGACTGCTTGAGCCAATTGGTCCTACTGGGACCGAAGTTGGTAGGTATCATAATTTGTTGAATGTTCTTGGCTTGATAGTTCTCTGAAATAGCACATTATTCAGTCATATTCATACATTAATTTTCACTCTCCTTGTTCGCTAAAAGAGGCCAAGTAGTACAGCTTTCTGGTTCCCTATTTAAAAGTCCCCTACATGTAAATGAGTGTGGCTTTATGTTACTTGGGGTTGTTGAACAGTTTCGAGTCGACATTCATCTGTTGAGTGAGATTGAATCACCTTATAATTTTTCGACAAATGCCCGTGCGATGTTCAAGTTTGAAGCCCGGAGGACACCTTCTGTATGGCGCAGTAATCAAAGCAGCCCCTGGCGAATTCGCCTGTATCTTGGCCCCTTCAACTGCAACATCACCCGGTACCTCATCATCTTCTGATTGATTTGCGCTGGAGTTCGTTGCGTTCTGATTACCCAACGCTGACCTTTCGTGACGTTGGCGATCCGTTGGCCCAATTTCGTCCAATTCGCGCAGGGCTGCCGTAGATTCCTTCTGTTCTATATTCCGGAAACGCGGCGGCCCTACTGCATAATGAGGTGGGCCCTCAGCAGCACTCACGACGTAACACAACCCACACCACGCTACTATCATTAGCGAAAAATCAGCCATTTCTGGGAATCTTACGAACGACACTGAACGGTTTTATCTCTAAGAATATTTTGATCATTTTGTTGGCGATAAGGATTATCCGGTAGACATTTATCAGAGCTCAAAGACCTCGCCGTTTTATTCATACTGCTGTCCCTACTATCTTCTTTGTACTTCACAGAGTACTTCTACATGTAGTCGTCCTAAAAACGTGCTATTACTAGAATCCGAATTCGTGTTCTCAAAATTCATTGTACACCACAAAAAATATCTGATCGTGATTCATCGAGTGCGAATATTTTTCCTGCATTTTGCAGTATTAGCATCCAGCTGCTCACCTGAAGGACACTGCCTATGTGGTGCTCTAATTAACGCTGTCGACGATGAATTGCTTTTCATCATTGTTCCTTCAATCTCAACATCTAATGGTATTAATGAAGAACCGTCCTCTTCTGAAGAATTACTGTGATGGTGGAACGAGTGCATCTTGGAAACAGAGTCGGCTGTGAGAGTCTTTGACGTTGACGAATACTGGTTGTTCATTTCCTTCAAAAATTGGTGCTCGAAACGTTCATGTTTTAACCCTTCCGGAAGATGACCCGATTTCGAATGCTCCAACGCATCACGGTTCGACCTGAACGCACTTTTTTGATCACAGCAGGTCGCAAACCACGTTAATATTACGAACGCTACATACATCGTATCGACAAAACGAGAGCTCACTGGCTGGTTAAAACTCAACCCCTCCCTCGAAGATAAGGCTTTGGGTTAATCCCAATTGTTATCATTGTAATTTGGTCGCTCTAATAATGATCCTTAATATTCCTCACTTTCCCCCTTCTCACTACGGGTTTTCAACCTGATTACCTCATTGTTACATAATAATCAATATTGGGACTTATAACATACCTAACAGTCAATAGGTTCCTCGTCTTATATATCGCTACCACCACGCCAAAAGCTTCAATCTGATTTTTTGGTAATTTTTAGCAGATTTTGAAGAAAAGGAAGCTATTGTTCTCGGTCCAAAATTTTTAAAACTCGAATTTCCGAAAAAAATGTACAGGTACCAAAATCCTTTTCAGCATCGTGAATGTGCGTGTCATTACAGACGATAACTCTTGATAAAATTGAGATAAAAAGTTCAAATTTGCACGAAAAATCCCTCTTGGCGATCCTTTGTAAATGGGCAGAATCGGGTTTAGAGGGGGAAAATTACCCATAAATTCCAAAAATGAAACAGTCTGACAAGTGACACCTCATTTTGAAGGGTTTGTTATGCTGAACACGATGGTGCAGTCAGAATTGCGATATCGTATTCCGTTCTCAAACTAGAGCACTTTGAAAGTGGAGAAACGTGGTTGGTTCTTTAGATGTTCTTAACGGTTGATCTGCTCTAATCTGATACCAGTATGAGATATCGCAATTCTGCACCATCGTGTTCAGCGTTGAAAAAACCAAAAACTGAGGTGTTACTCGGCAAAAAAAGGAGACAAAATTTGTTATAAAACCAGTAAAATAAAGACATTTTACATAAAGCCAGTCATGTCTTCGAAAATTTGCTCTTACAGCCATGCTGCATGACTGTGGATTTTGTTTTAGTGCACTATTATTGCATCTACAGTCACACGAAAAGAGTTTCTTATTTTCCCAAAAATCCACTCGTAATTATTGGTGTGGTGGTAACGGTAGGTAAGTGGTGGTAATTTATGTGCACCTATTCCATTCTAAGTGATCAAATCTGTATATTAGTTACGTTTTAATATAACTATTTTGAATAGCAATTTTACTATAACGTGTGCGATTCTTCTGATTATCTCTGTAAATGTCCATTTTCTTCCATAATTAGGGAGTAATGCTGGGAAATACATTGTATTGTGGCTATTAATGATTGATAACTCTCCTACATACTCCTCTTGCATCTTGCCTTTTGCCATCTCTGCACGAGGGCGTCACTTTTGGCGCTATGAGGAGCGCTGATACCTTCAGTGTTACTGCTGATTGATGGCTTGAGATAAATCTTGTGCTTGTTGGTATTGAATGGTTGCTTGCTGTCATGGATGGAGCTGTACGTACTGAGTTTTCAAGCCCACAAATCATTACCACTATCACCAAAACAACTGATGGCTTAATTGGTGCAAATGAGGACATTCTGTTTAATTATTACTTATCTTCGAGCGTTATAAGTATATTGCAAAGAGAAAGTTTACACTGCACACGATGAACAACGTTTGGATCGTTCAGACGTATGCCACCGAGTACCCGCTGGAATAGACTGTTTAGATCGAAGGATACTCCACAATCATCATCATCTGTGGGGTTTGACTATATATATGTAATTGTATCTATTCAAGACCAAAGGTTATCTTATCATTCAGACTAGTTCCCGGTGAATAGGTCAGAATTTTGTGGGATGTCGTTGGATTCATCACGTCGCAATAGTACGTGAATGCAAAACTAATAATATTAGCTTAATACGAACATCTCTGAATGAATTTTAGAATTCAACTATTTTACAACCATATTCAATATTGTGACCTACATGTTTTTGTAAAATTCAAGTAGCCAAAGTACTCGTATCTGTGGTAATTTTCCAATTTCGCAAAAGGATTAGAGTACCTGGTGTAGGGATCCCTCGATTCGACTCGAGAGTTACATAAGTTTACTGAAAACATGAACTTGAAAACATTTGTATTACTCATTTGATTCCATAGAGCCACGATCTTGTATGATTTTGCCTTCAATCCTGTGTATCAGAAAATATCGATTCGATGGGCGATCGGTGGTGAACCAGAAACTTGTATAAGAGAGATCGAAAGCCTCGTGAACTGAAGCTTCAATTGGCTCCTTTCATAATCACTGTTACCTCCAACGAAAAGTTTGGAAGGTCACGATAATATTATCTTAGAAATTGTTCAAAATTGATTTGCCATTTATCTAATAAAATCTGGTTTACAGCATTTTGAACCAATCCCTAGATTTCAACCTGGTTTAAGATTCACATAAAATGTCTGGAATGATATTTTTTGTGCCATTCCAGGGGATATGTCTCTGTCTACACGCGGAAAATCCTACATTTGGTCATTTTTATCCCCCCCCCCCCCCCCCAGTATTTTATCTTTTGTTTTCTTCAATATAGCTTATGAAGTTTCTTTATTTCTTACTTGTGTAACCCCCCCCCCCCTTTATCTTCTTTTTAAGGCTTTACTACCCAGTAAGTGAGGAGGCCCGGCTATATGTTGTCATGAGGTGATGATAGACCAGTATGTATTATTTGTGATCGGTGTACCTTGTCCATAATTACACAGCTGATGAGTTGGCCCAGTGATGGGAAAACCCACGCTTTAGTCCCCTTTCGGCATCCTGTACATCAAGTGTGATTACCTATTTTCCTATTTCTTTTCAGGCCGGTATTGCCATATATTCACCATTTTTCTTATAAGGGTTACCTGCACGGTAGCATCGACAGTTCAAGCTTTAGGGGTCCCTTCCATACCACAAGTTAGTGGAATTCGCGCGATTTCAGCCCTCTTTCGCGCCCTGTGACATGGGCGGATCTAGACTTTGATTTCTTTGGGGGGGGGGGGGGGATGAGGTTCGTAACCTAACCACACCTAAGATTTTTTTTTAGCGATTTGATTCATTCTAATGCATATACAAAATTGTATCCACAAAAAGGCTTGAGGAACCACTGACCACAACTGAATTTCTATCGAACTCCTGCTTGTGCATCAGTAAGGAAGCCAGAAATTTCGTTGGTGGGTACCCCTTCGTGAAAATGTTTGACAAATAGTATACTATAGGGTTTTTAACTAATTTCTACACTTCTCATAATCAAAGAAAACTTCATTTTTAAAAGAAATCGTTTTTAAATTCGTGATAATCATTGTCACTATAGTCACTAATCGAGAAAATTTGCCGAAAAGTTAGTGGCCATAAAGCTACTAATATTGCCGATTTTTGGCTCTCGTGGGGCTACCGATCAACTGGAAAAGGAGCATAAACGAAAATTCAAATGTATAAATTAATTTTAATTATCATCACTTGGATAATAAACATTGGCACACAATTGTAACAATAAATGTGCTATCACTTGTTTTTCCCTTAGTCTACATCTACCTATGCATTGAAAATCTAGCTCTTTCATAATCGTAATGAAATACACAACAATTCAAGGCAGTCATTAGGCTTTCAATTTGTTTTTACACTCATTGACCAACAGACCTTGTGGCAATAATTACAATATTTATAAAATTATCATATACATAAGTACAGTCTTTTTAATTATAATTTTCAATATACAAAAATATGATATTTTACAAAAGTGTACACATTTTTATTTACACTTCATCACATTTGTTGAAAGAGTAGCAGTGCAAGAACACAAAAGTGCCAACAAAGCAACATTATTGGGATGCAATAATTGAAAAAATAAAATAAAATTGATCCATAGTTGAGCCTGGTACTGCATTCACTTATACATAGCCTACTGTTTGGTAGTTCCAATACGATCTCAGCCAAATTGTAAGGGCTTTTAGTATGTAAACTTGGTACGAGTCTGAAGGATCTTTAGATAATATAAATTTGATGATACGATCCATATTGTTGTAATAAGGTAAAAAAGACTCGTACTAATGATGTTTAGAATTTAACGTGGATGTGTGATATTATACGATATGGACTCATACCTGGTGAATCCCAATTCTGGCGCAAATCATACTGACAAATTGGTCCTTTAAAATAATTTCTCCCAAGTTCATTTCGCGTATGAACGAGAATGTTCAATATTCATGACTAGCTCAAACATTCTGGTTGAAATGAACACAACTGCTACTAGCTCCGAAATGAAGAAACAAATTTACAAATCAACCCTTCATCTCAACTACATTATAACAATACTACCTTGAACAAAAAAATAACGGAAATGAAATATTCTTTAGGTATCAACTGTAGATTGGTAGATACGACATGTAGCTGTTATGTTTGTATTCTTTGAAGCCTTAAGGAAGCCACATCGGGAAAATAGCTCAGGGCACGTAGATGACATATAGAATACAAGATCTCTGATAGTCAAGGTAGATACAGGATTATAGGAATCGTACCTAAGTAAATTTCTATGATGACAACAGCTTGATCATGCACACCACGTAGGTACCATCATTTTCACTCTCCGGCGTGCGTAGTGTTAGTTAAACCGCATATATTTAACCACTAAGCTGAACCTACCTACATAACATTAACACAGGAATTTGAAAACGTACATGTATACGAGTCTGGATTTTTCATAGGTTCATTATAAATACTCGAAATTGCGGTTAATAGACACTTTCTCGTTATCTATCTTATTTTCCCAAGGGAATCGTCGATTGCGGTCAATACAACTGATAGGCTATTGAAAGCGCCTGTAGTACCTACTATAGTAGAAGCTAAGCCACTCTTTTATCTCGATATTACGAAAATAGCTGGTATAACATGGTATATAATATTCGGATAGATCTCAGTACTCATTAACGTGTGGAAAACACTTCGACACTTACCTACTTTAAAAATACATTTTCTCCAGGTATAGTGAGATTTACCCTCATAAGACCATCTAGGCACTAAGGAAGTCTTACGGTTACTTAAGTTAAGACTCGGGTTTTAAGAGTTTTTCAGGGGCCAGCCCGTCGAGTTGGTGTATATGTTGCTGTGGATAGCAGGCAGGTGTGACTGAGGGATGAGAGGCTGGTAGAGGTTGCAAGGTGCTCTCAGGGACGCTTTATGCAGATCTATCAGGTCTGTCGGATTATTGAGTTTGGCATTCGCCTCGTTCTTCTCTTGGAACTGACTCCTGTTTGTCGCATCGGGGGCAGCTCGGGTGCAGTCGTTCTGTTGAAATAGTAGCGGCATCTTTTTGGCTCCGCAGCAACTTGTGTCCGCCCCTGGGTTGTGGCCGACGACCAGTCCACCACCAAGTAGGCCTGCCGTGCTCTCTTTAGCCCTGTGAATATAAGAGTGCTTTATTGAATGTGTTACTCATTAAAATAAATGTACATTTGAAATGATTTGAGTTATGGGTCATCAACGAACCAAAGCTTAGGCGGCAGAGCTTGAGGGTCCGTCCTGAGAATTTTCATGGCAAGGACGATAAGCATTAGGAGGATCAGGAAGCCGCAAATGGGCACAGCGATGGTCGCAGCTTTGAACCAAACCTCCTGACTCGAGTAGCTCGGTGTTTGCCTCTGGTAGTTTGGAATGTCTTCATCTCTTAAGCCTGAAACAGATCAAACCTTACGTCAATTGAATTCTAGTAAATCGTCAGGTCCTACTAGATTATTATTTTCTTGTTTTAAAGTAAAAGTAAAGTGAAGTACAAGTTAGGGAGCATATTAAGCTTATTAAGCAAGCTCATTTCAAAGATTGTACCTACTGGTGGCCAAATACAAAGCTTTGGTTGTAGGTTATTCAGTATTATTGTTTATAATAGTAGTCCCTCCCTAGTCCATTACGAGCTCGTGGTATATCGCGAGATGGAATGAGTAAATAATGAGGAGGCTGATTGGAAGCGATTGGCCTTCTGCAGTAGATCCCAGACAACCAATAATCCAAAAAAAAAATATTTTATTGCTTCTTACGGCTTCTATTCGGGCTGGCTAGCACCACGTGCAGTCAAAGCTGTAATAGCTCCAATCGGGTGCGTTAAAGTTACAACATAATCAAACTGTCTGATAACAGTATGTCTAGTTATCGACAACTGTTATGTACCTTTGAGGAAACATATGGATTTCCAGCTTCAACAGACCGTAGACCCTGTGTGAGCATTGAAAGAATCACTGAATTATTTATGTTGCGTTTTTCTTCTTCCACTCCTTAGCTACGGCTTCACAGCAATGACGTTAGCAAACAACCACAAGTCTGAACGAAAGACTTCAAAAGCCGTAAAGAAATCGGATGAGTTGGCGTTTCCCCTGAAGGGAACCCTCTTACAAACAGAAGCAGAATGAGGATACGAGCGGACGCCTTTTGTTTGAACGGCGCAGAGACTCTGAGGATCCATTCAAATGCATATAAACACAACCTGTGAAGCACAACCGAGCCGGTTGTCTCGACTCGAGGAAGCAGTTGAGTAGTTGTTTTTAAGGACCTCGTGAATATTGATGTTGGTGGGTACCACGGTTTGATACAAGTACCGTCCAACAACATCCTTCACTGTCAATCAAAATCGTTTTGATCAATCGACTCAGGCGTCAGTTCTTATTTTATTGCTCGATCGATTCTACATGGTGTGAATTGAACATGGAGCAACCAACACACATTAAAATCGACTGTGGGATATCCAGGAGTTGAACATCCGCCAAAAAAACTCAGAAAACCGTCCATTCATATTTCGGATAATTCGATAATAATGACGTCTCACTACAGGGAGCTTTGTACCATTACGTCCATTCCGGGGGGAACTTAACGCTAGAACACGCCAGAAATGTCGCCCTCGCTTTGTGTAATAGAGATGACCTCCATTGCCGCACTGTCGTTAATAACTCATCTACTACTCTTTTTTTCCTTCTCTCGCCTCACTACTGTCTCGACTCGGAAGGAGCAGGAAAATGGTGATTACATTTTGAAAAACAAACATTTTTTTCAGTCTTCCGGTAATTACTCCGTCACTGGTGTTGGTACGTAATGAGTTCTGTACTGTTGGGATATTCACAAATTCAATGATATTCAAATTATAATTTTCTGTCCAAGTACTGAAGGCTCTGAGATGGGCAACTCAACAGGTACAGATAACATAACCACTGATTATTCCACCAAGATTGGTAGAAAAGAATCAGTTGTAGCATGTGAATTCATATAAAACCTTTCAATCACCAGGTGCTTCAAATAAAGGAGGAACGCTTTGCCCAATAAAATAGTGACGAACGTAGACGATTGAACAATGACGAAATTAAACGTAATAATTGTGGGAAAAAAAAAATATTTTGCTACACTCTGTCCTTCGGTAAGTTCGACAAACCCAATATTCTTTTCAGTTTCAAACCCACGATGGCCATCTATTGTAAAGAGCAAGGGTCTCTTTATCTTAAGAGACCACGATTCACGATCTGAAGCCCTCATTAGTATCGAACCAGACCTTGTTCTGCAGATAGGGATAAAAATGAGTTAAGACGGTCGAGGGAATGGGGAATTACTTGAGACCGTTCGAGGCATCACAAGCAGGTTTCTGCTCCACCAGTCCAACCGCCCAGACCTTCTAAATGGGTATATTTCATTTCGATCCCTCTATTAATTTCATAGCCCGCCTCTCGGTTTTATTGTTTCCCTATTGTGATTTAATTTATTTTTCTATCTCCGACGGAGCGTTTTGTTTATTCTTCTGATTTTAATTGACCCGTTTGAATCACTCGTAGATCTTCCCCACCTGTTGCGAGTGCCGTCGCGGTCCTCTTATTGAATTTCGCCTTGAGCCAAGACCCAGTGCGGACTTTATGACTTTAACCGGAGTCCTCGATTGGGCTCATGAATAAATTCCCAGTCCCGTAGCGGTACCTCAGTGGATGTGCTCAAAAGCCCTCACAAACACGGCCAGTCTCAGAACAGTTAAGTATGTCTGAACAAAATAGTTTTCTGGTGGTTCCAACATGTTTTCATAACTCATAGTGTACCAATTACAACAATACTTTCAGGTCCAGACAGACCTTTTTCCTAACCGAATTAAGCTTTTCAAAATCAAGTGGCGTTCTTAATGTGAAACAATCTAGTACAAACAGAACAATGCTTAAATGGATTTCGGATGTTTCTGGAAATATACTAATATAGCAATACCTATACTAATATACTAATACTAAGTGTGTGTGATTTGTTGACCGTCAGTAAGAATGATGTTGAGGAATGTCGAGGGTCGGTCAAATGACAAAATCGATCATTTGACCGACCCTCGACATCCCTCAACATCACTAATACTAATACTATTTACTATAATACTAATATACTAATAGCAATTTCGGGAAACAAGCCTAATGCTGAACAGCATTACGGTACTCTATTTGTTCATCATCAAATTGAAATTGAATAAAAACTCACGAATAATATGAGTGTTGAATGTTGGTTAGAGTACTATGCAAAGTTGCTCAAGGCTATGAATGCCAGCAACATTCTTTTTTGCAACCCAAACAAAAGGTCCACAGCTCATTGGGAGAGTCCTGGACGAATGTGAAGTCCTGAGGCGTGCAAGGGTTTCAATCCCATACCTTCCCATCGCGCGATCCATAGTTCTAAGCTTAGAAAGACTCAGAACATGAAGGATGAAGGAGGCCTTTGAATTGATTACCTCTACCTTCCTCCACCCTCGATCTCATTGCCTTCCATTACAAGAGCTGCTTCGGAGATCTGAAGAGAGGGCACAAAAGGAATGCTCCCGCGGGATTGTTTTATGGTGAAGGGAGCAAAGAAGCCCCCTCGCTGGGCAGAATGCTCTCCACTATATCAACAGAGCAGAAACCGGTCTCTATGTATGACTTACAGAGACGAGCTTCCTCCAGGCCGGGTTTTATTGTTGTTGGAACCTTAGTTCTCCGATATTAATTTAATCTCACTGATGAAGGTACCTCATTAATTCCACACAACGAACTTCGTTCTTCACGATTTTCTTAGGTTCCCAGCCTGTTGAAAATGAGACTTGGATGCAAAGAGAGGGAATATTTCATGTTTTGCATCAATGAGAAAGCGTTAAGTCACTGATCTCTTCGAGATGACGGGTAGTTTGAGCATACATTAAAAAACATCAGCTATGTACTCTTGACTATGAATGCGCAGATTTAACGGTGCTTACAACACGACAACTAATTTGGGTTTTTATAAGTTTCAACTGGCTCTATTAACTAGTCAGTTAATATTAGTGTGTTAGTATGGTGATCAGAGCGGCACAAAAGTCAATTACACCCCCGTCGAAATAAACTGAAAAGCCCAAATGAAAGCTGGGGGACGACATTGGACATCTTAGTTGGCAAAAACTCCAATTCGCCAAGGGCCTCAATTTTCGTAGCCATAAATTCAAGATCCACTCAGGCCTCAATGAGCACCATGAAAATTAAGCCGTCACTAAATATCAATTCAGATGCGTTCGATCAAATAGGGAAGTGGCACAAGTGACAATTCGTTGATTACCCGAAGCCCCATTGTGTAACCCAATTGGGGGAGGATCTCAAGTGGATTTATCGTGGAACCGGAATGAACTGATGTGATGCTAGTTCATTGAGATGGCTCAATTGATTGGAAACATGTCCGTGAGAGAGCGAGAGAAAAGCGGCCAATTCTTCCATGGTTTATCGTATTCTATATATCAACCGTCTGTCTGGACTACTGTTCTGTATGCAATATCTTAGTGAGTCCCAAAACTACAACAAATAGTACAAGTAATGAGGTACAACTGTTGTGTTCGTTCGAATAGGCGACCAATTGGTTCTCGCTAAGTGGGGAGTATTCGATAACTAGCTCAGTGACGCCCTCGCCAATTTTCCAACTAAGTTCTGGGCCGGCCATACAGAGTGATCCGCTAGTAGATGCAAGAAAAATTCTAAATAGAGTAGGTAAAATGCCGCCAACCGCATATTGGTTTATTTTTATCTTAGTCCGTTCTCGAGATATGATTTTTGAAGTTTTATTTATTTAATTTTTTTAAACTTAAATTTCTGCACTGTACTCCATTCACGCTCCATGCACTCTTTACCACCTTTTCGAAATAAACGTTAAGTTTTCTATAGATTAGTGTAGGTACTTTGATTCTTGAGAAAATTTCGAACCACAGTTTCCCGTACAATCCATCTGCATGCAATAGAAAAACTTGCAAGATTTAGGTCAAGATTCCAAAATTAATGAATTGTCAATTATCACATTTAATAATTTTGAGATTATTCAACAAGAGCGGAAGTTGCTTCATCACATTCCACATTTACCCTGAGTCATCGTCAGGTGTCTTGATGTTTATTGATTGTTCATAAATATAGTCATTGTTCAATGATGGGAGTTCAAACTCGACGAGAGGTTCTCATTCTAATGCGTTCGGTTTTCGCATTTTAAACAACGTTTAATGAGGGTCACTGTCCTCGGTGGAAGAGCGAGTTAATATTATTCTCAACAGAGTCAACATGGTCCTTAGTTGAGGGAAAACTTGGTAACAAATTGAAAATAGCCGGATCCTGGGGAAGTCAAATTTTTCTAACTAATTGTTAGTAATAATAGTTCTTCCCTATCATTTCATCGTAAGTCTGAATATGGAATATTTGGGATGGTACTCTATCACAAATATACGTAACCAAATTTAGTGCAGTAGTAATATCAACGCACCAAAGATTGTCAAGGAATCTGACGATTTTTTCTCAAGTTAAAAATAGAAGGGCGCTAGAGAGTGAGAGAGACCTCACAGGCTAGTTAGTCAAGAACGTCAAACCCGTAAGCGACCGTGGATAAATATTTTGAAACGCTGCATCCGTCATGTCGGTCAAGAGGGATTGTGTGTTGACCGAAGCCTGAAGCAATAAGAACGCTCACCTAATTACACAGGTCTGCAAAAAATATTTTTTGAAAAGCTGTTTTGGTTAATCAATCTGATACCCATGTTTTTTGGTGCGCTGAATGCGAAAATGACTTCCATTTTTTTCCAGGACGTCACAGTTTCGAACAATTTCAGTTCCATCATCAGGGGTATATATTCCTACTGAAAAGAAAACTGACGCTTGTAGGTGCATTTTTTTAATTGCAAAAACGTGTAAAAACTCAAAATTTAACTTTAAACTTCACATTAACATATTAAAACCGCTTTCTCTTTCCCTCGAGGCTTCTCTTGGTACATTTCCGCTTGTGGGCAGCATCTGGAAGGTCCCTCTGCAGCATCCAGCAGTAGTCGGCCATCATCGTAACGCTCCATCTTCCTTGATATCTCTTCTCCATCTCCTTGATGTCCTAGTGGAATCGCTCACCCTGCTCTTCACATACAGCTCCCAAATTTTGGGGGAAATAGTCGAGGTGCGAATGGAGGAAATGCACTTTCAAGCTCATCAGGCAGCCAAGAGCTTGAAATGCCTTCAGCATTCTCCCCACAATCTCCCTAAAGTTAGGGTCCTTGTTATTTCCCAAAAATTTATTGATGACCTCAGTAAACGCAGTCCAACCTTCTTTCTGAGGTGGAGTCATTGTGCCGATGAAGTCCGTGTCTGCTATAAGCCTTCTGATATCTGGTCCAACAAAAACTCCTTCCTTTAGTTTCGCTTCGGACAGACCTGGAAACTTAGTACCCAAGTATTTGAAGCATTCCCCATCTTTCGGGAGGGCTTTCACGAACTGCTTCATCAATCCCAATTTTATATGGAGAGGTGGCAATAAAACTTTATGGGGGGGGGGGGGGGTACCAAGGTTTCCCTGAGGACATTTTTTTCACCAACTGTGAGCTCCCTTGTGGGCCACTTTTTTTTCGTCCAGTGAGCCACACGGTCTCTGCTGTCCCATAGGCATAGGAAACAGGGGTATTTGGTGAATCCAGCTTGCTGACCAAGGAGCATGCACAAAACCTTGAAATCTCCGCATACCAGCCATCCATGGTCGCCGTACTTCAACTTTTGAAGAACCATTTCCAAATTTGTATAGGTCTCCTTCAAATGTACAGAATGACCCACAGGGATAGAAGCATAAACTCCACGGTTGTGCAGTAGAACGGCCTTTAGACTTCTTTTCGATGAGTCAATAAAAATACGCCATTCAGTGGCATCGTACAGAATCTTAAACTGGCCCATTAAGCCTTCAACATCAGTGCAATAGACCAGGTCATCCTCCTGAGAAAAGTAAGGCACGAAATTCTTCTCTCGATGTCTGTACCACGAAAAAGACACCCCTCGCGATAATAAATTCTTGCTTTTGAGCCTTGAACCGAGTAACTCAGCAGCATCTTTCGGAAGATTAAGGTCCCTTACTAAGTCATTAACCTCCTGTTGAGAGAAAGGTTTTGGTTCAGTATCATCTTCGAAGTCCGAACTTGATTCATCGACTGGCTCAGGTATCACTACTTCGTCTTCATCGGAGCAAGGGATTTCTTCCAAGGTGGCAGGAGGGTTGGGTACCGGGATATCAGAACCATGTGGGATGGGGCGAATGGCAGAGGGAAGATTGGGGTAAGAAATAGAATGCTTCCACTTGGAATTATACCCTTTAACATCACAGGAGCAAAAGTAACAGTCGTCACTATGGTTCTTTTGCTCACGCCATACCATCGGAATCCCAAAACGAAAAGCTTTTTTCTTACCCTTGAACCAATTTCGAAGATCTTCGACGCACCGCTTGCACACTTTATGAGGCGCCCAAACCTTATCTTGATCCCCAAGCTTTAATCCGAAATAGGCGAAGTACACTTTTTTCACAAAATCCGTGATATTAACCTGCTGCTTTAACACTGTATATTCACCACAGATGAAACAAAAACAGTCAGGCGAGTTATTACACTTTCGTGGAGCCATTTCACTGATTTGGACAAGCACAGTTGACGGTCAAACACGAACTGAAGAGAAATTAAGACAAAAGAAGACGAGAGATCAACATTTGGATCAGGCATAGGCATGCCGGAGCCTGCACGAACAGGTTGTAACATGTTGAATCTGGTTGTCAATTGCTTGCGCTGGGTGCGATTTTTCTTGTTTACCTATTTAGAAACCCCTTCTAGAACTTGCTTGAGCATCATCCTTCTTCATCGATTGATTTTGTTCAAGATGAAAGTTGAAATAAAACTGCTGTACCTACAAATTGGACCTTCGAAATTCCATTTTGGTACTACTTAGGATTCGACATAATTTGGGAGTTTTTTATTTTACTGCAGACTTCAGATGTGCTGTGAATTCGTTTATAGTCGTGTTTATGGTTATTATTTGGTCATAAATAATATTCTGCGATTAAATACAGTCGAAGTTAACAGATTTAGGAAAATACGCGAAATCGCGAAAAATCGCGATAATGTAGGAAGGATTTCACGATTTGTGGTCAAACCAGACGTCTAGGATTTTTTTCAGTATTTTTTTCGTTTTCAGCACACCAAAATACATGGGAATCAGTTGAAAATAATCAAACAGCTTTTTGGTTGCAGACCTGTGTTATGAACCTACTTATATAAGTTCGTTCCATAAAATGTTTGTCTTCTTGTTTGATACATCATGTAACAGCAGCAGCCTAAATGACGACACCGATTGTCGTCGAACAACACAAGGAACACCAGACACTTCTTAATCAACTATAATTTCATTTTTCACATTTTTGTTTTGCTTCGAGATGACGTTTAAGAAGTTTTAGGTGAGGAAAAGTCCTGCTACATTGATGACGCTTTCTTGGTGGCTTAGAGTCATGCAATGTCGTCAGCTTTTCGCCCAGAGCGCCAGATCAATCCAACGGGTTTCTGATTGCTACAATAGAAGTGACTGGATGATCATTGTCAGAGAGGCAGAACGGCCTGGTTACCCACTATGACCTGAGAAGGAGAGAACAGGGAGAAGGTGGGCAGGATTTTTCTAACAAGAATTGTGATGTCCTCCCAAGTATTTTGTATGTGGCTCATTGTAGCAGTGATGCCAGTGGTTTATATCGAGCAACGGTTCGAAAAAATCACTACCAACACGTTTTCGAATTCGGAATTTTCTCATCTCAGCGGAGAAGACGCCGAAGTCGGGTTTATCAATAATAAGTTAAAACGAGCGTTAATCAGCCAAATGTTTAGAAAATATTCACGAGTCACGTCGTTTAAAAAGTCGGGGTAAATGTATGGGCCCGTACATAATAATCGTTTTCCTACGATCTACCCCCGCACTGCCCAATAATAGAAAGCAGAAACTTTTACTGCTTATTTTTCTCAAGTGTAATGCACAAGGGGGAGGGACGACATATTTTTAGATAAATCCAGAATCTACGGCAGAGCTAATTTTCAGGTTTTACCCTGGCGTTCAGAAGATATTTCTGTTGAAAATGAAAAACCTTTACCACCTCCATTGACGCGCTATCGTTCTTTTCACTCGTCGGCCCATCAGTGTCATCGAGTGTATGAATGATGTGCAACAGATTTTATTTTTGGAGCGAAGGGCCCAACGCGAAGCCTTCGTCAGTCTGAATATCATCGAGGGAGGAATAACATGGTGGGGCCTAACATCTGGATCATCTCCGACTCAACCGTTCGAGGATGAATTCCATGTGATTCTGTTGAGGAAAGCAAATTTAATCTATCACGTTCGGTGGGAAGAGGTTTTACGATTTCTCCCTGCAGTCAAGTTTTAAGTCCTGTAGTACATACACGGTAAAAATACGAGTAACTTGCCTAAATTAACTCGATCCTCCATATAGGTACCATATCCGTACGCCACTGATATTTTATTGAATGCATCGACTATGAAATAATCTGGTCTAAAATTAAACGCGATATCCTGCAGCGCAGCCTAAAACAGGAGTGTGGGAATGTTTAGGAATATGTATCGCAGGTTTCCCCCCGTTTTCATGAATACCAGTCCTTCTGCCATCAATCTTCTTTTGAAAGTTTCCCAAAGACGAGCCTTCACCAACACACTTGTGATCGGGGGTCTTGCCGTCAAACTGAAAGCACTCATGTGTTGTGTTTAAGATTCTGGCTGAAGAAAGGGAGACTTGTAAACAATCCTTCATAGGGGTAAAGAAAAGGGGTATCTGGGATGCATCACGGGCGTTAGGCCATCTAAACATTCGAACCTCAAAAAGCACTTCCCTCCTTCCCTCCGTATCGACAATGATGAAAGCTGGTTAGATCAACGAACGAAGAACAAAAAACTCTGCGAATTATCCCTAAACGGGTCATTATTTATTCTGTAGATCACTGTTCTGAATACGATACTTTGTGTCCTACAACTATACAAAAAATTGAGGTAAAATATTGTGGGTTCGCTGGAGTCAATTCAATTCAATTCAATTTTTCATTATCAAAGGTACCAACTAAAGGTCCGTAAAAATATGGATGCTGGACCGAAAACAAGGTATCACAAAAGAGACGAAGGTAGATTCCAAAACAAAAGAACCTTAAAAATAATAAACCAAAATCCGTTCCACTGTTAGTGCTTTTTGTCGATTCCAATGGTTCATTATTGAAAAATTCAGTTAAACTTCAGCATCACCCCATTCTCAGAATGTTCCAATCTCCTGCAGTAGGAGATTGGATTTTAGTGTAGTAACTAGACTAAAAAACTAGCCTGAAGGGTTAATCAAAGGATTATTTTATAGAGCCAGTAAATGGATCCTTTGAAAGAAAGCAAAGACCATACGAAATTAGATCACCTCTGAGAAACGGTTTGTGGGAGGGACACCCAGAGAAGTGAATGTTCGGAGCGTAATTCCAACTGTCACACTATGAAAATAATTGAACCATTTTGGCTGAATGGCAGCTCTCCAAGCCCCCTCTCCGGGCAGTATCACGAACGGTTAAAACTGAATCGCTTTTAAAACGTACCATTCGGTGAGGGAGAAATAAATTTTCAGACTGTGAAATTAGCGATTTCGAAATGAGTTATGAACGAAAAGAAATGATGGGGCGAATCGCGCAAAGAAGACAACATCTGCCAAGTCAATACAGTTTTCTAACCCGGAACATACACAGTTCAACCCACTAGTACAAATTCTAGCCAACATTGCTGGCATAAACTGGTGATGTATTGCTGGGAGGCTTCTTGTTTGCTATGTGCAGAAGTAACGCTCAGGTATCGACTGATGAGTTACTTAGTATTTTTCTAATCAGCGAGGTACACGTGTGACATTGCCTGGTTTTTCTTTTACAGAAAAATTAATTCATTTAGAAGCTACTGCCGATCATTTATGAACTTGCGTTATTAATGATTTCACCATTTTCACCGTTTCGCAAACACAAAATGAGGCTGAATGAAAATTTGTTGTAGATTATAATATTAGGTGTATTATAAGTACTTACGTCTCATAGATTCATTGTATGTCATCCTGTTGACGCTGTCCACATGATTGCACAAGTCTTCCCGGCAGCAGAGTAATAGAGAATGTCTTACTCCAAGACCTTCCCCTCCAGGTTTATTTTGGCACATGATTTCTTTATCCCTACAATAAAACAGATGACATGTAATTATGTAAAACACAATCTTCATGGTGCATCTTAGATCACAGAGATAGATGATAATTATTATGAAAGTTTCTTTTAACGACTTGAGTTTGGCTGATGTAAATATACTCTTTATGTACATCTGTGTAATCAATGGAATATTGGTACGCTTATCTCAAGTTTAGATTCGTTACTCATTGAGGCAAAATCACAAAAAACCATTGATGTGGTTGGACGCTGATGAATAGAGCTGAGAAGACAGAGAAACATTGTGGGAGGAGAAAAAAAATGCATTCAACGTTTTTTTCTACAAATCGGGTAATAAACTTTCGTATCACGGAATTCCTAGAACACATGACGGGTCAGATAACCATCGACCAGTTTATCACAGGGTATCGAGAGGTTAGGGTTGGGCTGCCTTGAGAAATCCGGTCTGCCACTCCCCTTGGGATATTGCATCCCCCCAAACTAGGTCGAACTCCGTAAAAATAATCCACTCACTATTGACTGTAATTTAGTGACAAGATGATCTCCGTTGATATTTAGGGAACCCATAACGAACGCTGCGAATAATTTATGTGTTATTATTGATTCAAAGCAACTATGTGGCTATCGCGTCCTTCCTAGACCGATATCCCATTTGTAGTCCACGAGGAAAAGTAAAACTCACGGAATGGTAAATTCAAGTGGATCAAGGTGATAGAGCGGCAGTGTGGGATTGTAATGAATTCTCACGATTGATTTTGCAGTGGAGGTAGTTTTTTGCCTACTTATAAAGCAAGCCCCTTTGAATACTGATGCTTTCAGACATTCTATTATGGTTTATTATCTTCGATAATGAACCATTGGAATCGACCAAGAAAATAAAAAAATGATCCCCCTCTCAAAATGTAAGAGTTTACGTTTCAAGATACTATGTAGATTCGGAAAATGGAATTTAAAAAAATCCGTCAGTCCGCCGTACGCGGCACTTCGCCCAGTCAGCGTTGTGCTAAAATTAGGAAATTTGGTTTACAGATTCGGACCAACCCCACAGTGTTCGTCCTAACTTTTAATAATCCTAGATCAATGGGAAGGGGTTCAAACGAATTTTCCAATTGAACGTTTGTTGTAGGCATATAGAGTTTAATTTTATTTCTAGACTTTTTTAAGACCATCCGGAGCTTTGTACGACCAGCAGTTCATTACCAATGAGGGCTCAAGTTTGGAGCAGATCGAAAGTCGTTAACATGAGTGTGGATCATGGGGCATTTCAAGGTAATACCGATGGAAGTCGGACTTTGGAAAACTAAAGGATTAAAGCATAACGAAGGCCATCGTGATACCGTAGGATACCGCAGCTAGAAAGAGGAAAATGTGTTCTATTCAGTTGATGATGTTCAAGTAACTACATACCAACTACACATTCAATATTTGTCGTTCTGAGATCCTGAGACATATTATGCTGACTGTGTACTTCTTGTTGAACCTTGAAAAGTCCAGTCAAGATGTCTGACCATTATGCATTTTTCATTGCATTTTTTATTTTTTATTTTTTTTTTCATTTTTGGGACCCCCACAGCAATAGAAATAAATAGTGAAAAACCAGAAAAGCAGCTGCCAAAGTCTTGTGCGACCGGAGTTATAACCATAAAATTTAAAATGTCGCACTTTTTTCGGTTTTTACTCAACATCTCATTTAAAGAAGGGTCTGACGGATATGACTATATACACTCTTAAACTAGACTATAATTGCTACAATTTGGAACTTATGTGAGCTCTATTTAGTTCCTGTGATGCAGCTTTTTCAAAAACAGGCCTAATTTTATTAAAGGTCAAAAAGTGTCGAAATGGTCACTTATTTTGTGAAATTTCCAACATATCCAACATACGTATGTGAACGTATCTAACGTCAAAAATCATAAGGAAAGAAGTTGTGGTAAGCGTAATTAACTTTAACTTGACATCACACAGGTATCTGTAGGCCCAGTAGGTCTCTCGAAAACGGCAGATCACCAAAAACAGTCATATCGTATCGTTAAAGGTAAAACTGACCAAGAGCTGTAATAATACTGATAATGGTACGATATGTGGGTGTAAAATGCTGATTGAATGTTTTTGACTATAATTCCGGACGCACAAGTGTTTGGTAGCTCCTTTTCTAGTTTCTTACTATTCATTTGGGTCCCATCAACGAATAAAAATTCATAATGACCGGACTTTTCGCAAGCACGACCCCCTATGTTTAACATGACAGGGCTAAATAGTAACCTCACACACAACTGGGTATCCTCAAGCTTTTGCCTGCAAATTGTTTCTGCGGAAAATTGATGCTGACGGAGATCAAATACGATTATGGGGGTAAGAAATCGAGGGCGAGTTAAAGAATAAAACAACAAAAAGTGGGAGCGCTGAGAAAAGAGAGGAAATGTAGTAAGTGAGGGGCCCACCCAAAGGAACGGCCTAGTGAGATACAACTTGAGCTCATGCGAGCGAAAATGGTCAAGACTGCTTTAGGAAGGAAGATTATTCGAGTCACATCCTAGAACGGAATTCAAGAGCGGTAGCGGCAGCTCTTTGTAGCTTTAGCGGGCAACGGAACGAGTTTCCTGGCAGGCAATGATCATCTAGGAAGGATGGGAAGCAGTTCTGGACTTTCCCTACTTTTACTTTTTCTACTTTTTCCCGTAGGGAAGACGATGGCTTGGGGTGATACCGCAAAAAAATAGATGAATGGAGATCACTTTCTGGCGAGAGCTCGCAATTTCTTGCGTAAGAATGAAACGGTAATGAAACGGTAATCATAAGGCTCAATTATCATTCAGACGTCTTCAAGTCATCTTAGAAAGACCGTCACACATAGGGATGGCAATCATACATCGATGTTTTTGAAACATCGATGTTTTCGCGGGACACATCGATGTTTTTCCATCGATGTTTTCTGTGTCGATGTTTTTGGAACATCGATGTCGGGGTTTCGATGCATCGGCACATCGATACATCGATGTTTCAATTTTTTTTGCCATAGGCTGCTGAATGTTTTATTCTAACGTTTTTCTCACATACCTAGGAATATTATTTCTGAATTTTTATTTCCTTTAAATGAAAATATCGAGGCGTGTTGGCTGAAAAGTATCGATACTTCCAATATTTCGCCTGTGGGAAAGCAGCTAAAACAGGCTCTCATGTCAGGATTTCACTCGAGATTTAAGGGGCGGGAAAACTGTCACTTGCTGACCCTACCCATGTTTTTGGACCCCGTTTCAAAAATATTCACTTTTCCGATTCCATCGCATCGTCAAAAGCCCTCACTCAAATTAAAAAACTGGTGGCGTCTGTTGATACTTCTAATTCCCCGTCATCTCAGTCATCTTCAGAATCGGACCGTGGAAGTCCCGTTGACATAATATGGGCCCATCATAAATCGTTGGCGTTCAAAACCAACAAGAAAATGTCATCTTCTCAGAGCTTATCGGTGAACTTAGACACGGAGATATCAATGTATCTCTCAACTCCAGTGGCATCAAACATACGTTCAAATCCCCTTGAATTTTGGGAAAGACAGTCTAACCCAAGCTGTACACGTTATCAAGAGAATACTTGGGGAGGGTAGCCACCTCTGTACCGGCAGAAAGATTATTCTCCAAGGCTGGTGCAGCTCTTACGCAGCAGAGAAATCGCCTGGGGGGCAAATTGCTTTCAAAATTACTTTTCTTGAATGGACTACCTGCCAAATACTGGGTGATAGCCCAGCCTTCATTTATACGATTTTTTTTCTTGGAACTGAATTATAATGGTAACAAATAAAATAAATTTATAGCTTATAAATTAAATAAAATAAAAAATTGATTGAAAACCATCGATACATCGATGTTTTTTTAAAAACATCGATGTTTTTTTCCCATCGATGTTTTTGGGGTCCGATGTTTTTCGAGCATCGATGCCGGCCTGTCGATGTATCGATGCATCGATACATCGATGTTTTCATTTTTTTTGCCATCCCTAGTCACACAGTCTACACAATACTATTACAACATCTGAGTTACGATAGATGAACTACTGTAAATTTCACATTACAATTGTTGAGCCCTTGCAGAATCACGACTGTTTTTATTCCGACGATAAAATCCATCGGCGCGGAAAGTCGTAAAATTCGGGATGAAATCAATAATAAAACGAGGCTCAAAAATCACTAGGTACCCACTAGTTGCGCCTTTCCGACGCCTTTTGATTGTTCGACAACCGCTTGCAAAAATAATTTACGACGCAGTAATTCTGCAAACTGGGCGTAACAATCGTTTCTTCCTACTGTAATTCAACAACTACCGATCGTTACCTTGGAAGGAAATCAAGGCAGCCGTGGATGGCCTCGTCGAAACTCATCGAGTCCTGGAGATCAGAGAAGCACCCAGGGATCTTCGATTTGCACAAGTAGCTGGTTGCTACACACGCTGGCATGTTGCAGTAACATCTGATTTCTGTAAGAGAATTTTTGAACATGATATGTATTATTAAGTAATATTATAATATAATAATATAAAATATTATTAATGGCCTCTTTTTACTGCGAATTTTCAAAGAAAAAGAAGCTACGGTTCTCGGTCCACAATTTTTAATTGACATTTTATGTCTTTACTTTGCTACATAAACTCGAAAATGTAACGCGGGAATGTAACGGAGTTTCTGATGATTTTCACGTACAACCGATTCGTTGCTACGGAACTTTAACTTCGCCACTTATCATCGTACAAAAATCGTTCACCACTCGTTCGATAGCTCTCGATTTACCTAACCATATTACGTTAACCACTGCGGAGTGCGTGGCCGACAAGCTGCGGTATGAGCGTGATTGTTTAAATAATTTTTTACACACAGGTGATCATTCTCAATAATTTATATTGTCAACACGAATGCAAGCTTCATATAAGTTTCTGATGGGAGGGGGCGCAAAGACATAAAATGTCCCTCGTGGTTGCGTACTTGTACGAAAGCTGTATCCACCGTTTGTGTTTCTTCAGATTTTTAAAACTCGTATATCCGAATAAATGTTTGTAACAAAATCCGTTTCAGACCATCCTGATTGTATGTTGAAAGACACGAAAAATCATTGCGATGTAAACAGCGAGTGCACTGACATATACATAATTATATATAATTATAATTATTTATGTGACATTCAAGACGTTAACTCTCGATAGAATTGAGATAAAAAGTTCAAATTTGCACAAAAAATCTGTATTGGCAATCGAAAGGCTAAGTTCGTAGATGCCCAGAATCGGGCCACTTTAAGGGGGGTTTAGGGGAAAAAATTACCCATAAATTCCAAAAATGAAACAGTCTGACAAAAGACGGCTCATTTCAAAGAGTTTTTTTTACGCTGAACACGATGATGAAGTCAGAATTTTGATATCTTAAGATATTCATCTGCTTTCATCTGATAATGGAATGAAATATCGCAATTCTGAATTCAACATTGTGTTCAGCGTTGAAAAATCTATGAACTGAGTTGTTAATCGGCAAAATAGGAGACTACATTAAACAAATTTTGTTATGAAACCAGTAAAATAGAAACATTTTACATAAAACCAGTTATTTCTTCAAAAATTCGCTCTTATACCCATGCTGCATAATTTTGTTTTAATTACATGTGTACACATGTATAAGAGTGGAATTCAGCTGCTTGGTGTGATCAGTTTACTGACGATTTCCTTACCTGATGCTGCCTCTTCAGTTCCGTTGAGAGATGGCATCGTCACGATATCATTTTCTGCAAAAAATACAAGTTTAGCTTGAATTACGGTGGCAATGAGGATAGTATAATTAATAAACTAATGTTGAAGTTGAGGATGTAGCTGGTAACCTAAAATGGGACGAATTTGGCTAGGAATCCCAATACATAACATTTTGTTTAACGTGAAGGCAATGTGAACGACCACTGTAATTAAGTGGTAAATTTTTGATCTCCGTGGAATATCTCATAGTACGAAAAAGTGAGTTAGAACCACCGTGAAATCATGTCGTTTGTAAGTATACGAGTGGATAATCAAATTCATTGATGATAATAAAGAACTTGTTGAAAACATGAACGTTGAGGAAGTTGCATATCGTTCCTAATAACCGAAAGAGCTTCGTTCCTTAATTTTCGATAAAAAGATGTTAATTCATCTCACACAAGTGTGGGCGGAACAATAATGTGATATTGTTTTTAATATGTTTGCCCTGCTGATCCCCGTTGGATTACACTCTTTCATCAAAATATCTGTGTTGACAAAGCGTGCTCGGGGAGGTCGTTATAAAAAAAACTCCGGTCTTAGAAACTCGGGTAGTTCGATATTTTTTGTTAGGGCGGTCGAGGGAGCGATTTCCATCTTCGAGCTTTAATAAAAAGTTGTCGGTTCTCATCGCCAGAACAATGGGAAAGAGTCTCGATATTGGTATCGATAGGGAGTAATAAACAACGGGAAAAGTGAGGTCTGAAATCAACCACACCTCAAGAAAGATCGCAACGATTATGTCCATTGTGACAAACGATCATACAGCGAAGTGGCATATTCAATTGGTAACAGTTAAACTCCGTTCGCTGTGCGCCTGCACTTTCAGGTTTGAAAAGTGACGTTGCTCGCACAAGCGCACAAACCTGATTTCTTATCCGGAGCCACCCAGTTTGAAATCACTTGAAGAATGCACAGCGAGCAACGCTGATTATGTTAGTACGTATCGTGGTATATCAATCAAATTCTCAAGTTTTCTTACCTGCTGCTGCTTTTGCTTTGTCTGTAGGATCTGTTATCCATATCCCTATGCCCGAAATCTCATCTGAAAAAAAGAAACGATACCGTTAGATTATACATGGAAATTAGGTGAGTGGACATGTTGGTGTGATAATTGAGGAGCAAGTCTGATGCGTACATATTGTGTATATTGTTGTTGATATGAACAGAACGCTTTAATCATGAGTGTTGGAGTCATAGGTGCCGAAGAACAGTGAAAAGATTGGTGAACCAAAATAGTTCCGGTACGTTGACACATATTGATGAAACACTTGTTGATGAGGAGTGAATGCAGGGGCAAGATTTTTAATATGTTTGCTCATCTGAGGTCCGTAGGATTATCCTCCGTCGTAAAGTATCCGAGTTGACAAACCGTGCTCGGGGAGGTCCTTTTGAAAAAACTCCCGTCGTAAAAACTCAGGTAGTTCGAAGTTGTTTTTGTTTTTCTTCGTGTTCGTCGGACCAGTTGAATGATTCTCATCATGCATCTTGAGACGAAATGAAAGATGAGGGGATCAACCAGAAAAAATGCTAGGGTTTCCGATATCGGTAACGATACTGAATGAAGAACTTGGAGAAGTAAGTAGACGTGACGAAAGGCCACTTGATTTATATTGAGAAATAATTATTAGAATATGAATAAATGGAATGGATCTCGAATCGATTCGGTACATTCAATCTTGAATATTCAAATAGAAAATTCGGTGATAAATTCGCAACAAAGTCTTGTTTCAATCGAGAACCCCTAATCATCATGAGAGCGAACAGGGTAAAGATTCCCACATTAGCAGCAAATAACTGTAGAGGTTACCGAGTGTTTGGGAGAATTCAAGCGACAATGAATGAGCCCATTTCTTAGGCGGCTTTTTTGTTAGAGTGAACCCATTATTCAAGAATATCGCTCAAAAGGCTCGTCTGCAGACGGATCATTACGTAATATTCATTTTCGTTGGATGAGGTAAACAGCTTTGTTCGGATTCTGAACGAAAGGAACCCTCGTGCATAATTTTTTCTGGTGAGGAAAAAACATGAAGCAATAGAATCTACAAGTGAGACGTGTGGACGTGTCTGATGGGCCTACAAATGAAGGACTACGACCTCAAGAGTATTCTGTTTTGAATCGAGATAATTCTACCTAAAATTATCGAGCCATTCTATATCGATTTTTTCTAATTATTTTCCTTTATTCATTTATTGGCATCGGTATTACCATTACCAATAAATGAATAAAGGAAAATAATTAGAAGTACAGTAGGTAACCTTAATTTTAATGTCTATATGGCTCAGGAAGGTGTAAAGAGCTTCATAGAAGGTTTGCTCGGAGGATGGTTTGGAAGTTGAATGGTCGGAGGATGTTGTCTGGTAAGACGTTGACTAGGGAGTTTCTCTCTTGTGCACATATTTTGCAGTCGTGTCATAGGGTCTCTGCAACGCAGCAAACGCCGCACAGCTCACTGTCGCTTCTTCCAGTACTGTGCAAATAGGCTTTGATTACGTCAAACACGATCGATTTGTAAAAATATTTGCTTTTTACAGAACTGTGCGCGTACCACTGCTTCAGAGAGAACGGCGTAGTTTTCTCCAGCTGGGTAATTTTTAAATGTTTTTGCCATTCTTTCATCATCAGCATTTTGAAGTGTCTATGGAACTTCGTTGGGGAGTTCACTGGACCTTGAACATCTATCGTTGGACGTTTTGTGGCCTGTTTTGGATGTGACCAAGTCCACCAGCTTGTACACGACTATACCACAGTGGCTCTTCTCCCAGATCAGTCTGAATTGCTGTCCTAAGGCCTGTAGAGTCCCACAAGTTTCACGTTCTAGAAAGCTGAGGTTCGATCTTGAGTTTCTGCAATTTCAGTAGGGCGCTTCATGAGTCTGTGAGGAAATACAAGTGCCAGTCTCGGTCTGGGTTGAGCTGTACAGCATTTCTCTCCTTCGAGGATTGCAACAAGCTCAGCTGTGTGGATGGAGGCATAATCTGCCAATCTGAACAGGGCACTGGCTTGATGTTTCGCGTCGTAATACGCTGATCACACTTGTCTTTCTACTAAGGAGCCGCCTGTGAGGACATGAGTAGCTTCAGGCCAGCGGTCCAATATATCAATGTATATTAAGTACATTGACTCTAACATTATAGACAAGAAAACACCAGTGGTTTGTACAAATTAAATCACCCGGGTTGAAATCGTGGAAACCCATTCCGAATAAAAAGTGGAGTTATTGAAAATGATGTCTATATCCACTCAAATCAAATATCTATAAATCATTCTTCGCAGATTTTGGAATCGTGAATTGAATTCGACTTGGCCGGTATTGGTGATTTTATGGCAATCATGAAAACGGGAATAGTATTAAGGATACCTGACTAGGAGCGAAATATAATAATATTATATTTCGCTCCTAGTCAGGTATCCTTAATACTATTCCCGTTTTCATGATTGCCATAAAATCACCAATACCGGCCAAGTCGAATTCAATTCACGATTCCAAAATCTGCGAAGAATGATTTATAGATATTTGATTTGATTATCTAACTTATCAAATAACCTATAGGTTTTCTAGTAGATTGCAGATAGAAGCAACTTCAATAGTTTGTTCTTGGAAAGTTGCCACTACTGCCTCAACTGAAAGTAAGATGTTAACTGTCATAACTGATACAAGGCGTTCCATGTTACGCTGTTTATGGAAAATGACCCATTTCGTTTTCTTTTTTTTCAAGCATAGGATCCATCTGCAATGTTCTGGCAACACCTACATTTAAATGTCACGGGTAGGAAGTGAGGTTCGAGGAACCAGACGATCTATCAAAGTCTCTTCCTCCGCTGGCCCAAATGGATCGGATACTGCCCCAACATCGGGGTATAAATCGGTGCTTAGTCAAGAGGCCTGTTCTATTTAAATTCTCTCGGGGCTTAGAAATACATCGGGTTTGTGCTGTATTTCGGGATCGCCCTTGGCAAGTTACCTCCACCCCTTACGCTCTTACGACATTGAACTCTGAATGGTGGTTGTAAAGTTCCCAATCAATATTTCTGGGTGGAAACGGTTCGGGACTCTCGCCCTAAGGCTTTGAATGCCAAATATTTTCGGTTGTTTCAATTACGTTCTGAGACGAACCGAGAGCCGCCTGAAGACTTCCAGCCACTATTCACACGACTTGTGACAGATAATCATCGCTCACTGACTCCTGACTCATGTGGAGCGACAAATTAAATTGGCGAATATAATACAGTGGTGGTATCAAACAATATAATTGCACAACGATAATAACTGAACACACTTCAGCACTAATTGAGCCATTGGAATTTAATAGTGAGAACCGAAATGGGTTCTCATGGAGCAGAAAATTTCAGGAGCACGGGCTCTGAAAAGGCATTTTGCAAGCGTTTTACTGTAGTGCCACTCACATTGCACGCAATAATAACATGAGAAGATTTTATCACATCATAACCTTCGAGCCAATCAGATTGTAGAATACTTTTCTGCTGTTCAGAACTCCATGAGATCTCGCTCAAGACACCCAGGCTACTGTAGTCACTTTACTTGTTACTTGTAAACTATTTATTATGATATACTCGTTGTTATTGCCCGTAGATGGTATACGTAGAGATGGTAGAGATATACGATGCAGTTTCTAACTACGTACTTCACATGGATTATTCTGAAAATGAAAGGAGTAATGATTTGCGGTTTCTGACGGTCTGATAACAATCTTATGATATAGCTGGTTTATAATTTTTACTCATCTTGATGATATTAAATTTATTAAGCGCAGAAAGTCATTTAGGTTGACCTCTCGTATCCAGACAATCTTCGAAGGTCTTCGTCCCTCAGAAGAGGAATAGGGAGGTTGCGAGAGGGCGTGTCCGCGTTCTGAATGAGCCAAGTTGCAGTGTGGGCTTCAAACTCCCGAGCCTCCACGGTACTTTTCGCCCTATCTCCCAGATGTATCCTCTGCCAGATAGCCGGGGCTTCCTCGTGGTAGACGGCTGATGGCCCGACTCAAACAAAAGGCTCGCATTCCCCGGGGCCGTCCAGGTAAACAATGAACCTCCCCCATCAACGTTCTCTTTCAAGACCCTGTGAGAAACATCTTCAAGTCGTCAGAGCCCTCCCTATTATACCCTGCACTGACATAATGGAACTACATCTAATACTCATAATCGAACTGTGACGTGTTATTCCAGTCTCATCTGTTATGGTGGGAGAAGGGTAACACCCATTTCCAGTGCACAATCACCATTTCATTTCACCTATCAAAACACATCAGCTCAGAGACGAATCAGCGTTCTTGGGGTTATAATAGATGCAAAGTTTTCGTGGGAAGAACATCTATCTTATTTGCATTCAAAGTTCATAAAATTCATCCCGATCTTTTACAACGCCCGAAAAGTGGTGGGACTTCACAATTTGAAGCTCATATTCTATGGTTTGGTACAATCTATGCTGCAATACGGTATTGTGGTATGGGGTGGAATGGGTCCGGGTGTGTTGAATGTCCTGAATGTGCTCCACAAAGGTATTCTGAAGGTGATGTGGGGGAAACCGCGAAGATATCCAACGCAACTTCTTTTTGAGGAAACTAAAATGCTACCAGTTAGACAGCTTTTTCTGAAAAAAATTGCTCCTTTTCTTCCACTCTCATCCATCCTTGATCTCGGTGCAACGGTTTCGCTATCGAACCCGATTTCGGCTGATTGGCAATGTTGTGAATCCGTTCGCCCGACTAGCAGCAACTACCAAAAGCCCAAAATACATACTGTATATAGTGCATAAAATGGTGAATGATCTCCTCAAAAACCCTGCGAACTGTGCAAAGGGAACGTACAGGAAGGCTATGTTGTCATGGGTCAATGATTTGAATGTTCAGGGGGCTGAATCTGTTATACATAGTGTATATAGTTGAAGAATTCTTGAAACATAATACATTAGATAAGTTAGATTATAAATAATGGGCAATAAAAATATAATTATGTAATATGAAATAAGTTAGTAATGTATGATGAACTTTATAGGAAGCCGAGTTGCGTGGTACGTTGGGTCCACCTAAAACATATACGTGAAAAATGGTGATGTTTGGCCTAAACGTTGAGTTCAGAAATCCCCAGCCCTCGCCGAGAATGTCTACTAATGATCACGTTAGCAAGGCAGGTACCGTTATTTGGCCATTAACTTTGCTTTTCACTCTTTTCAGCTAGTCTTACAAACTAACACTGGCGTCAACAACTAATAATGGAGTGATAATGTAAGTCAGTTGTAGTTGGAAATCGTTTGGAGAATGCCTCGCGAAACCGCTTAATTTTAATAATAGAAAAGAGATTCTTATTTCAGTGTACAAGCAGATGACTACGTTTTTCCTTCGAAACTAAAATCGAATTATTTATAACCTTGTGGACGTATACAGCCTCGATAGCCTCGCTGGTCATAGTTACTTAAGTGATTGTCATTAAGTTCGCACAGAAAAGGGGAGTAGCGTAATTTATGATCGGGCTTTGAGTCCTGGAGGCATTTAGCCGCAGCTCGACATTCTTTATAAATATACATAAGGAGGAAGGTTTGGTTAGGAGACGAGATATAAGAAGAGACTGGGTGAGGTTTCAATCTTTTTGCTCTTGCCTCGATCTCTGCAGCCATTATGTCTGCTGGACCCCTGGCGGGCGGGCTGTCCGCAGGACGGCCACGAGAGTTTTACTGCTCTCGATGTCGATGTTACAGGAACCTGCGCCGAGGAAAGTCCTTTATTTGCATTTTCAGTAGCGGCGAGTTTCTTTCTTGTTCACTAAATCACTCCAAAGAGAGTTTTGGGATCGGGGATAAAGGGCGGGCGAAGGTGGGCTTCCTCCGAGAGATCGCCGGTGTGTAATTAAATAATTTTACTTCCTTCGGAAAGAACCGGCTCGGCCAGATTGCTCCGGCTAAATATAGCTTTGTAACTCCAAAGCTTAGAGCATGCATTCACTTTGAAGATTGAAATGTAACCACCTAAATTACGAGAGCATGAGCGCTCAAGGTATTCGGAAATTACAACAGCAACTAAATACGATTTGTCATTTTACCACGATCATCATTCCCCAGTAAACCAGCTCGACGTGTTGCCCCTACAGGTACAATATCCGAGATGCTTCTCAAATTCTATGGTCATGAGGTTAAGTATAATATGCTCAAAAGTTGAGCGTAATAATATTATTATACTCAACCTCGTAATTAAGAAAACCTCTCGTAATTTGAATAGTGAATACCCACCTACTTACTTTTGGGAGTTTGAGAACAATATCTATCAAGTACCTCAGCTTGAATCTTTCGCAAAATCTCTTTACAGCAATGAAAACAAGCTCGCCAAAGGGAAGGAGAACCGAGCGGTACGAGTGTATAAGTTGAGACTCCAGCAGCCCATTAAAGGACAAACAGGTTGGGAGATGGCATCAGTCGTCTATTGGATCACTGGGTTTCTTCCGTCACTGAAGAACTAGAGGGTTTTATTTACTGCCCTTTCTCCTCTTCTTGTCCGCCACTGTCCTCAGACTGTGGTCCACAGTTGCTCCTTTGTTCTTTCAGGATCTTATCCAGACTTCTCGAGAAACCAGTAGGTACTATTAAAGCTTTAAGTATTGAATATTTGAGAACCGTTATTGTAAATTAATATTACGAAGTATAAAACGATATTCAGTAATAATACGGAAAAAATCAGATCAATAGTACATGATTTAATAATATGAGCTGCGGACGAAATCTCTTGAGATTTAAGACCTGGTCACAATTTAATTTTGATCTATGATGAGGTAGGTACTTATAACTCCAAAATTATTCATTAAGGTTTTTGACACACAACAACATGAAGGAACTACTGAAAAGCAGGGGAGTGATGAGATAGGCCATAATCAGTAATAAAACAAATTGATTTATTTATTTATTAGCACGACAGCCTACATGCAGGGATACAAACGCACGTGGAATGAAATCTAATACACTTTTACCTCAAAACCCATTCTTTTGAGATAGGCCATTATTGTGCTTAAGCGACGATATATTTTACAGATTGTTTTTCTGACTGTATAAGACCTGCAGTGGATACAGAGTGCCAAAAATACACCGCAGCCATATCGTATCTACGCAGAATGATCTGACCGTGATAGCTGCTATCTGGTGGGCGAAAACCTTGAAATATTGTACACCATTTCTAAAATTTTTGAAAAAGAACGTCTCTCTGAAGATTTGATATGATGAACGGAGGCCTATAATATAAGATATTATCTCAAAGAAGATTTTTAGAAGAGTAGTCCAACAGCTTCAGTTTATTCTTCCGTTTTCCCGTCGTGGCACTAGGAATCCGGGATCGGCTGATAGCATAATCTTGTTGGAAGGAAGCTACTTTGGCGTAGGCGGTTGTCAAGCGGTCCCATTACTCGAAAAAAAAACTTTCGGCCGTTCATTTTGATGGAGGATCCTCAATTATTTCTAAAACACAGCACAATATTGGGGACCGACTAGGATCAGGGCCAGGGACTCGATATATTGCTATGGCTGTTCTAAATCATCCTTCCGGACGGTGATATTTTAATGTTTACCAGAGAAGTCTGAAAATAAAAATGATGAATATGCCTTTAAATAGTTAATATATACCTATATTTTTCGTTCGTAGTTCCTAATCAGAGCGCTCGAATGCGAATTTCGTCAATTATGCAGCTTCCTGAACATCCTTCATTTCACCCCGCAAAATACATACCAGTGTATCCAAACCAGCAATCAATATTTTCATCAAATCAACAGTAAACATGATTTAGTGATTTCTTGAGGTGAAATACTGATAATACAATTTTTTGTTGAAATTCGCAAAGCTGATGGACAGATGAAATACATGAAAAACGCCTCCTCAATTCTTATTTCGATCATGATTTTTTTGTTACACACAGATTTGGGGAAGTAGAACAAGCTATGAATCTCAGCGGAAATTACACGTTTCAACCTTCAAACAACGTTTCAACAAATACGAGTAGGTACATTCTCTCAAATCTCTTCAATAATACAACTCAAAAGTTCAGTTCCTCGCGAGTCGGGGGGTAGATAATTAAGATCGAAATGACCGTTTTTGGTACTGGTTTAAATTGAAACCCATAAATGTCCAAGTTCTACTTACTTCACACTGTAAGGGTTGAACTGTGATTTTATGGATTTTATTTATTTTTTACGGATTTTATGTATTCGAAATTTATATTCTGATTAAGCATCTTGAAACGTACACCCACTCAATCTATTCACTCGGTCGATTATTAAGGATCATTATTAAAAATGATAGGTACACCGGAAATCACGGGTCGACTGATGATAATATCAATCATTTCTAATATTGCTCAGCTACACTGCTAATCAGAATTTCATTTCTAACCGCCGCACTCGGTTTTAGGTCACAGAAACCGAGTCGCTGCCTGTCCGAAACCTCAAGAAAAACATATCATCTCCTCAGTAAAAAACTGGAAACCTTCTCCGGAACGCCACTTTTTCTTCGACCGCATATATTTCACTATCTCTCTTTATTTTAATCCAGAAATACTTTATTTTATCGTTTCTATTCCACTGAAGCCGTTTCTCCTTTGGAATTGATGTCGTTCTTTTCCGTGAGAATCCCGTTTAAAGCTTCAGATTTATCATTAAGAAATGAATTACAAATAAGGTGCAGGAGACGTAGACCCGTATAAAAGTAGGCCTTGCAGAATGAATTATCTCATTAGCGGTCAGAAGTTACGCTGATATATTCTATGCGGCCTTCTTTTATGCCTCAGTGTAACTTCTATCCTGAAGTTAATTTCAAGTGTGAATCGATGAACGGTTATACCATAATCCAATAAATTAAATGGTGGAAATAGTTATTAAATAAGATTATAAAAAGCAGTTCTGGCATCTAATAGTGGCTGTTTACGGTTTCTTTGCACAAAATGCCGATTGACCATAATTTTGTTATTATTATTGAGGAGATATTCTGCCGACAATTAGGTGCATATTTATGATAAGAGTGGCTTCTACGGGTGAGAAAACTCATTTTGAATGGCATTAATAATTATAATGATCACAGTAAGTAGATTGAAATCAGTCGATGGTGCCATTGAATACTGGCTTGTTTATCATTGAAGGAAGAAATGACGTAGTTACATTTCCATATGTGTATAAATAGTGTTTCGTCTCGTTTTCTATATACGGTGTACGTATAATGGGATTCTAACGGTTCAACCGCACGTTATCCTATCACATGAATGGGCTTGTAAACGGGCGGAGGGGCTCTCGTCGACTCGGCTGTAATTCTATACGCAAGCTTTATGAATTGTTCAGCTCGAACGGCAACTTATACGAGGAGAAGAAAAAACCGTACTTTTCGGCGGTTGGGGTCGGAGATCATCGAAGGAGTCGCCCTAAATAGATATAACATTTAATTTTTTATTTTTGGCATAAAACCTTTTCGGAAATTTGAGTTTTGAATAGTTTGGACCGAGAACAATAGGTTCCCTTTCTTCCAAAATCCGCTGAAAAAAGGTTCGAGTGTTGGGACCTGTACACATTACGGTTTATACCCATAATGAACCTTCAAGAACCACGAGTGTACTTAGTGTTAATTAGGTTACGGTGTACAGTTTATTGGGAGAACAGGCAGACTGAATGTTATGAAAGTAATACGGGAAGTCACCAAAGGTAGAGCCGATGTGGCTCATGAGAACCGAAAAATTGAATGATAAATGTCATCAATCTTAATTACCCTCTTATAAGAAGGAAAAGCTACCGTTGTGAAGTGGGTGGCAAGTTGAGCAACGTTTCCCAACTAGAATGTAACCGGTTAGATAGGGAGTTCCAATTGTAATAACAGACGAGTGTCATACAATAGATTGACTCATCCAGAAAGAATCATCTTCAATTCAAAAGGTTATCTTAAATAATGCTGTGACATCGTTTAAATGGAGTATAGAACCAGCGATGATTAACCTACGATTTCACAGTCCGTTGGAGAGGTGTGATTTACGATTGTACGGTATAAAGTGGCTCAAAGGTTTTCAAGATGATATAAAGGCCTGAGACGATTTTACCGGTAATTCCAACAGTGTTATTCCATGTTTTGCATATGTTAAGACTCGGTGAAAGGAAGAAATAATTAAATTCTCCTTCAAAACGAAGGGGGACCTAATTAATTAAAGTAAGAGCGACGGGTAGTATGTTGGTGCGAAGATATCGCCTGATTGGAACGGCAGTGCGTTTTCCCATGGACCAGTTCAGGTCGGGAATGAATATGCAACGAGGTGGTGGAAACCTCGTTGGATTTTGCTTTCACTTGGCCCGCTCTGACGGTGCAAGGCGCCTGAACGGCAGGTATTTATAGTTAAGTACTCGAGGCATAGGACGGGTGAGATGGGAGGAAAGAGGTTTGAGCCAGAAGTAATGACAAGGAGGTGAAAGACGGTAAATGAAACGGAAGCACCAGCGTTGAGTAGGAATCAAATAGGTAGGTAGGCGTTGAGTAGGTTTCATCAAATCGAGTGAGTGTCTATCTGATCTGTTTTGTGGATAATTTCGATTCGTGTTCTGCATGAGAAGAACAATTTTTCTTGGCTTAAGTTTCGCAATAAATGTATTGCATCTTCAGGGCTACAAACAGAGGAGGAATACACAGGTGGAATGAACATTGGTATAGAAACATGGCTTGCTTGCACAACCTTTTAAAATTTTGTTCTGCTTGCAAGCATTTTGTAGTTCATACCTACGTGAAGCTCTAGTAGCTGTCTGTCCAAATTGACGATGTAGTTGTCTGAATATATTATCTGAATATGTTTCTATACCAATGTTCATTCCACCTGTGTTCATTCCTCCTCTTTGTAGCCCTGAAGATGCAATACATTTATTGCGAAACGTCAGCCTAGAAAAATTGTTTTATTTGGACCAACCCTCGATACTATCAACATCACTCCTTAGAATACCAGTGGTCAAGAACCTTTAACCTAATTACACAACATGGAGGAAATGAATCAACGTCAGAATGCAGAGGAAGGATTATTCAGACAACTACATCGTCAATTTGGACAGACAGCTACTAGAGCTTCACATCACATTGGTATGAACTACAAAAAGCTTGCAAGCAGAACAAAATTTTGAAAAGGTTGTGCAAGCAAGCCATGTTTCTATACCAATGTTCATTCCACCTGTGTATTCCTCCTCTGTTTGTAGCCCTGAAGATGCAATACATTTATTGCGAAACGTCGGGCTAGAAAAATTGTTCTATTTGTACCAACCCTCGATACTCCCAACATCACTCCTTAGAATACCAGTGGTCAAGAACCTTTAACCTAATCATGAGAAGAACTGTACTGTGGCACTTTGCTCTTGGTCGGCTATCCCACCACTTTAGAGATTACTACAGATATTCGTTCACTAGATCGAACTGAATAACTGAAACGTTTTTTCAACTGAAAAGCAACGTTCATTGAAATAAACCTAATTGACCTTTAGGGGCCCTAATGGAGGCTAAGTCCAGCGGCAGTTCCCGTGGAAGCCCCATGGATTATTAATTACATTAATAAATCATTGCAATCCTCCGCGGTATTTGCGAGTATAGAAGTTGAAGAAACCGCATTCCCTCAATGTAAGTGAAGCGAACAGCCGCGAACAGCTGGCTCATGCCCCGCTCTGCCGTATTTTCGTTACCCCAGTCTCGACAGCAGGATTGATCGATACGGTTAAAAATTAGAATTCTCTTCAATTAGAAGAACAAGGAAGTTCAGAGACTTGCACCCATCAGAAAGTGCTGAAAGTTGGAACAAATCGTGCTTCAGTCATGCCATTGAGTACGATCATGGAGGTGTAATATTCGACGACGCCAATATCATCGTATAGAAGTTTATCTTAGCGGAGGTATCTTCTATTCGAAAGGTTTTCAACGAACGATTACATCTATTATCTGGCTGAAAGATCGAGGGAAATAAATCCTCCTATGTTTAACAAGGGTGGGTAGGTGGGCTGATACAACAGACAGACTGCAGGTGAGAGTTAGACATCTGCTCCGGGCACGAACTACCAAAGAGGCGGAGAAGATAGGCGCTTACAAATGTATCAAGCATGTACCCAAGAGGCTGTCAAAGTGTTGATGGCGGTGAGAACTCAGATTTTGTTCCGAGTTCAATACTGAACTTCAATTACAACTAACACGGTCGTATGTGAGGCATATAATAAACAAATGACCATTGAGATACTCTTTGAGGAGTGGATGAAGACGCTTTAAGTGATGCGTTGTTTGGAGTCTTCGTACTCGTAAACCATTGTTGTATTATAAGTGAATGTTACAGCTATATACAATATCAACAACACCTGGCAATATACTCGTAGGACACCCCGAGAGAAAGGTACATAATTCACCAGTAATTAGATAATTATATGGCTCCATTGGAACATTATGCTGAGTTGAATGAATATTTAGCTCCCAAATGCTTCTAAAAGGCGCCCACTAGCCCGTCAGTTATGAAACCAAAGGCAATGCTGAATATATTAGGAACAACTGTTGAACGTACAGCTTGTTGTGAGCGATAAATTGAACCTTGCAGAGTGGGTCTTTCCACAATCGGATTGATCCACCGCATCTATTGTGATCTGTCCACAGATTTGGGATGATGACAGAAACATGAGTATAAAACGCTATTTCAATATTCAATACTTTCTTGAGTAAATAGTATCTACGTTTTAGCGAATGTTCGAAGAAAAGGAAGCTATTGTTCTCAGTCCAAAATTTTTAAAACTCGAATTTCCGAAAGATTTTCATACCAAACTTCTTTTCAGACCATCCTGAATTCACAGCCGAAAGATGTGGGTCATTCGGTAACTCTCGATAGAATTGAGATAAAAAAAGATCAAATTTGCACTAAAAATCTGTCTTGCCAACCGAAAGGTCGCAGATGGAGAGAATTGGACCACTCTAAGGGGGTGGGAGTGGTGAATTTTGGGGTGGTGGTGTGAGAGGGGGGGGGGATTACCCATAAATTCCCAAAATGAAACAATCTGACAAGTGACGCCCAATTTAAAGGTTCTTTTTTTTACGCTGAACACGATGGTGAAGTTCAAAAAAATTTAAAAAATCTATAAACTGAGGAAAAAAGGAAACAAATAAAATTTGTTATGAAACCAGTAATTTGGATACGTTTCAAACATAACTAGTTATTTCTTCGAAAATTCGCTCTTATAGCCATGCTGCATGACTGTGGATTTTTTACTACCCATCTATCTGATCATAGTGCTAAATAAGCAATAAAAATATGTTTTTAGAGCCACGCAATTTAGATGGTGATAGTACATGGTGTATTACAGTAACCATTCAAATCTCTAACGAGTACTCGTGTATTTATCGAACAAATAAGAGAAAGTTGATGTGACAACAAAGGAGATTATTCAAAAGTTACGACCTGGCGCCGGTTTTTTCGTCTTACACTGGCCACAAATCGGGCTATAATTGACTTTATCCTCGACCTCGCGGCGGTATTTACTCTTGGACCACTGGATTTTTAATCTCTATTCAAACAGCGAGCAGGATTGATCGTGAATGTGGGGCGATCGGATTATCTGAGCCCTCGCTTTGATAAGATTAGCCCTTATCAGCGCTTTACCCACCACTTTTGCTTTGTATGTACAGGTACCAAGTATATATTCCCCACTTCTTTTTCCTCTCACGGAAAAATCACCGGATGACGAAACCCTCTTACCCAATATTGGTTCAGGCCCCATACGGGATTTTCTACACGGCTGTTGGATTTCGGGGATCAACATTTCAATTCGTCCGATACCATTCATTATGGTTTAATCGCGGGTTGATTTGATCCTTCGACTAAATCCCGATCGATTTCCGTTTCATTAACGATAATATGTTCGTACCCCTTGAAAATAAAATGTACCGCTCCCTGACTTAAGACGTAACACCAATTTCTTACTGATCATCATTATATTATAATGTAATGGAAGATCTTATACTATAAAATACGACGCTTTCATTCTGCATTGGACAAGTAAATTTATTTTTATACCTTTTGAAGTAGAGGAAACCGCGGGTAACATCAATATACTCCCAACGTTTAATACTAGCACAGAGAGAAAAAAAAATTATGTTTATAGCATAATGTTCTGATATCCACATGTAAATAATTCCCTCAGTTTTTAATGTAGGTTCCCGTGGAAAACACGTGATTCATTCGCGAGGGTCTTCCTTCTGCGAGTTTTTCTCCAATGCGTTCGAAGGGTACCATTTTCTCCCTCAAACCGAGACATCTATAATTACGGAGGGGGTTCGCTAGATAAAAAGTTACTCGAGGTACTGAAGAAGGTCAGGGTTATTAAAGGGCTCGTAAAAAGGGTCCAGGGGAGGCTGTGCAGGTTGAGCGTGGAAAAAGGCTCGGAAACACACCTTATTGCCCCCCTTCTCTACCATTAGGACAACGTAACTCGAGGATTTTACTGTCGGAAATTAGGGTGCTTGGTTTGCTCGCAAAGAATCATTTTTCTAATGGTCCGTGGCAACCACTACGACCGAAATGAACAAATGAAAAAAGAGGTTTTCGGAAGATGCAATTTGCCGTAATTTTGTTTTTGCTATGGCGACGACTTCCAAGTCTAACTACCGTCTTGAATAGCCGGTAGGTACTTGTATTCTTCAGTTTTCACTAGTACCCATTTTGATTGTACACTGCAGTGTACATTATACGTGCTCAACTCATCTACGTTCAATATTTTCAACAATCAACCAATGAAATTATTCCACGAAATACCCCCCCCCCCCTTCAAATATAAATATATTTGGCTCTAATATTTTGATGGGGCCTCAAATCTCAGCCAACTGAGTATAAGTATACGTGACAAGGCTCACATTCATTGTTTTCTTCTATATTGGCCACCCAGCGTTTTATTGACTGTATTACATTGTACGAGTAAATTCGAATTTTCGAAGAAGAGGAAGTTATTAGTTCTCGGACCAAAATTTTTAAAAATCGAATTGCCAAAAAACCCATAACTACCCATAAATTCCCAATGTGAAGCAGTGGGACACGTGACACCTCAATAGAGGTTTTTTAAACGCTGAACGCCTCATTCTACTCTCAAACTGGAGGAGAAGAAACGTGGTGGTTCCTTGAGTTGTTTTTCACGGTGCATCTGCTCTAATCTGATAAAGGAATGAGATGTCGCAATTCTGACTTCACCATCGTGTTCAGCGTTGAAAAATCTATAAACTGAGGTGTAACTCGGGAAAAAAGGAGACAAAATGTGGTATAAAACCAGTAAAAATGGAGACATTTTACGTAAAACTTGGCGTGTCTTCGAAAATTCGTTCCTATAGTCATGCTGCAAGGCTGCGGATTTTCTTCTTTTTTTTCATATACTATGTATTTGGCTAACGAACGATAATGAAATTTTGAATGTCGTAGATCATTACTATACCTCTATACTATCTGATAGGTCGCCTTCAAATTATGTTTTTACTTAGGGCCAATTCAGCCAAAGATGTCAATACATTTTTGGATTTTAATTTGCACCTACTTGTTCACAATTTGGATTATAATTTATGGATTCCATCATATTCGTTAAAACCGTAAATTGTCGTCAACAGGTCTTCTCTTCTCATTTTCCAATACACATCAGTGGCATAATTACAACCATGAGTAATCACGAATACAATCTTTCAAGATTATAATTGTGAGTTTATTGACATCCAGACAACTTTGAAACCGCAGACTTTATTCATGGGCGTCCCATGGCAGGGGACTAGTTATTGCTGAATAGGATCCAATTATCGCGAACACAATAACACAAGCCAGCTAGACGGGAAGAAAGCGCTGAACAAGCCCTCGTTAGCCCAAACGACTCTGATCTACTAGTCGTAAAAACTGAAATAAAACCCTGCAAAACAAAGTAATTCACGTCCCACGGCCTTCTACAAATAATGCCGCCTTATAGAGCAACGTTACCTAACGGCATTGAGGTAGACAAGTTCAATTACAGGAAATTAAAGTCAAATATGGTAATAGTAGCGTTTTTGTTGTTTTTGGACGTTAACGTTCCTTGCTCATTATTCGCTAGTATTTCAATTAACGTCGATTACTGGAGAAAACTGTATCCCAAGGAGAGAAATTCATTAATTAATTACGTGATCAAAGGTAAATTGATTTAAGGAATGTTGGGCAGAGTGAATGAATTATAGCGTTAGATAATCCAAAATCAACTATTTTTATGCTTCCTATTCTTCTGGTTTTTACACTATAATATTAATCACTGTAATGGCTCAAGCTGACTAGGCGCCGATCATGAAAGCGGCAGAGACGTCAAGGGTCAGAAACGGCTGGGAATAAATAACTCACAACGTGGTATATCCAAAATGTGAAGAAGTGATTTATCGGTGGAATATGGTTGTATCTTAGAATCATATGATTTCCTTGGAATTTGAGAGAGAAGTAGTTTGTACTGCAAGTTTTATGCTAAGTAACTCGAAAAACATAGAAAACCAAAATTGACCAACAGAGACATAATAATAAATTATTTATTGCATGCTGAAAAGTTAGTTTTTTGGACATACAACGTTGTTCCGGTCACCCATTCAATTGTTGAAATATTTTGGTGGCGAAGCCAAAAACGGGCGTTATGTGCACAACACACAGGACAGGAAATTCGACGGAATGTATTTCCTTGGTTGTTATTATTATTCCCCGGTGAATTTTCCCAGGTCAGACGACAAAAGGTGGCAATCGACGTGAGCAATCACGTGTTTATATTTTTTTGGGAGGAAAATTAGGGTCCCAAATGAACATGGGGGCATTTTGGGCGTGGATCCCACAGTCTGGAAGCGGTAGAGCTCTCGACCAAAAGGCCCAAGAGGTGACTGCTATTACTCGGGGAGGCAAGATAAGTAAATGAAAGAGCGCGGAATGCTTTTAAGAGGGACGGGAAACCCTGCCCTGCCATCCGGAGCACCATTTCCACCCATCTCTCGCCTATCGGGAGCTGACTATACTTCAGGACTTGAAGGGCATACCTGAGCAGAAACCTTAGGAAGAGGCATTATTTTTTTTTGTTTCCTCTGCCTTCAAGAAAGAGGGTGGACTTCCAGACTCTGCAATTAACTTCATCCCTCTTGCGGCGTACAGACCATTGAGCAGGCAAAGGTGGGTGGTTAGTCAGGGAATTCGAAAAGAACCCAACGAAAATTTTTTTTCTTCAAAAATGTTGCTCTCTTTAACCTTTTGGAGGGATATTTTTTTCCTACGGTTTTTTCGCGTCTTTCGAGAGGAAATGAGACAGACTTAAGTGTGCCAAATTGCAGTCGACTCCACTACAACGCCGAAGGCTCTCAAATCAAACCAATAGCGGGGATGAAGCCCAGTCATGGAGTATTTCGTCCCTTAAGATCCCACAAGGTCTAATTCAATTTTCCCAACTTTTCAGGAGAGACAAAAAACGGATTTTCCAATGTACTGTAGTAATTTCCGTGGTTATCGCGGCTTTTCTACGTTGAAGAAATTTTTTCCTGGATTGCAATGAAAGCCAAACCAATGAGCTAGAAAGACGGACCGAGAGATTTCGCATAAGTATCCGTTCTTAACTCATTTCGCCAAAAAAGTGAGTTAGACCTTGTGGGATCTTAAGGGGCGATTTGACACAATCCCCCTAAAATGTACTTTATAGAAAGGATTGATTTGAACTACCAAGTACTATGTTACTCCCGTGATGGATATTTTTACCACTATAGTGAACCAGTTCACCAGTTATCCAATCTTTTAACCCCCTATATAATCGGCATTCGTCTTCCAAATATAGAAGGAGTTTTTGTAAAGAAGAAGTAAACAAATCATACGGCTAATATCTTGAAACTGAGGGTTTACTAGAATGCCAAATTCCATCTTCCTCATTCGTCAAATTCTTCTGGAAGGTCGTATAATTTGATTATATTTGTTTCTTGATGACCCAATAGCCGGGAGAAATTTTCAGTTCAAACCCGTCGAGCTCTGTAAGTTCTACAGCCAGAGCGGTTGAGCTGCCAACCATCTGGATCACTGGAGGGAGCAACCTCGGTGGGCTTTTCGGATTTGAAATCTATCGGGTAATGCGTGACCCTTTTCGACATAAGTCCGATGTCATCTTGTTGCACAAGTAATCGCTACCTTGATATTTCTTTCCACAAAGCTAATTGCGATGCACTGGACTTGTCGCCGGTTCGAGGGGCCGGAGCCTTCCGCTGGGGGAAGACAGGATCAAGTAGTATGAAACCTGTCCTAAAGGAGGTGTCGCCTTGCATAGATAATCACCGGTTTTATCTGAACCAGTCATTAGTGGCGCCAGGCGCATTAGTATCTATTGGAGTTCTCAGGAATTTCCATTGCGTGGGTCTGATGCTCTTCGGAAATAAGCAGCAGGAGACGTAGGCGTGCGTTTACTTTGGAAACTTATGAGCTCGACGCCCAATGGAAATTTATAGTCAGTGAGGAGATGTAGAAACATCTCCAGGTGAATTTTGGATTTACATAATTTTGATCAAAATAATTAGGTATATTAATAAACTAACCCAAGCCTCCTCCTACGCCTTTTTTTCGGACGAAGTGGTCCTAGTCAACTATCCCACTATTAATTCTAAAGCAATCGGCAACGTATTGAAAAGGAATGACTCCAATTTACTGCAATGGGATGTACTTGTGCCAACTCGAATGAGTATAGCATAGCTGTGTTCTACATGAACTTGTTGATGCTCCCACGAGTAATAACATGGGCGATTCTGGTCTAGATAAATATCTCTGAGCGGAAAGCGAACCTGCCAAGGTAACAGTCCTTTGAGAGAACATTATTTACGATGCGGCGTTTGGTCCTACTAATAGCAAGAGAACGAGGGATGGGAAACTCAAGTGCTTTTGACAAGTCGGGTCAATTCAGGTAGAACGTACAGGTGCAGCGAAATCTTGTTTTCCGACATGTCGAGTGGGGAGCAGAATCGTCAAAAAATAAGGGCCACTACAGTGAAGAGAGAGTTTCTTCTTATTCTCTCAATAGTGAGGAGTATTGGAATTACGTCTGTCCTTCGATGAAATGACTGAAAGCAATGGGTAGGCTGTAAGTTGTAGGCTTTTAAACGACATGCTCTGCAGCACATTTATAACATGACTCGTATTAAAATTCAGCCAAACCTCTTGACCCAAAACTTTGGTAAATTTATTTTCAATAGTAGGTACTAAACAAGGGATGGTACTTGAACTAAACTAGATCGAAAGGTAAACATATCCAAAGAGTAGGACATGATCTAAGGATCTTCGTAGGCTATCGGGCAGAGAACGAAATCTTGGATGTTTTGGTCGAAGAGTGAAGCACAAAATAGCCCATTGCTCAGTGACGTTAATGAACAATTCAGCACATGGGGCATGAGTGATTATCGTTTATAAAATTCTAGCTCAGAACTGGTCGTGCTGAAGAGCTGCTCAACTATTCAAACAAGGGTGAAAATGAATCAGATCGTTTGTTTCACCAGAATCCCTGCGTTGACCAGGGCTGAGATGAAGAGTGACTCAGTTCTCAGATCACCCAGGGACGAAGGCAGAAAAAAAGCGAAAAAAGGTCTAGGTGAAACGAGGGGGCCCCGGAGGGAGGTTGTTGTGCCTTGTGATCGTGAAGAGGCTGCCGCCAGACAATCAACTCCCAAGAAAGACCCACAGGCCAGGATCCTCAGGATGGGACAGGTCTGTGGATGGTAAGTGGTGGGTAGGGGAAGGAGAACTTAAACAAACGAACCCACCCGCTCTTAATGATTCCCCACTCTTCCCCTCGGCCATACTTAGTTCGCCTTCCTTGCCCCAACTACTCCCATCTTCTACGGTAAACCCGGTCACGATTTCGATCAGTAAACACTCCTTCTCCATTATCTTTATCACTAGAGCTATTACCTGATATTTATAATCCCATAAATAAATGCGGTATTTGAATTTCGACGAGCTCCCGATTACCATGTACACACTTTCGCACTAAGACAACATGCGTACATATCGGTAGAGTCAAATTTGTCTATCCCATCTATCATTGCTGCCAATATTGCAATGGCGACTACAAAATTTCAAGGCCAACATTCATTCATTGGCGCATATTATTTTGAAACATCGACTATACCTCCGGAATTGCTCTTAGCCCTTGGGAGTGGAGCGGGCAGTTTAGGTAATTATATTCAATTTTGTGGTTTTATTGTTTTGAAGATTTCGGAGCCTTTTACGTTTGGAAATCGTCGGTGAACGCACAATTTAATGTTCTTCAATTTGTATCTGGGCAAGGTTTTGGCTAGGATGCGTAGTTTAGGAGTTATAAGCGGAAGTCTGCAGGAAGTCCAAAAATGTCGAAAAAAGTTAAGCTCTATCCCTGGAGAGGTACAAACTCAGATTACTCGTCTTCAAGCGTTTTAGAACGATTTCTAGCTTTCCCTGGGTCCATTAGAGCCCCCCCCCCCCCCCCTTCGGATCTAATTTTACTGGACAATTACATCAACAACTATGGAATTAAGATGGAAGCAGGCTTGTATGACGCAAGTTGAAGCGTTAAAGTTAATAGACCCAATCGAGTAATAGCCGGACATTATTTTTTGAGGGGCTTATCCATCTCCGTCATGCGCCACATCACTCGTGTAGGTATGAGTAAATGTACATATATATGTTTTACATATGTACATATATATATATATATGTTGTATAAAAAGAGTTGATTAACAGACTTGATTCCCCATAACAATTTGTTTATTGTAAACTTTCCCTGTTAATGTGGATGTGTTTTTGGGTTGGGGTCAGACTGAAATTTGCGACATGCGATTCTAATAACTACAAAACAAGGTTGTACTTATACGATTTATCATAAAATATACGACCTAGGTATCTGAATTTATCCCCGAACTCAAAAACAAGCGTAAATGGGGAGAAAGTATCTCAGAGAATTTATGGGGCAGCACAAAAACACGTTCAAGTTCTACGAGTACTTACCACCAACTTAATGTTCTTAGAGGGCTACTAACTAACCACCAACCTGAAATCTATACAGAAGAAAATGAATTTCACAGACCGCGGGACAAGCCATGGAGTCAAAAAACTGGTCGCGCATAGGCAAAGTGCTCCTCAGCACGCAACTGGAAAGTCTATTCACCTGAGAAAGCGGTAAAGGATAGGGCTATTGACGTGATATATGAATACTTCTGAATAATGTTAATATTCATTAACTGCTGGTCTGTGGTTTCTTCATGATTTATTAATCCTTCTGTAATCACGTGGATGAAGATTAATATTGGAGCCACACAAGAACTCGTTAGAGCATTGTCTTCTCTTGGATGTATTTATTGGGTTGAGGAGTTCGTTAATGAAGTGTGATAGTTAGAAAATATATAATATTCAGTTAGGGCAAGTAGAAAATGAAATATTGTTACAAGGGGAAATTCAATCCTACGCAGTCAAGATAAATACCTCATTTTAATAACAAATTATATACAGGTACGAGTATATGAACGAATTGAGGTGATTATAATTTGATATTTAGTCTCAGCTGCAGAGTGCAACTACTCGTTTCAATGACCGAGATGATGACCGCATAACTTAGTAGAGGAGCGATAGAGTGGTCTTGACAAAATTCCCTCTTCAACTTTATTTGTGCAGCGGTCACCAGTTTATACGGGGCACTGTATCATCGCGCGTAACCAGTAAATTGATTGATAGTTGCTTTCTCCTAACTCGAATCCCAATAGGATGAATGATGATCGGAAGTTCCTTACTACTGAGGAGTGATCATCGACCAAGCGCTGGATCTCCCTTCCAAGAGAAATTAACTGCTCTGAAGAAGTGAACCCGATTGTTTTACATGGATAATATTATGTCTTATGACTGGGGGTCATTCCAAAAGTTGCGTGATACCAAAAAATGTGACGTTTTTGGGCGCAATTCCCATGGTGGTAGAGACTTTAAATTAGGCATGTAGCCTCCTTAGGACTTAAACTTTAATCAGAATAGGCCTAGGATCAGCTGAGTGGTTCCTGAGGCTAATGTTTACGCTATTCACAATATGAAGCTGAAATTTGCCATGTTGCCTCCTTAGGACTTACACTTCAAGGACTTCCTTCTCCCTTATTCCCATGGTGGTAGAGACTTTAAATTAGGCATGTAGCCTCCTTAGGACTTAAACTTTAATCAGAATAGGCCTAGGATCAGCTGAGTGGTTCCTGAGGCTAATTTTTACGCTATTCACAATATGAAGCTGAAATTTGCCATGTTGCCTCCTTAGGACTTACACTTCAAGGACTTCCTTCTCCCTTATTCCGAAAAACAGACATATCCATGATCAGATTTTTTTCTCAGTACTGAAGAAATGAAGTTATTTGATTTTTTAAGTGTTTACGGCAAGTAATATACTAAGATTCACACTTAATGTTTGAGTTGTCCGGGTTTGAAAAAAGAAGTTAGAGGGATTTGACGAGACGGGAGGTATAACTTGGGGAAGGACGGATGAACATATCTCTCTGAAGACCATGCACATGGCCATGAAAGGTACACATTTATTCGAAATAATTAGCTCATCACGATAAAAACACCAAAAAGGACAAGATCCTGACGGACCCTGAAGGACAAGATTACCGGATAAAAACATGGCGAAATTCCTCTACAGTGGTGCTTTGAGGTTTTCTAAATCCTGAGAAAAATCCCTAAAAAACGAGGACCCAATGACCAAGGCGGAGGATGTGGATGGAAGTTTGTTTTAGGAGGTCTAATGGTGCTCGTGACTTGGGAAGCCGCATCAGACTCGGCGGGGCCTCATTTGCATTGTGAGGTCGTGACCCGTGAGAAACAGAATAAACCGGGTGGAGAACTCAGGTGCTCTGCCATCGATGAACTCTCCTTTGCCTGCAGATTAGATCGCTTTCCAGATCCGCTGTCTGAGGGAATGAGGACGTCGAAATGGGGAATCCGTGGCGTAATATACGGTTTCCTTCTAAAACATTCGGATCGTTGGACGTTTGTCAATTTTTTGAAGGTACGGGGGTTTTTTCCAGAATAGATCAAGATCGATGATTAATGGATCAAGATAGAGACTAAATAATGGAATTCGTACAGTGGAAAAATGAGCTCAATGGCGTCGCTCGTATTTACTGCGCCAGAAAAATTGTATTTGTTCAAAAATTGAAAAGTTGGCATTCACAGATTTCAATTATACACTGAGCATTTCAGTCTTCAGTACACAACTGAAGGTACCTAATGAATGGCGCCCATGCGCTACTCTCATAGCGTCCTGCCTGCACTCAAGTTTGAAAGTGTTGAAAGTGAATTGACCATGACTCAAAAGTGGGATAAGCCAAGGTCAGTTGCACCAGGCTGGGTGAACTAGCAGTACCTACAGGATACAATGACTACGTTGGAGTCAGGGTTTGGAGTGGTAGTAGTTTGGGCTAGCAGACTAAACAATGTTCACTCGTACCTACGGCAAAATGTATAGGAAATAGACACGATTCACAGAGCTACGATTTGCAACACAAGCAGATTGTCATAGTTTGATGAAACATTTAAAATAAACACTGCTTAGTTCGTCTGAAACGTTAAAACGTCTCGTATTTCACATTTAGAAAACTTGTGATAAATTTGAGGCTCAATATTAATCGACGTTCTAAAAAATTGATAAAAGTTCAACTAATATTTGCCTACAGGGGAGAAACGAAATTATCTTTCCCAACATTAATATTTATTTACCATCCCCTTGTAATAAGCACACCTCCAAAGCTCTCGAGTAGATATTGATCATGTAAGCGGGGTTATTTTCAACTAATAATCTCACGAGTCAACATTTACAACGCTTGCAAAAATTTTAATCAATTTTGGTTATAGATCTTGTAGAGCTGAATCGGTCTTCTCAATTTGAGTTGACTCTTAAGGTTCACTTTCCAGCGTGGAATAATGATATATGATGCATATAACATATTAATGTATCATATTATGATACATTAAATCAATAATAATCATGTTGATATCAATTATTGCCGATATCGGTACGAATACGAATACTTGAGCCGATCAAGGCAAGTTGGTACTAAAACAGACGAAATAACGGGCGTTACATCTAAAGTAATAATAGAACCGTAATTTCATTCTCATTCCCATCAATCCAAGTTTGTCTAATGAAACGTCAGCAGGGCTTCCCCTTTTGTTTATAGAGCCGATGTAATTCAACTGGAGTATTTTTAACCCTCTGCAAACGTTTATCCTCCGGACTGGCCGGAAAGTGGACCTTCACATCGTATACGTGAAGGATATGAAAGTTTTGAACTTGAATTAATGATGCGCTTCGAGCAAATAAGTATAAATTAAAATCCAATATGGCGGACCAAATCGCCCCAAAAAAACCGTTATGAAGGGTTTTGGAACTCCAACCTACGTGAGTCAAATTTGGTATAAATACCAAATTTGGCTCAAGTAGAATGACTTTCCAAAATTGTATCCGCCATATTGGATCACCCATCTTGAATTTTGCAAATATGACATCGGATTCGTGATCAGCGACCCAAAAAGACCCCTCTATACCAAATTTGACACAAATCGATTGAATTTTCAAAAATCGTCATTTTTGAGCTTGGAAAAAAATCAAAATGGTCTGACAAAATTGTAGGGGTACATTCACGTTGAATAGGTCCGTAGGCACGTGAATATGGATTCGGATATGAAAATTAATTTTTTTTTTGATTTTCAGGTGTGTATTTTCCTCGATTTTTCACTGATTGTAATATATTTTTAGAGGTTAGAAAAAACTGTGACGTGATAGCCAAATTCTAATAGCAAACTCGTGTTTAGGAAGCGAAAATTACTACTGATAACATAATTTGTTAAGTGTGTGTGGTTTTGTTGACCGTCAGTAACAATGATGTTGAGGGATGTCGAGGGTCGGTCAAAGATCGATCCCTCAACATCCCTCAACATCATAATTTGTTATATTGCCTTTTCTGCAATATGACTAATAGGAATGATAGTACTGGAATTTGTTTAAAATTGGGTTTTACGCAGGCAATTTAATTAATCACAATTTCAATTGACTACGTTTTGGTATTGCAATGTGAAACTCAAGTAAAAGTCATTAATGAATTGATGTATTACTTGACAAATTAGTGTTAAAAGATGAAAATTTCATCTTTTAATGGAAGACCTATTGTGCTAGTGATCACTGTCATATTCTATGCACCGAAATATGAATACCTGACGAAGCTTCATACTTTCGGCTGTGAGGAATCGAAATACGTGCATTTCAACAATCTTGACCGATCTTATCCACACCGCAATAGAGTTTTGCAGAAAGTACCGGGAGGTTTGGCAATATAAGCCAAAAAGTGGTTCTGACTGACATTTTATTCATGATTGTGAACACAGCTCGTCACTCTGCACACACCACCGAACTGATTAGGGCAATAGAGTTACTGACAGTGAGGTATCCATTCCGTTCAAACTAATATTTACACAGCTACTCCACGTTACCATTATAACCTCTTCACCAGTGGCACTGTTAATAAGAATGTTGATTTTTCTACAACGGTTTATTACACCACTTATCGGCCTTATAGGCCTGGACCTCTGTACGAAATAATTTGAGGAATACAGTCAAATATTGTTAGTTTTTCATCAATTTTCCGGGTCGACCTAATCATTCATTTTTATGAATTGTCAATAATATACAGATACAGTTTTCAGTTCCTTCAACACGCAATAAAGACATTCCAGCATAAACGACCACAGTAATAAAAATAATGGCTGGTGGAAAAGTCTTGAACCCGTTCTAAAATTCATAGTACCTACGTATTTACCTAGTACCTACGTACAGCAATATCGATAATGTTACTGCGGTGAGGTTGTGGAAAGACGGGACGAGAAATTCTGCAGTTTAAAAGGCGCCTCTTAGCCGTAGACTAAACACTTTTGCGCATCTCAGAGAGAAAAAACCTCGGCTTTTGCTTCCTTCAAAACCCCGAGTTGGATGTTTTATTTCCCCTTTTTTCTAAACAATTCTTCCTCTTGAATTGCAGGTTTCGATGTGTAAACAACTTGAAGGTAGCCTGTTCATTCAGCGCCTTTTCACAAAGGTTTCCTTGTGTTCAAGTTGTTCGGAAGAAATTAGTTGTTTGAAGGGAAAACCAACAGACGAACAAAGTCCGAGGTATGGAACAGAAATATATCCAAAGTTCCAAAACTTTACTTCCAGAACACAGAAAAAGGTGCAATTGGAATGGCATGCTTTTCAAAATTATTCGTAAATTGATTCCCTGAAAGAATTTGACTCAACTGTGAAGTACCGGAATGATGAGATGGATTACGTTGAGCTAAAAGTTATGAAATATCTCGCAACCATTAATTTGTTATTAAATTCAAGAAAACAGGAATATTGCAAATGGAAACAAGTGCGTATAGAATTAAAATTACAACTTCCCCAATCACTCACGTTGATAATATTAAAATATTAAGGCAACATGAGATCAGAGCCGAATACATAGTTTATGTAATAGATGAACTACATTATAATACCTATAATTTTATAATAATGTATCATGTAAATTAAATGTTTACATATTACTAAATAATGATGTTGAGGGATGTCGAGGGTCGGTCAAATGAAAATTGATTTATGTGCCAACGTTTCGAAGAATATATTTCTTCATCTTCAGGGCCTAAAAACAGTTTCATAATATTGATTACAGTTCTATTGTGAGAAAGTTGTTGTAGTTATTTAGTTATATTTAGTTACAGTAATAATTTAGTTGTAGGTAGTTTTTATAAACAATTTGGTTAAACGAATGACGTTAAAACAGATAGCTAAAGAGATAAATTGAAATGGTGTGTGGGCTGTACAATAATTTGTGACTTACAGTGGGAAGTTCTTTCCTCCAGGGCACCGGAGTTACAACTTAACAACTTAGCTTAAAGTTACCTATATATATATACGGATGAAAGTATATCCAAGAGTGGGGTAACAAAAGCCAGGACATCGTGGCGCCAAGAAACGTGTGAAAATTGAACAAACAAAGTCGTAAAAAGCAGGTACTTTAAAAAGGTCGGTGTTATTCCAACTAACTTCATAAAATGGTACACATGCGAAAAATAGAAAAACCTTGTTGAATTTTCTAGTGCGATATGTTTGTGACGTTTTAAAATGGTACCCGATGCCGTGCAATAGTGTTGTCGGATGGAACTGATGAAACTGGGGATTTGAGATTGATCCGTGGTTGCTACCTCTGCCATAAGTGTGTGTGGTTTTGTTGACCGTCAGTAACAATGATGTTGAGGGATGTCGAGGGTCGGTCAAATGAAAATTGATTTTCATTTTCATCCGAAAATGAAAATGAAAATGAAAATGAAAATTTTCATTTTCATTTTCATCCGACCCTCGACATCCCTCAACATCATTGTTACTGACGGTCAACAAAACCACACACACTTATGGCAGAGGTAGCAACCACGGATCAATCTCAAATCCCCAGTTTCATCAGTTCCATCCGACAACACTATTGCACGGCATCGGGTACCATTTTAAAACGTCACAAACATATCGCACTAGAAAATTCAACAAGGTTTTTCTATTTTTCGCATGTGTACCATTTTATGAAGTTAGTTGGAATAACACCGACCTTTTTAAAGTACCTGCTTTTTACGACTTTGTTTGTTCAATTTTCACACGTTTCTTGGCGCCACGATGTCCTGGCTTTTGTTACCCC
>OY986053.1:18380650-18505343 GCA_963920205.1 Stenodema calcarata
AGATGGAGTTTCTGTTTACACCAAGACTGGGAGGGAAGGTTTCGTTCCAAGAACTTTCTCAAGTGGGCTGAAACGTAAATGGAAGAGAGCTGAATCTATTTTTGCGAATTTGCGTTGGTTCGCGTCTTGATGAACCGCTAGAATCGTCTAACGCTGGTTTAACGAACTGGTTCGATCCTTCGATTGTCCTTCTACGTTGAGAGCCAAAGGGACGTTTCAAGTTCCCTACGGAGAATTTAGCTGGAGAAGCGGTTTCTTCAACTTCCACGCATTGTTCTCTGAGAAATGTCACTGGTGTTTCTCACGAACAATTGATATCTTGGATCAACAGACGAATTCATATTACGAGGGTCCTGAGTTTGAAAACCACTTGAAAAACCAGAGTGCTGATTTTTAAGTCGAAAATTTTCATTGATTACATGTAAAACTGGTGCAACTAGATAAAACTTATAACTTAGTGTGGTGGTATTTTGGTTTGCGTTGGTCTGACATATTTTATGGGGGCAGATGAACTCTCGAACGACGTCTAATAATTAGAAGCCAGAAATGTACTGAGATTGAGCTGGGAAAATTACAGCAGGTACATTCGGGAGATGTCAAAGTTGTATCATTAGAGAATATTCTGGATTGGACATCGCCAAAATAAAATTCATTTTCACAGATAGTTGTGATTCATGGTTTACATGTGATTCTAATTGGGGAATTCAAACCTCAAAAATGACCTTGGTGAAAAACGAAAAACTAGTTTGCAGACCAGGCAGCTGATACAATAGTGGTGCACGCGAATATTGAGATTAATCATGCGTACTACGCTGACCATGATGAAACCCTGTTAGATGCACTCAGCCGCCCTGGGATAGCCGTTTCGAAATAGGGGGAAATTCACGGCCAGACAAAAGTGAAACGAATTGGTTCACTTGATGTAGCGAGAGGCCATGCAACGAAACAGGCTGGTTTAATTTCACCGTGATTTCGACCAGCCCATTGTGGCCAGGTACGTCGCTCCCGACTCTCTCAACCTCAAAAGTCAATAAAAGAGTTTCCAGACCTCCTTCCTCATTCACTCGCCCACGGAGCTCTTTTGATGAAAATAAAGAAATCGAAGTTATTGAGATTTCGCTTCCTCACGGCAGCCTTTTGGTTGATGCTAGGCAGGCAGCAAGGTTCGTAACTTACACGTTGACGTAAGAGCCTCATAGTGGAGCCTGAAGATACTACACTTGTGGAATAACATAGCGATTTAAAATGTATTATAAGGACTATAATATAATATCGACGGTCTCACAGCAACACCCCACATCGTCATTGCATATCGATGAATGCGCCCTCTTCTTACACATAGACTAACTTTCTTTCGTAAGTTCATAAAGGTGGGCATTTATGTTGTATAAGTACCACAGTTAAAAAAATATATATATTGATCATGGGAGGAGAAAATCGTTAGAAGGCGGTTTTCCAGCCCTTCTGACAACTTGAGAAAATGACGATATGGGGTGTTGCTGTGAGACCGTCGATATAATACACGAGGTTACTACGCGATGAACACAGACTTGTGTTCTGGAACGTTGACAAAATCTAACGATCAAGTATCTATTCAACATCAATTCAAACCATTGGTTAGTTTTTAAAAGAAGAAAAAACGAGTGTTTTAAATCTTTCTACCTCTAGTTCACCTTCTACAGCTTGAGAACCCGCCTTGAGGGGGCGCGGTCAATAAGTCATCTCTCAAGCCCATCCAACTCGGCTGTTGTAATTGTTTTTCTTTTTCTCCTCTTATTCCCTCTAACCGATCCTACAGATTTGAGAGGGTCACTGTCGGCCCTCATTAATAATTTCACCCGCAGATGAACCCCGTATTGGTATATTTTAATTAAAGGGTAAAATCAAGTGATTCATAGCTGACTACTGATGGAAATAACGAATCGTAGTTATTTTCGTTGCGGCACGATGCACATAATGTGTGTTTTAATATTGGACCATTATATACCTCTCATGAAACCTCCACAAAACGAATACAGATTCATTAAAATAAATTCGAAGTTGGTGCATTTAAGTGTACCCTTAATAACCGAAAGTATTCCTCATATGGCGAAGTATTCAATCAGTACCAACTGAGGCGAGCCACACAGGGATGCTTTAGATCAAATTTGTTAATGGTGTCACGGTGATGAGTTAAATACAATAGAAAGGGTGCATTTGTTTTTAGTACTAATTCGTTGGTTTAATAGAAACTAGTGATGGTGAAAACCAGGAATTTCGAATCCCAAATTGAAACTTAAAAAATCGAATCTCGAAACTCAACTCGCGAAACTCTTGAAAAGGTTACTCACTAGCGATGGGATACCGATAATATCGAATATTGATATTTTGGGTCGATATTCGATATTTTAATGTCGATATTATTGGGATATCGGTAGTTTGTTCCGATATTATCGTTTTCTAATCGAGTTGACAATTGGTTTTTGAAAAACTTAGCTATAAACAGATCCAAATAAGAATTGGGAAAACCAAAACCGGTTCAAAGAGTTTAAGACCAACACTCCAAAGATACATTATCTTGTAATAATAAAATTATTATTGATATTCTATTGATATATTTTAATCAAAACAAAAAATGACCTTAACATACAGGTATAAAATTCCGACCACCAATAAAAATACTTTAAAAAAATTCAAGTCTGTATATAAAATGGTTTATACGCATTACACAAATAAAGAGGAAAATGCAAGTGGCTAGAGCAAAGGCATAATAATATTATAATATTATTATCATTTTATTAACATCAAAGCAAATAACAATCATATTTTCCGAGCAATAACTTTCCCACTCCCTTTCAATTTTCAATATCGGTAATTTATACAGATATAATATCGTTGTCGATAGGTATTAGGACATCGACATTAATATCGATATGTTCTTTCGATATCCCATCCCTATCACCAGTGGTCCTAGAGTAATTACGGAGGCTACAACATGCATTAAGCCTGGTAATGAAAAGTAAATCCAACCATTTGACAGTAGGCGTGTATCCTTCGTCTTATTTCTAAAGTGTCGATGGTTTCGAGATTCGAGTTTTAGTATCGACACACCACTAATAGAAACTATTGTGTACTTATTTTCTAGCTAATTTTAGTCGTTCCTGGCGCCAAACTAGGGGGGTAAGTGACGAGAATATAACAAATAAATAGCGCCTAATCAATTGAAGGCGACTGATGATGTAACATTTACGTCAGAGACGCCGCGGCGTGAGCGGGCCAGCCGTTTGTTGGGCGAGAGGATTAAAATATCACTGCAGAGGTTCATTAGTTAAAATGTACCTACATTGGTTAGATGTAGCGATGTACATTCCACGAAAATATATAATATAATCTGAGAAAACTGCCAAATAGAAAGAATAAACCTAATATAGTAAACAATTTTGGATCATCTGCAGGACACCGCTACAATGAATGACTAGTAGAGTTCTGAAAAAATTCTAAACTGAGTCACTTCAAAATAAATACTACTTATAAAATAATAAATGAATAATACGGTGTAGAGCAAACAAGCATCAACAAATATAATTTAGCTCCCGCCACTTTATCCTAGTAATAATGGTATCTTTATGAACCCCAAATCCCTCAGTGAGAGAGTTTATAAGTAAACGTACCTTATCGCTGAAAGAGAGATATAGAGATCACAGGAGCCCGAATGGTACCCTGGTTTGAAATTACTCCATTTCATTATCAGGTGGCAATAAAACAATAATCCAGATATCTTAATTTGAAAAACATTGTTGAATAGGTGCGTCAACGGAAACTAGTCTCATAACTGGTGGCAGTTCTGTTTATATAGGAAACAACACTGCAGAATTAGTTAGTTCCTAATGAGAAAGCTATCAGTGATTGTTAATCACTATATAAATCATCACCCTCATTCGGAAGATAGAAAGTTTCAAATTACACCATTTTCCAAAATGAAAGGATAGTAAGATTGAAATCCTAGACTAAATTGAACGATGTCTTTCAGTTCAACAAAGATGTACTGGGTAATATTTGAAACTGAAAATCAATAGTTTCACCCTTGTTCTGCTCTTGAATTCTGCGATCGGAATTCGAACACTCATGAAATAAACCAATACAGTTGAACGTCAATAATCCGGATTCAGTCAATAATTCAGTTATTGTCAGTGATTCACCAATAGAAGGAATTAAATCGCTAAAAAACTCTGCAAATTCTTGGCACAACGGTTTATTATCTTCTTTGAGCAGATCACCCTAATCCAATTAACGAACTGTTAGATGTAACTCTAGCTCATCATCCGAAATAAATTTAAAATGCCATACGAATTTCTTTGTTATCATACCATACTGTACTATACCAAATCATAAATACAATAATATACCATACTGTACTCATACCATGTCATACAGTCCGGGTAAATATTGCATTGTCATCCAGTTCTGACCAATTTTTGAATTACATATAGAAACCGAGTGAATATTGCAGTGTGGTCAATCCCCGACTCACGGTTAAAATTTCCAGTCTGTAGTTTACGGGGAAGATGAAAAAAAGGTAGTTTTATGTTGGGAGGCTCCATGGGGGTTGACCGACCTAACGGCCGTTTTAGACGCGAAGTTTAGTGTTTCTCCTAAACCTTTGCGCGCTCACTGTGAACGAACGGCTGGTCGTTCAAAAATCCAATTGGTCTTAAAAAATTCGTTATTTTTCAAATCATTCAAAAGTGAACTAAAATTACACTGTTCAGTTGAATTTTTCGAGATAGATGACATTGTCGAAATTTTCGAAAAGTTCGTTTTGAACCCATTAAAATTTTGTTTCTTTGGGCGATTCCAATGGTGCATTATCGAAGATAATAAACTAAATTAGTAGTACAATATGGTTAGGTAAATCGAGAGCTATCCAACGAGTGGTGAACGATTTTTGTACGATGATAACTGGCGAAGATAAAGTTCCGTAGCAACGAATCGGTTGTAAGCGAAAATCATCAGACATTTTCGTGACGATTTCGTGTGACGCTTTTCGAGTTATGTGCCAGAGTAAAGACATAAAATGTCAAAAACGTAGGTACGGTTAGGTTATGAACCTGGTGACCCCCGAAATCAATGTCTGGATCCACCTCAGCACAGTGTGTAACTACGTTTCAACTCTGACTATAACTATGATTTATAATCCTCAGAAGTGAACGGTTCTCAAGTATTTATACTCTTCCCTAAGTGATACTATGTCAAGTTGTCTATTTAAAATACTTCAAGAAGCTTCTAGTAAAGGCATCCTATTGAGTTGAGGGGATTATAGAAAGTTAAATGGAATTGTACGATAAGAGGAATACGTATGGGTTTCAGTGAGGATTCTCCAGACGGAAAAAACAATTGTGACGAGGTAGAGAAGGTGCTTTGAGCAAGGGACGCCCGTTACCTGCTAAAGGCACGGCGCCAGGGCCATTAGGGAGTGCATGTCGAGGAAGCTTCCCATCTTTCTGGGGAAAGCAGAAGCTCCCTATTTCAAGTGTGCACTCGACGTTAACCCGACCGATCACCAGGATGATGTTCTGAGGCAGGTGGAGCGAAAAGAGTTCCGGCTCTACCGGTGCAACTTGAAGCCGCACTAACCGCTCACGCAACTGAATATTTCTACACCTGGCGAGAAAAACGTTGGATGTTACGATTTCGACAAAGTTGGTTTTTGATGGAAAAACATTGGCAGTTGGTACTGGAGTTGATTCACGATGGTTGTTAGTGAGTTTTTGTCTCGAAACATCATGCCTGAACATCTCGAAACAGAAAAAGGGCTGTCCTCAAACAGTGGAAAAAGTCTACTTCAATTCAAATTCGAAATTTTTTCTTTGGGCGATTCCAATGGTTCATTATCGAAGATAAACTACCTTCTTTATGGTGTCAAGATTTAGAAATCGTTTTAAACTTAGTGGAAGTTTCCCACACATCTCACGAAGTCTCCTGGGTGAAATCATATCAGAAACCGTACGTCGTCGAACGCCAATGTAAACGCTTGCATACGATTCTGCAACACATTGAGACATTTTCATGTCACCCCCCCCCCCCCCCCCACGAACAAACAAACTTCGTATCAAGTCATGCGCATGTCTCAGCTTTTCGAAGGGCGTCAACCGAGTGAGAGGAATGTATTCTAGTTCTATAAATCGAGAGGTTTCCAACGAATGGTGAACGGTTTTTGTCCGATGACAAAATTTGTCATTTAATGACGAAGTACTATTCCCCTAGCAACGACTCGGTTGTACGCGGAAATCGTCAGAAACTCATTTGGGACAATTTTCGTAGTCCATTTTCGTTATGTGCCATATGAAAGACATGAAAATGTCAAAAACGTTGAATGTTACGTAATTTATTTGCATGTATATTTTACGTGTTTTTGGTTTATTATCTTCGATAATGAACCATTGGAATCGCCCAAAGAAAAAAAAATTTTAACCCCCCCTCAAAATTTGTTGGTTTACGTTTCAAGATACGTAGATTCAGAAAATCGAATAAAAAAAAATCCGTCCGTCCGCCGTACGCCGTACGCCGTCCGCCGTACGCCGTCCGCGCCACTTTGCCCAGTTAGCGTTGAGTTAAAATTACGAAATTTTTTTTATGGGTTTCGACCAACCCCACAATGGTCCTCGAAACTTTTCATAACCCTAGGTCAAGGGGAAGGGGTTCAAAACGAATTTTGAAAATTTGAAAATCTCATATCTCGAAAAATTCATATAGAACGGTATGTTTTTTATTTCATATTTAGATAGAGTTTGTTCCGTAGAATTTTTTAAGACCATCTGCAGCTGTGTACGACCAGCCGTTCGTTCACAATGACGGCTCAAAGATTGTGCCTCACAACACGATCGTGACTCAAACTGTTGAAATACAGGTCCATTTTCATACTAACAAGCTCTTTGGAACATCATATGGCTTAACTGATGTCGAGTTTGTTGTTCTGAGGTGCGTTTCGTGCTACGGAAATGAAGGTAATTTCGAATGTTTGTTGGTAGGTACCTACTTCTTTTATAGAAAAATAATTTTTATTACCGACGTAGTATTAAAAACCCCAGAATTATATCGTATTAATTAATCATAATTAATAATAATAATTATTAATAATAAATACAAATTATTAATACCTAACAATAAATTATAATAATTTTCACTAGGTACTTGATAAAATTGATAATAATACTTAATCTAACATTTAGGATCTAGACATTTAGACCTAGTGTTTCATCTTCCAGGTAAACTACAGTCTAGACATTTTAACCGTCAGTCGGGGATAGACCACATTGCAATATTCACTCGGTTTCTCATCTGTAAAATTGTTTAAATAATACCTTTTTGTAATAATACAAATTAAATTTTGATGCTGAGCTATTGACTTGAAATTTTAAAAATAGGTCAGAACTGGATCACAATGCAATATTCACTCGGTTTCTTGTCTGTAAAATTGTTTAAATAATACCTATTTGTTTAAACAAATTAAATTTTGATGATGAGCTCGATACTTGAAATTTTAAATATAGGTCAGAAATGGATGACATTTCAATATTCACTCGGTTTTTTTCTCATTGCAAACCTGTTCATTGTGTACCCGAGATCCTTCCCTAAAAGACCTGGCAGCGGGAAATATTATTCAACATGGTTTGAAAAGGGAAAAACAAGTTTTGTAAAAAATCCCAATGCTCTAGGTAGTTACTACTGTAGTCGATACCAGTGACCAACATTTTCTTCAGTAGTCGACATGGTTTTGCACTAGTAGTCGACCTACATGTGTTAGAAGTCGACAGTATCACTTGAGTCAGTAGTCGACAGGTTTCGTCATTCCATCGTTTTCGAATTTTACGACATCTAAATAAAATACATTCAACTGTGAATCGGAACTTGAAAATAGATTAATAAGATGTAATAAAGTAGTTATCAGACTTTTTATTTGCAAACAGCTCATTATCAGTCTCAAATTGCAATAAGTACTTAAGTAAAAAGGTTTGAAAACTATAGTCGAAAACTCATTGTCAGAAAATTGACATTACAGTTGGGCTTAGGTACCTATTTACACATTTTTTTGACATTTTCATGTCTTTGCTTTGGCACATAAACTGAAACGGGAAAAATTTGTTCCCTTGATTCACCCTTTCCCTCAGATCACGTCAGAACACAAGCGACCGGCGGGCCATTACGTCAGAGCCTAAGACGCACGAGCGTATGACGTAAGACGGCTGGCAGGAGGCCAACAAGTACGTCAGAGCCTATGACGCACGAGCGTATAACGTAAGACGGCTGGCAGGAGGCCAAATATTGCGTCAGAGCCTATGACGCACGAGCGTATGACGTAAGACGGCTGGCAGGATAACTAGTGCGTCAGAGTCTATGACGCACGAGCGTATGACGTAAGACGGCTGGCAGGTGGCCAACAAGTACGTCAGAGCCTATGACGCACGAGCGTATGACGTAAGACGGCTGGCAGGAGACCAACAAGTGCGTCAGAGCCTATGACGCACGAGCGTATGACGTAAGACGGCTAGCAGGAGGCCAACAAGTACGTCAGAGCCTATGACGCACGAGCGAATGTTTGTTCGTAGGTACTTCTTTTATAGAAAAATTATTACCGATGTAGTATTAAAAACCCCAGAATTATATCGTATTAATTAATCATAATTAATAATTATTATTATTAATAGTAAATACGAATTATTAATACCTAACAATAAATTATAATCATTTTCACTAGGTACTTGATAAAATTGTTAATAATTAGTGATAATTGATAATAATAATTGATCTAACATTTCGATACCTTAATTCACAAAGGGAATATGTCCATCATAAATTATTAAGGACATATTCCCTTTGTGAAGTAAGGTATCGATTGAGGATCTAGACATTTAGACCTAGTGATCTAGACAGAAGGTCGATCTGTACAAAGAAGATAATGAACCGTTGTGTCAAGAATTTGCAGAGTTTTCATTTTACTTAACGGAAAGTGATAAAATCATAACACATAAAGGCCTTGAATTTCCGAGTATGTATTTGTGGACATAGAAAACCCGCCAGACTATGATAAAATCCTGGTTATGTACGACTGATCCTTACCACTTTCCAAAGATAAAATGCTGATCTGATGGATAGGACGAAATATTTGATCAACGAGGATCACAAATAATTTTATGATGGTTTCATGGTGAATTCATGTCGTGAATGTTGTTCATGAATGATTTTCAAGTATTTTTTAAGGTTTGATTATAAAAAGCAATATTTTTTCAATTTGGATAAGAGCGCAATATTTTTTATTAAGAACCTAATTAGGAGAATAACAAAAAGCGAATCATGGGAAAAACGTTGGATGTTACACCCGAACCTCATTCAGCTTACTTTGGCACTTCACCTTTATGAACAGCTCCCCATTACAATTTCAAACAATACATATCCAACGGCCACGACAAGAAGTGGCAATGTATTGTGATAAAGTGTATTGTGTATAAAGTATCGTCTCGGCGGCATCCCCTGTAGCGCACCATAAGGGTACTAAATACAGTATTTATTCATTAATTCGCATATCCAACGTTTTTCCCGCCAGGTAGGTAGTTTTTTCCAACGTTTTTCCTTTTCAAATATCTGAAAAAAATCAACATTAGGACGAGCAAATCTTATTGAAAATTCGATCTTATCACAGTTTATGAAATAAATTCTCAGATGTGTGGGAGTTTTAGAGGTATATTGGCTATAGAAAAAAGATATCTACTGCCACTGTCAATGGTAGTCAACATCGTGTTGAACGAACACCAAGGGATCGGGTTTCCGTATATGTATGATGTAACCGGTTGCTATTGAGACCGGTGTACGCTTCAGGTACAACGTACTAGTCGCTGTACAGGAAATCGATTAAGGGAACTCTTAATGATACCATCTATTTGATTTTTCAGCAGGGCAAATTATATTACCATTGTGTCATGTATCCAAGAATGTGGAATGTCGATAATGTGGAGTTATAAGGAGGGAATAATTACCCATAAATTTCAAAAATCAAACAGTCTGCCAAGTAACACTTCATTTTAAAGTTTATTTTTTACGCTGAACCTGATGGTGTAGTGAGAATTGCGATATCTTATTCCGTTTTCAAACTGGAGCACTTTGAAGATGAAGAAAGATAGTTGTTACTTGAGATGTTATAAACGGTTCATCTGCTCTGATCTGTAACGGAATGAAATATCGCGATTCTGACTTCACCATCGTGTTCAGCGTTGAAAAATCTATAAATTGAGGTGTACAATGGAGGTATTTTACATAAAACCACCTATTTCTTCGAAAATTCGCTCGTATACCCTTGCTGCATGACTGTGGATTTTGTTATGCTCTTATGTTTAACGATCAAAACCACTTATATACAGGTAGGCCAACAACAGATTTTTGTTGCGTTGTATGCTGCAACCGATATTTGGTTACAAGTTGTTCGCTCTAACTGTATGTAGAAAGAGCAAGGAAAGTGCAAGATTCTGCAGACTACTAAAAAATGGTTGCTTTTCAATCCATCGTTTAGGTATCAATAACTTCCAAGATTACAGAATTAATCATTATTAATTATCAAAGGGTTATAATGTAATATTGGAAAACTGAGGTGATTTGGTTTTGAAGTAGATACATCAGAGTATAAGGGCATTTGAGTTTGAGCATACAGAACTTTCCAGTAGAGACCCAAACTAAAAATAACTTCTTCAAGAAAAAGTGTCGAAATAATTATTAATATTTTTTTCGGCGCTGTCTTCGACAAAATTTTACAAAAACAGCTCACGAATTCCGCGCGGCTGCTTTCGAATTCACCTGCTGCCACTCAGGCGCGGCTCGCCGCCCACCTTGAATATTAAAACCGGAAATTTTCTAGCACCGTGAAAACAAACGATTCCATTAGACCTTCACTTATTGCAAAACGGGACGGGAGCGGAATGAAGAGCTTGAGACCTTATGCCCGCCTCCCTTATAAGGATCATTCCAAGGAAAGTCGGTGAAAACATGATTGTGAAGTCGAGGGGGACGTTGAATTTATAGTAACCGAAGTGCAGAAATGATATGAACGAAGACCGGTACGGAACAGGGAAACACGAGTAGTAGACATGATGTATGTACACAGTGGCTGGGGTCGGTGTATGAAGGAGCTAACGCTAGGTTCCATTTGCACCCGAAAAGTACCGATGAATATGAGTAGGGTTCTTTATTTGGAATAACGGAATAGTTCCAAAAATGTTTATCAGCGGAAAATAATGTCTCCAAAATCTACAATCTCACAAATACTTCTCATCGGTAATCCATCTTTTAGCGAATGTTCAAAGAAACGAAAGCTAGTGTCCTCAGCTCAAAACTCGAATTTCCGCTAAATGTTCATACGAAAATCCGTTCCAGACCATCATGAATTCACGCCGAAATACACCAAAAAACCAAAGATGACAGAATGAGATGTCGCAATTCTGACATCACCATCGTGTTTAGCATCGAAAAATCCAAAACTGAGGTGTTACTAGCCAAAAAAGGAGGCAAAATGTATAGGTAAACCAGTAAAATGAAAACATTTTACTTACCAGTTATTTTTTTCGAAAATTCGCACAAATTCGCCATGCTGCATGATTGGATTTTTCTCTCTCAAGTGACGCCACTCGAATTTCGAGCTTTCTCCAATGACATTCAACTTTTTTCGAGGCACTAACAAATATTAATGATTTCGAGAGGAGTTTATATCACCATTCCGCCACTTGAGCTAAGATGTCCCTCTACGAGTTGAAATGGAACCATTCAGATGTTGAAGATCACTTTCCATCTCCTCAACGTTATACTTTTGCGTAAGAAAATCTTATGTCAGAGTTAAGCAAATCAACCAGGTAACCATTCAAACCAAACAAACCAGTTCGGCTCAATCTCCGACAAGAGAAATAACTCGTGGAAATAATTTTAATTTTGCAGGGTATTTGGATGAATACCAATAAGCTGTAGAAGTAATAATTTTTGCATTTTGATGGAAGTGAGTGCAGCTGAATTTAATTGGGACATTCGCTCAATGCGATGCTTCTCGACTGGAAATTCAAGTATTCGTCAAACCAGAAATCGAGACAATTTATTAAGTTGATGCGAGGCGCCGTAAGATAACAGCATATTAAATCGGCGTCCATGATAGAATCACTTCAAGCTGCTCTTTTCGCTCAAAAAAGAAGGTCTTTGAGGCCTTAAAACTGAGACAGGCGGAATATAAATTACCGTTCTATATCTGCACTTCTTAATATTCAGCAGGTTAAAATGAGCAAATAAACAGGAATAGACGTCTTTTTTTCGATAAGCTCCCTAATGGATCGGCAGCGTTCAGACCTCAGGAACGAGAACCGGTTGGACGGAATTCGCTCGGGCTCCGAACATTGAAAACCCAGAGGATGCTGGGCTCGGCGAGGGGGACCCTCAGAGGGCCCATAACGATAAATAAAATCCCCGAGCTTCTTTTTGTTTGCCTTTCTATCCCATGCGGTTTGTTGAGCTTTAATTGGCGTTTATTTGACGGATTGGGTCTATAAACAGCGACATGGCAACCCTTTTAACAGAAGGGGAGACGGCTCTCACAGACCGGTATCATCCCGAAATCTCAGCTTTCTGTATCAAAGCAGATTAAAATAAGTATACACGAGTCAGCTGTATTCAATGTTGCTTTTACGACGAAAAAGGATTATGTAACTTCAAGAGGAAAAACGGCACTTGTTACAGGATTTGACATGTTCTTCAAATCATGATGAACTACAGAGATAGATTACCAACATTGTATAAATATGACATGAATGGATTACTGACCTCGAAGTTGCGAAAATTTCGACATATTTAACGAAATAATTGGATATATATATACAACAACCCCTAAACCAAATATAACAATTAAGATACCTATCAGTAAGTGGTTTACCAAAATCTACCGCACTAATTACAGTTATGCGCTCATGAGTGCATAACTGTGCACAGTTCACTGTTTTTTTTTCTGCTGTTTTCTATCGCAAAATGAACGTTTTGTGTTATAAACTTGGTGGGTTTGTTATTAAATAAATCTTAATCGTCAAAACAACATCACACATTTCGTAGTAAAAGCTTCACGCCTTCAAAGCATTGCGCAGTATGGTGTAAGACTGTTGATCAGGAAAAATCGTGGGCTTCCTATCATGTATAGTTGGTTTGTGTAGAGGAGTTAAGGACATGACCTAAAGGACTTGAAATGTCACTGAAATGTGGTGTTCCCATGATTGAACGAACCGAAAACTGTCTTCAGCAATACGCCCTGCTCGACATGGCCCAGCGATTCCAGTCACTAAGACATCATAGTCACATCTCCTCAATGGTTCACCGGTACAAATAGAATTGTCCAGCTTCTTGTTCTTGGATGAACCTCTTTGGTCGTGACACACCTCATCGCACAAATTACATGACTGAAATAATATTGGCAGCTCGTCCAACTATTTTTGTACACCCCCTCGGGTCTCATTGGAAGACTGAGCCTGATGAGAAATTATGTTAATTTGGCGCCGCCGCGGCGGCACTTTACGCTTTAAATATTGCAGCTACCGCAATTAAGTCATTTGCTCGCCCCGCCGTGTCCCCGTCGCTCCTGATTTATAGTCAATGGACCCGATGATTTCGCTATAATAAGTCTTGTCTCAATAAAATACTTAACGTCCCTATCGATGAATAATTGAAAGCCGACATTCACTTATTTACATCATGTCCCGTCCTCGTCAGCACCACCCATGCGATTTCGCCTATGCCGGCGCGGCTCAGCTACGGACTGTCGTTGAATTGAATATTCATACATTGGTACACATCTCCGATGTCAACTTATAACAAGAACAAGTTAGAACGTTGCAAATCCTTGAGCAATGGCTTATTAACTTCTGCATTAGTCCATTGAACAAAGACAAAAAAAGGGGGTTCGCCCTACATCAAATGCGGTACCTAGTCCTGGGAATTTTTCGATTTTTCGCAGCCCCTCAGCTCCGAAACGATCTTTACTACGGGAAACAATTATGGAATCAATTTTGTGGAAAATGTCATGTTCTACAAGTTTTTAGATCAACTCAAAAGCCCAAAAACGCAAGGGGAAGGAGCTACAGGCGAAAAACCAAAAATGCCAAAATTTCATGGGTTTTCGATGATTGCGGATGAATACACCGTCTCGTTGGGAATTGTAGACACGACGTTTTGAAAATTTCAAAATTCATACTCAACTTCTTCCTATTGATGTTATGAAAAGTGGCAAATTTGTTCTGATACAGCCTAATCCACCTGTCCTCATTTTTCAGGTGACATAAAAAACTATTTATTCGCAAAACTTTCACTTGTACCTTCCAAAACAGGTTAGTTTCAGAGTTTCGCAGAGTTTTAGCCATATTAAATCCTAAATTGAACTGAATTCATTCACTCCGGCGTTTCAATTTGAATCACATAATGTGATGACCTCATTTTGGCGGTATTAGAAGTTGACTGACGATATGACATTATTGACGATGATAAACCACGGGCTAAATAGGTACGAAATCGAATATAAAACAACCACAGACTCCTAAGTATGAAACACAAAAACGTCTCGATGTCCTAACAGTCGGATGGTTGCCAATAAATGTGCTTTACGATAAACGGATGCGCTATCTTTATTTATGGAGGTAAGGCGGAGGCAGGACGTTTCTTTAAACTGACTCGTAGTTTAAGATATCGTTAAAACCTGTTAATGTGGAAAACATGTGAATTTTATGACTCACACTATCAGCCAACATGCAGACTTTATGAGAGTTTCATTTCACAGGGTGGAAACCAAATACAATATTCGATCAACGTTGGGAAAAATCGTACTTTCTCGGAGGTTTTATCCTCCTGGACACTGGTCATTGGCATTGTTTCGTTGTTTTTGTTTGACTGATTTTTCGGTATGACGAAATAAAATTGTCGAAATGTTGGACTAACAATATGACAATCTTACCCATGAGCGAACCTCAGATTCCCGCAGGACTTCCACATAACAACGGGCGAAAACGCCACTCCAATGTAATATCACAGTCACTTTGGTAGAATTGTGGGGTTTTACGTATCAGAATTATGAGTACATCCATGTTTTTATCACGGTTTTTATCGCACTCTGGACTGACCAAATCACAACCCTCGATGGGTGGAAAAATTGTAACATGCATTCAAACTGATAAAATAGCGATAAATCCATTAAATTTTGTGTGAAGGTTTCACCATCACTGAATGTATTTTACATACCTAAAAACGCGGTAGCGTTCCACCCCGCCAAGCAAACTGAGAAAAATGTACGGTACCAAGTGAAGGTTTACCGGTATCCAGGTATACATATCTCGGCTTATTTTTGACTGATCAACTTGAAATTTGGCGAGGGTCTTCTTGGTGTAGATAATAGAAAGCCCTGAAAGTTTCAAGTCGCTAGGTTTAAAGGGAACCGAATTATATAATGCAAAAACCCTGTTTTTCGCCCGTGTTGCTTGTTCTTCTCCTCCTCCTTCTTGTTCAGACAGGCACGGCTACACCCTCTCCACTTACACTGATTGACTTAAAATTTTGCACAGAGCTTCGTGTCAGCTTGGGATCTGTCTGAAAGACCCATTAATACATTAGCCCATTGATCCATTGTATCTCAACCAAAAAATTTTTTATAAACAACGACAGCAATTTTTAGCTAACATTGTCCACAATGTCGAGTCTACACGACTTGAAATTTTGCACAGACCTTCTTTATGTATTCAACCCAAGAAAATTTTAGGAACAAAAACTGAAATTTAGGGTAATTTTGGCCACTTTGAAGGGTCCAAAGCCGATCAACTTGAAATTTGGTGTGGACCTCCTCGGTGTGGAAAAAGAAAAAAGCCCTGAGAGTCGGTAGGTGTGAAGGGAGCAGAGTTATATCACTTCAAAAACCCTTTACTTGTTTTTCTTCTTGTTCGGTTACTCAAAGATACAGCCTCTCCACCTTCACCGATTGACTTGAAATTTTGCACAGAGCTTCGTTTCAACTTCCGACAGAGCCTTTTAAAAGATTCAATCGGTAGTCTGGTGTGTTCTTGATGTTGGTATCGACTACGTAGTGGTTTCTGGCGTTTCAGTGGTGTCGTGAACTAGCAAACAATTCGGTTGATAGTGTTTTTTAGCGAATTTCCGAAGAAAAAAAGCTAAGATGGTAGATGGGCAGGATCGGGCCACTCCAAGGTGGGGGTTTGGGGAGTTTTAAGGGGGGGGGGGGTGATTAACCATAAACTCCAAAAATGGAAGAGTCTGATGAGTGGCGCCTCCTTATTAAGGTTTTTTTTACGCTGAACACGATGGTGAAGTCAAAATTGCGATATCTTATTCTGTTCTCAAACTGGAGCACTTTGAAGATGAAGAAACGTGGTTGTTACTTGAGATGTGCATCACGGTTCATCTGCTTTAATCTGATAACGGAATGAGATGTCGCGATTTTGTCTTCACCATCGTGTTCAGTGTTGAAAAATCTATACCTACTTAAACTGATGTGTTCTCAGCAAAAACAAAAATGTGACAAAATTGAACGTTTATTTTGCTGTTTTCTGCCATACCGGGGAATAGAATGTAGTGTAGCCTATCTTTATGCTTCACCTCATCACAATCATATCTAATATCTATATTAAAATATAATATCTAATACCTATCTATATTATGCAAAAATCACAGTAGCATTGATCCTACTTTCCGATTTGCTCTCATGAATCCATTAGGTATGTACGTCCGTAAGTTAGATGACGTTGGCATGTTTTTCGTGATTATAGTGGTAATAAGATTTTATTACCCCCCCATTATCACAACTGAAATGTTCCCAACAGAACAATAAAGTTATTTACATAATGAAAAAGAAAAAGATTTTATAGTTAACACAAACGATATTGAGGGATCTGGAAGAATCTTTTCTTTACAAGATGACAAGATGACAAGTTTAAGATTGCCCATATTTGAATAAGATGTTTCAAACATCACATTTTACATAAATCCAGTTACTTCTTCGAAAATTCGCTCTTATAGCCATGCTGCATGATTGTGCATTTTTTTTTTTTTTAATGTACTGGTGTGGATTGTGTTATAGTGATATTTAATGATGGAGAGATATTTAATGTACGTAGTGAATGAAGTGATTTGTGTATATGAGTGATATCGTTCATAACGACAGATAACAAGTCCTGATGATAGTGTTGATAGCTGATAATGAGGTGGTAGTTACCATTGATATCTGAGGAGTCTGTGACTACGAAACGTTCTTCATCAGGAGACGGTCTGAGATTCATCCCAGCAGCAACACCGAAAATGAGGAGAATCAGGCAAATCATGTTGCTCGAAGCCGAATGACAGGTAGTGCGGCAACAACCGACGAATGAACTGAATAAATTGGATTTAAAAAAAAAGAAAAATCCGGAGATTTACTTCCGCTTCAAAGACGGCAGCATCGCGTGAGTCGGTTATTGAGAAACTGAGGGCAAATTACGGGAAATTCGTAAATGCCGACTCGGAAGCCGGCGGAACGCGAACTAGCGCGGGAAGACGGTTTACGGTCTGAAGCGACGTGAGCGAACTGAGTTGTTGCGAACGACTGGCGGGTCGTTGGGACGGAGGAGACGCGGGCGGGCGAGGGACAGGCGCCACCACTTAACCCCCCACCACCGGCGGCGCCTGCAGGGACCCTCTTCTTTTGAACGGAGCCAGACCAGACCAGACCAGACCAGACAATCACCCGTCCGCTCTTCATGACGGTTTTTCCCTCAGAAACAAGAAAACTTCGGGACAGCTGTCATCGGGGTGCCGCACAATCTCATGTGGATGGTAATGCAACAGACCGTTAGTTGCCGTTAGCTCTGTCGAAGAAAATAATTTATTCTTCCTACGAGGCGAACGCTACCACGACGAGAACAATAATTATTGCAAAATCAATCAATCAATTTATTTATTCAACAAAAATATTACACGTATCAAGAGTTATAACTAGAGTTATAAATGGAAAGTCTAACAAAACTGGCAGACTAGTTAGGGTCAGCCTTCTTGGGTTGAACTGGGTGAAATACAAAGATTTTGGATCATGTTATTCTCGGGTTTAACTAAGAAGATCATAACATGAATCAATATAGTCAACAGATAAGCTCAGCGGTCCCAATACGCTGACCCGTCTCGTGAGGACGCGTCGTACGTTGAGGGTACGTCCTCACCTGCGGGCTACGCAGGAAACTTGCGACGCGACGCAGCGAACTGTTTAACCTCCCCAAGTTATAACCAAATATTGAGCCCCGAGTTCATCAATTGAACTAAGTTGATTGTGATTCAACTAATCCACATCTTTCAAATTGAGGTTATTTACCTCGACAATTATCGTGGCTAATTACTAAAATTACCTATTTGTAAATGTTATTACGGCAATTTTGGTTTATTATCTTCGATAATGAACCATTGGAATCGCCCAAAGAAAAAAAAATTTTAACCCCCCCTCAAAATTTGTTGGTTTACGTTTCAAGATACGTAGATTCAGAAAATCGAATAAAAAAAAATCCGTCCGTCCGCCGTACGCCGTACGCCGTACGCCGTCCGCCGTCCGCCGTCCGCCGTCCGCCGTACGCCGTCCGCGCCACTTTGCCCAGTTAGCGTTGAGTTAAAATTACGAAATTTTTTTTATGGGTTTCGACCAACCCCACAATGGTCCTCGAAACTTTTCATAACCCTAGGTCAAGGGGAAGGGGTTCAAAACGAATTTTGAAAATTTGAAAATCTCATATCTCGAAAAATTCATATAGAACGGTATGTTTTTTATTTCATATTTAGATAGAGTTTGTTCCGTAGAATTTTTCAAGACCATCTGCAGCTGTGTACGACCAGCCGTTCGTTCACAATGACGGCTCAAAGATTGTGCCTCACAACACGATCGTGACTCAAACTGTTGAAATACAGGTCCATTTTCATACTAACAAGCTCTTTGGAACATCATATGGCTTAACTGATGTCGAGTTTGTTGTTCTGAGGTGCGTTTCGTGCTACGGAAATGAAGGTAATTTCGAATGTTTGTTGGTAGGTACCTACTTCTTTTATAGAAAAATAATTTTTATTACCGACGTAGTATTAAAAACCCCAGAATTATATCGTATTAATTAATCATAATTAATAATAATAATTATTAATAATAAATACAAATTATTAATACCTAACAATAAATTATAATAATTTTCACTAGGTACTTGATAAAATTGATAATAATACTTAATCTAACATTTAGGATCTAGACATTTAGACCTAGTGTTTCATCTTCCAGGTAAACTACAGTCTAGACATTTTAACCGTCAGTCGGGGATAGACCACATTGCAATATTCACTCGGTTTCTCATCTGTAAAATTGTTTAAATAATACCTTTTTGTAATAATACAAATTAAATTTTGATGCTGAGCTATTGACTTGAAATTTTAAAAATAGGTCAGAACTGGATCACAATGCAATATTCACTCGGTTTCTTGTCTGTAAAATTGTTTAAATAATACCTATTTGTTTAAACAAATTAAATTTTGATGATGAGCTCGATACTTGAAATTTTAAATATAGGTCAGAAATGGATGACATTTCAATATTCACTCGGTTTTTTTCTCATTGCAAACCTGTTCATTATGTACCCGAGATCCTTCCCTAAAAGACCTGGCAGCGGGAAATATTATTCAACATGGTTTGAAAAGGGAAAAACAAGTTTTGTAAAAAATCCCAATGCTCTAGGTAGTTACTACTGTAGTCGATACCAGTGACCAACATTTTCTTCAGTAGTCGACATGGTTTTGCACTAGTAGTCGACCTACATGTGTTAGAAGTCGACAGTATCACTTGAGTCAGTAGTCGACAGGTTTCGTCATTCCATCGTTTTCGAATTTTACGACATCTAAATAAAATACATTCAACTGTGAATCGGAACTTGAAAATAGATTAATAAGATGTAATAAAGTAGTTATCAGACTTTTTATTTGCAAACAGCTCATTATCAGTCTCAAATTGCAATAAGTTCTTAAGTAAAAAGGTTTGAAAACTATAGTCGAAAACTCATTGTCAGAAAATTGACATTACAGTTGGGCTTAGGTACCTATTTACACATTTTTTTTGACATTTTCATGTCTTTGCTTTGGCACATAAACTGAAACGGGAAAAATTTGTTCCCTTGATTCACCCTTTCCCTCAGATCACGTCAGAACACAAGCGACCGGCGGGCCATTACGTCAGAGCCTAAGACGCACGAGCGTATGACGTAAGACGGCTGGCAGGAGGCCAACAAGTACGTCAGAGCCTATGACGCACGAGCGTATAACGTAAGACGGCTGGCAGGAGGCCAAATATTGCGTCAGAGCCTATGACGCACGAGCGTATGACGTAAGACGGCTGGCAGGATAACTAGTGCGTCAGAGTCTATGACGCACGAGCGTATGACGTAAGACGGCTGGCAGGTGGCCAACAAGTACGTCAGAGCCTATGACGCACGAGCGTATGACGTAAGACGGCTGGCAGGAGACCAACAAGTGCGTCAGAGCCTATGACGCACGAGCGTATGACGTAAGACGGCTAGCAGGAGGCCAACAAGTACGTCAGAGCCTATGACGCACGAGCGAATGTTTGTTCGTAGGTACTTCTTTTATAGAAAAATTATTACCGATGTAGTATTAAAAACCCCAGAATTATATCGTATTAATTAATCATAATTAATAATTATTATTATTAATAGTAAATACGAATTATTAATACCTAACAATAAATTATAATCATTTTCACTAGGTACTTGATAAAATTGTTAATAATTAGTGATAATTGATAATAATAATTGATCTAACATTTCGATACCTTAATTCACAAAGGGAATATGTCCATCATAAATTATTAAGGACATATTCCCTTTGTGAAGTAAGGTATCGATTTAGGATCTAGACATTTAGACCTAGTGATCTAGACAGAAGGGTGATCTGTACAAAGAAGATAATGAACCGTTGTGTCAAGAATTTGCAGAGTTTTTCGTTCTATTTAAAAATAAAATTTGTTGATTTTGGAAGGTTCTTAGAAGGATGTTAGATTTCCCTTTTCTTTTTTAGAAATGTTTCACTCCATCTCAATACTGTTCCTTATTATTCCATGGAATTTCGTAAATTTGAAGGGAACAGTACACCACCTGGTATTATGCTCTATCATAGATAATGGGCCTTCAAGGGCTAGTTGACAAAGACTTATATCCAATTCCAATAATTTATTCATATCGACGTTTCAACTATTCCTCGATAGATGGTGGATTTCATGAGAAATTGTTGGAAGTTCCATCATATATACAAACAAGTATGACAGTTGGTAAGTAATGTGGCTACTTTTTGTTTGAGCAGTTTCATATTTTTATAGTTAGAATGTGAAAAAAATAGTTCCCATGTTCGGGTAGGCCAATCTTCTGACGACAATTCACGACTCCGTCGAGCCTCTGACTATGTAGGTACCGTCTATCTGGAATGTAGACTTCGTGGGGTATCTGGGAAGAGGTAAGACGCATCGTTACTCTCTTTGAACGAGACAGTAAGCGTATTTATGTTTGAAGAAATAAGAAAACGTAGAACGTAGAGCGTGTTATTGCCTGTTGTTTGCAACTAACACTAAAAACTAAATTTTAATTATTGAAGGGAACAGTACCTACCTATTTATTTATATAATCCACTGAAACAACGTAACTTACCGGCGAAGAAGTGCTCTCCACAGCCTCCATTGCGATTTTCTTGATAACACTCTGATATAGGTATGCATGATGCTTTAACACTTTAGTTGTGAAGAGATGACAAAACTGGCGATTGCGGCGATTTTACCAGTTTTTCGTTCAACTAATGATTCCAGGCGATCTGGCGTCAAATTTTCAATTAAGATCGATACCCACCTCACTCAATATCGGCAAATGTTAAGATAGTTCACTAAATTGAGAACTTTTCAACGAGTGGTGAATGATTTTTATGCGATCAAAAATGTCGAAGATAAATTTCGATAGCAACGGTTTGGTTATAATCGGAAATCATTGTAAAATTGGAAATAGATTATCGTGACGGACGGACGGACGCTCGGTTTCAGTCAGTTAGGCTGAAGGTTAAAACCCCCAGGTTAATCTTCCATGTTAACATATTAGAGCCCAAGAATTGAATGAGAGGAACGAAGAATCGCCATGCCATATTCTTGATGGTCATGGTTAACTTGGTAGCTCAATAGTAAGGTGATTCTCGTTGTATAAACATGTTAGAGATTAAGAAGAATATGATAAAGGCCCCAAAAGGTGGCTAACCACCAGTACTTTTTTGATATCTTATACTCATATTCTTATGTACACTTCCCAAATTATACCCCCGCGCCCTATTGCTTTCAACGGAAGGCCATTTGTTTACTGTCCCCCTCGCTTCACGATTACAAGAGCAGCCATAACGTAAGAAACGGCTCAAGGATCCCCCGCCCTCCACCGTACATGCAAATGAGCACCTTTCATAAAATTATAAACCCTGCCAGAGTTTTTCTCATCGGTTCCGTGGTTTGTAATCATGTCCTCAGTATCCGCGCATATCTTCCGAACCTCTTTATAAAGCTCCGATGAAAGGTACCGAAGCGGTCAAGGTAATTTGTCAATAGTGATGTGAGCCGTTGTTAGTGGCTCCCAATTATACCGTAGGAGTTATTTTGAACTTTTTTAAAATTCACTGTTAGTTTGGCAGTTTTGCCCCGTTCATAAATAGCGAACTTTCAAAGAAAAGGAAAATATTGTTCTCGGTTCGAAATTTGATAACTCGAATTTCCGGGGCGGCGGGAATTACCCATAAATTTTAAAAATGAAACAGTCCGATGAGTGAGCCCTCATTTTAAAGGTTTTTTAATCCTAAACATGATGGTGAATACAGAGTTGCGATATCTCATTTCGTATCTCAATACCACACATGAGATTAGCGGAATGTGGTATTGCAATTCTGACTTCACCATCAGGTTCAGCGTTGAAAAATCTATAAACTGAGGTGTGACCTACTTGGTAAAAACAGGAGACGAAATTGGATTTAAAACCAGTAAAATGGAGATATTTTACATAAAACCAAATATTTCTTCGAAAATTCGCTCTCATAGCCATGCTGCATGGATGTTGATGTTCATTGCTTTTGAATCTGCATCATCATTAAATGGGTCTATCCAGAGTGGTTCGTTCATGTTAGGACCAGAGGCGGATCCAGACTTTGATTCCGGGGGTCATGAGTACCCCTTGATGTTACCTAATCTAACCTACGTTTTAAACACCCATAAACACTCTTTAGACCTGTAACTTGGGTACCTAACTGTTCAAAATCCTGTAGAATTCCTGTATGCAACGTATGTTGTCTGCTATAGTTCACTAGATTAGACAGCTATTCATGGAGCGAGGTTTTTGAAGGTTTGCGAGAGACCACACCAAGCGAATAGAAATCCACAAAACTTTCCTGTAGGATAATAATGATTAGTTTCTTTCAACATTCCGCACGATTTTCGGTCCCTCCGTCCTTCCGTGCCACGAAGACCTTTAGAAGAAGACGTCTTACGGGAGAAGAAGGGAACTGGAATGGATCTTATAAATCACTATGGAAACCGCAAGAGACTTGTCACCAAGCTCACAGCTTCAAGCTTATTAGCGGTCGCTCCAACGACGTTCGAGCTTCCGCAATTCCGTGAAATATGAACTTCATGTATGGCCAGTCATTGATGTAGTTGTTTAGCCCTTGAGGCTCAACGGCATAACCTGCCTATATGGTTATGCCGTTGAGCCTCAAGGGCTAAACAACTATATGAAAGAAGCAATCAAGGCTGAGGAGGAGTCTCAAATCCTATAACAACTGTGCAGATTAGAGTTTCGACATTACTCATCATATTTATGACATACGTTCACGTATGTTCAATTTGAAGTCAGTGGGTCTATAATCTATGGATTACCCAGCTAGTATAGAGTGCAATATAGTCCCAAAGTTCTTCCCCACCATTTGGTTAAATCCGTCACCCAATGGTGGTGATTGTTCCGAAATTGTATAGAGTGAAAATACGCTGGGACACCATGTCATCTGTTTTTTGATGTGCGGAATCCGAATTTGAAACCTACTTTTTTCTATCTACCGTTGTTTTATAAAATGTATTTACAAAATTATAAAATAGGGTTTTTGGGATGTTTCTGTGTGTACAAGCATACTGTAGGATCTAAGTTGGTATCTACTTAATAAGCTTTTACTATATCAGCAGTTTTTTCATCCCTGGCTCTGTCCTTCTTGCGGATGTTAGCTTCGTACTCTTCTCTACTCACTTGATTTACTCGATTTGTCTTCTAAAGCAGCCCCAACCTCTCCTTGCAGCTAATACTCCAGAAGTATTTGAAGATCTTCTCTCTATCTTCATCCTCCACAGTTGCACATTAAATGTGGCGAAGATCTTCTCTCTATCTTCATCCTCCACAGTTGCACAAATTTTGTCCCGTGGCGAATTGTTGACGCTGTAGTCCTATAATCTTAATATCATTCTAACAAGCTTTGAAAAATACACATACGACATATAAAAACTGGTCCTCTCGTTATGGCGCTGATTTTGGAGTTACTGTCAAAGGGGTTTTTTGCTCTCCTGAAACTTAGTGATTTTCACATTCGATAGTTTGCAATTCTAGGGACGAAATTATCACCAAACACTAGCAGCATTAGGGAGCTACCATTATTCGATTGAGCTAAAATAATAACCAAATCTTTCTGAAAATGTTATCAAAAAGAAAATAAACCAAAAGAAAATTAAAAAACTCTGCAAATTCTTGACACAACGGTTCATTATCTTCTTTGTACAGATCACCCTTCTGTCTAGATCACTAGGTCTAAATGTCTAGATCCTAAATGTTAGATTAATTATTATTGTCAATTATCACTAATTATTAACAATTTTATCAAGTAAGTACCTACTGAAAATTATTATAATAATTATCAATACCTAACAATAAATTATAATAATTTTCAGTAGGTACTTACTTGATAAAATTGTTAATTTTATCGAATTATTCGTATTTATTTATTAATAATTATTATTAATTATGATTAATTAATACGATATAATTCTGGGGTTTTTAATACTACGTTGGTAATACTTTTTCTATAAAAGAAGTACCTACCAACAAACATTTGAAATTACCTTCATTTCCGTAGCACGAAACGCACCTCAGAACAACAAACTCGACATCACTTAAGCCATATGATGTTCCAAAGAGCTTGTTAGTATGAAAATGGACCTGTATTTCAACAGTTTGATTCACGATCGGGTTGTGAGGCACAATCTTTGAGCCGTCATTGTGAACGAACGGCTGGTCGTACAAAGCTGCGGATGGTCTTAAAAAATTCTACGGAACAAACTCTATCTAAATATGAAATAAAAAACATACCGTTTGATGGGAATTTTTCGAGATATGGAATTTTCAAAATTTCAAAATTCGTTTTGAACCCCTTCCCCTTGACCTAGGGTTATGAAAAGTTTCGTGGATCATTGTGGGGCTGGTCCAAATCCAGAAACCAAATTTCGTAATTTTAACTCAACGCTAACTGGGCAAAGTGCCTCGGACGGCGGACGGCGGACGGCGTACGGCGTACGGCGGACGGACGGATTTTTTTTTATTCGATTTTCTGAATCTACGTATCTTGAAACGTAAACCAACAAATTTTGAGGGGGGGTTAAAATTTTTTTTTCTTTGGGCGATTCCAATGGTTCATTATCGAAGATAATAAACCAAAAATAAAATGAGTGTTCTCTCATTTGTTGCTAAGCAACTAAAACCGACGAAAACCTGATCGTTGCGAATGAGAGGGCTGCCGAAACTAGGCCCATGCGTCAGGTATATGGGGATTTTCAATGACTAACGTCTTCAGAGCAGTGAGTCACTGTCAGTGGGGTAAAGTAGCGTTTATTGAATTCATTGGAGTGAAGAACATTCTTCAAAGTTATTCTGTGTATTCTGGTGTATTCAAAGTGTTTTCTGGATTCGGTATGTGATGGTATTTAATGCTATTGTTGTTATAAGTACACTGAACAGCCGAAAAATTATTTACTCGCATGAAAAAAAGTACCTAAGTATAATTTTAATAATTTGGTTTTAGTAAAAATTTGCTAACAATAACTACAGTAACAATGTAGATATTGTTAGATTGACCGCATGTAATTTAGGGAATTTTCCAACCGTGATTTTCCAGTGAAATCTAATCAACAAGGCTTTAATGAAACTTTCCACAGTTCGAGTCAGTTCATAAGTATAACATCTTGCCGAAGGTCTCCGAAGAACACGCCCAGGATTGCAGAGGAAAGAGGATGTTACCTGGGACCCGGACTTCGACTTACCTGGTGGTCGAGGCATGATTACTGCCTAAATAATGTTCTCCTGAGAGTATACCTTCATCGTGATTAACTGCCCCTAATATCTCTTGCATACACACGACATGCCTCTACAAAACACATAAAGGCTATTTTCGAAAGGAGGCTCTCCCAAGATAATAAAGAGGAAGAAACCCCCGTGGTTTCCTTGGCCGATCTGTCAAGAATCAAACGTGATACTCTTTGTGGATGTATCACCACAGAAAAGACAGTTGTGGATGTATTAATTGATATACTCGTATAAATAAGGAGGTTTTTGGCTGATGTTACGCACTGCCATCATCAGGGTGCGCTGTTCAGTTCTCAGACAACCCCCCCCCCTCACCAGCATGGGCTTTTAGCTCATTTTCGAGTCAAAAGGTTCTCGGTCCAAAAGGTTTAACACCGGAATTTCCGAAAAATTGGCATACCCAGATCCGTTTCACGCTGAACACGATGGTGAAATCAGAATTGCGATATCTTATTCCGTTCCAAAATAGGAGCACTTTGAAGATTAAGAAACGTGGTTGATGTTACTCGGCAAAGAGGGAAACGAAATTTGTTATAAAACCTGTAAAAATGGAGACATTTCACATAAAACCAGTAATTTCTTCGGAAATTCGCTGTTATAGCCATGCTGCATGACTGTGGATGTTTTATCTTTACATTGAGCAAAAAATTAGTTATTATGCTTAAGTTTCTAACTCGACTTCACCAAAAATGGTACTTGGTTTGAATGGTTAACGGAGATTAAACCAAGCAGAGAGGACACTCCGCTGATGGATCTGGCTCATAGTTTCACTAAGATTCCTTTTGGTTTATTTTTTGAAATTATGAATCATTGAAGTCGACGAAGATCACAAATTGTTGAGAAGTTTGAGAAAAATATTTATCCGTTCTGGAAACAATGTGCAGCGTTTTCTTATGGTGACTGTAAATGTAGGAAAATTCATTTGGAGTCTTGATATACTCGTAGCAGCCAGGTGTTAGGTTGGATTGTTTTTGACGTAAGGCTCCAATTGGAGATGTCAAAAGCGAAGGGAAACCGATTCCACTGGCTACCGCCTGACAAAATCTTTCCAATAATAGAGTTCAAGATAAAAGTATAAGTAGTTAAATGATAAAAGGATGCTATGTCTTCATTGCTGACGTGTGCTCAGGTCTTCTTCCAAACCTCGTCTATTTGCCCTCAATAATTTTCTTGTATCAACTCGGATGGTTCGACGTATTGCTTATTTCTAGCTCACTCATGCACGACCAAAAGAAAATGACTGGCAAACCATTTCAATTGCTTTCTACAAATCGTTGCAAGTTTGTTTGCCGTTAGTAATTCTTTAAACTCGAACAAAAGATTGACAGTGTGCAGAAGCACGGGGCAAACAATGGACGTACTGTACAAAATCAATTATATCTTCCAGAGGAGAGCTCTATAAATACAATCAACGAAATATTCACGACTCATGCTAAGGCACGTTCCAGTCAATATAATCAATGGACGACCGCCAATGGGATTTCGTACGGTTCAATGGCCATAAGTCCGGATTTGTTTGCTCGATAGTGATACGAGCAAGTGGAGTTGGTTTACAAAAATATAATAATTCAATTAAAATTTTCCCGTAGTATTTGTTCCCGTGTGTATTGAACTTAAATGGGGAGCGAGAGAGTAATTATTCACTCATCGACCGACCTCAGTAGGATTCACTGTCCGTGCATAAGGAAAAGTAAGAAGTTTGATTTCTTCCATAATGCACAAACGCTAAACGTCAAACAATGAGATACAACATGTGTAAAAGTTCATATTTTCAATACTCGGAGGTTTTTGCATGTTATAAGATTTGAATATTTGAATAAGATTTGAATTTCAAGTTTTTCCATGTTAAGGACAATGTTTTCCATGTTAGGTCGCCGATTCTTATGTTGCTAGTGTATTACCGAATTTTCGACGAAAAGGAAGCTATTGTTCTCGGTCCAAAATGTTTAAAACTCGAATTTCCGAAAAAGTTTATGTATATTTCCAAAAAAAAATTGTACAGCTTGGTAATTTAGGTAGCACATTTGATTATTTCCAAGTGAGTTTAGTAAGTGGTTATAAAAAAAGAAATTATCAAACAGTACTTATCTAGGAACGCGTTAGCGTTCCGCCCCGCCAAGCAAAGAAGTTGAGAAAACGAACGATGCCGAGTGTATGTTTACCGGACGTCACGAAACGCGTTTTCGAGGTATCCATATCTCGGCTCCTATTTGACCGATCAACTTGAAAATTAGTGTGGGTCTTCTTTGAGTGTATATTAGAAAGCCCTGAAAGTTTCAAATCGATAGGTCTAAAGGGAGCCGAGCTACATAACTTCAAAAACCCGGTTTTTCGGCCTTAGATTGTTCTTCTCCTTCTTCTTCTCCTTCTTCTCCTTGTTCAGACAGGCAAGGCTGGAGCCTCTCCACGTTCACCGATTGACTTGAAATTTTGCACAGAGCTTCATTTAACCTTGAGACAGAGCCTTATATAAGATTTAACCCATTATCTCAACCCAAAAAAGTTTTAGAAACAAAAGAACAGAAACCTTAGGAAAATTCTGTCCACTTTGACGAGTCTACAGCCTGGGTAAAAGGACCAATCGACTTGAATTTTTTTACATATCTTCTTTATCGCATGGCTCAGTGCCATTTGAACGAAATAAGCAATTATCTCAACCCAAAAAAATTAGGGACAAAAAAACTGAAATTTAGGGTAATTAAGGCTAATTATGGCCATATCTCGGCTCCTAGTTGACCGATCAACTTGAAATTTGGTATGGATCTTTTTGGTGTGGATAATAGAAAGCCCTGAAAGTTTCAAGTCGCTAAGTCTGAAGGGAGCCGAGTTATATAACTTTAAAAACCAATTACCATGTTTTTCTACTTTTTTCAGTCGGTCAAGGCTACAGCCTCTCCACCTTCGCCGATTGACTTGAAATTTTGCACGGAGCTTCGTTTCAAGTGTAGCAAGTGCCTTTTGAAAGATTCAAGTCAATATCTTTAAAGGGAGCTGAGTTATATAACTTCAAAAACCCGGTTTTTCACCCTTACCTGTTCTTCTTCTCCTCAATCAGTTAGGCATTTCCACCTTCACGGATTGACTTGAAATTTTGCACAGAGCTTCGTTTCAACATCAGACAGTGCCTTTTGAAAGGTTTAACCCATTATCTCAACCCAAAAACTTTTAGAAACAAAAAACTGAAATTTAGGCTAATTTTGGCAACTTTGACGAGTCTACAGCCTGGGTAACCGGACCAATCGACTTGAAATTTTGCATAGACCTTCTTTATAAAATGACCCACTTCAACAACAAAAAGATGTGATATCCCCCCAAAAAACACTCCGTGTAAAAATCACCCCGCCTCGCAAATATCATTCTTCAGAGGCCGGAAAAAGTTATGATATCCACTTTCCCCGCCCGCCCTTTTCCTCATTAAGGAGCTAAGTATATTGAAACGCTTAACCACTTCACAAGCACCGTACCCCTTTCGAAATGTCCGCTTGGCGCTATTGCGAGACGTTTTTATTACTTCCACAAGCAACTAATACTTGTATAAAAGTGTTTTTTGGGGGGATTATAATATACAAGAAGTAGAGGAAAATTGACTCTACAACTGGTCAGAGCTCGCAGTGGATCTGAGCCAGGAATGGCATTTGGTGCAAGGAATATTATGAATAAAATACAAAGTTAAAGCTTGTGGTTAACAGAACAATGAAATACTTGGAATTATTATTATAAGATAATTCCAAGTATTTTATTGTTCTGTTAACCACAAGCTTTAACTTTGTTTTTTCCTCAAAATTGAAAATCCCAACAGCTCAACAGCTTACATACATTAAATTTGCAATTCTTAAATATGCTATTCTATAACTTGGAGGCAGATTTCCAAAGCATGCATTGCAGTGTTTAATCTAGTGACATTGTCTCTCATAATATTATTGTCTCTGATGTTGAGGGATGTCGAGGGTCGGTCAAATGATGATGTGATCATCATGATGATTTGTACATTTGACCGACCCTCGACATCCCTCAACATCATTCTTACTGACGGTCAAACTAAATCACACACACTCATTATTGTCTCTTGCTCATATACTATGGCGTCAGTTTCATTTCCTTTCACCCCAACTTCACACTATATTATTTGAGTGTAACAATCGAGAATCGGTCCACCAATGTTTAAATCAGAGTCAACAACAAAGTAATTCTGAGAAGTACGTTCTGGCGAACTTTGACAATAATAATTATTATAATAATAATAATAATTATTATTATTATTCCCTGTTGTCAAGTCATACAAATGTGCACTTTTCGGCTATTTATATTTACAATACGGGATGAGTACGGCTGACACTATTTCGAGATTGAGCCGCAGTCACAAGAGGAGTAGGAAGAGGACTGTAGGTTCTTTCTCTAGAGAGCTGACTTAGCGTCTCAAGAAAATTGAATTGAGAGAGGCCTCAACTGATAATCTTATCTATGGGAACTCAAAGAAATCCTTGAAACCAGAATATCAAACTCTGTCCGGTAAAATAATGAAGTGCAATATACGGCTAAATAAAATTAAATATCCCTAGGCTCACCAATATTTTCTATCGGTTACAAGTAGTTTCATGAAGTTTCATCTTTTGGTCCTCTTTATTAAAATTGCCCAGGTACCTTGTATTTTACAGGTGTAGATATTAGTTTTTTTAGTTTGATTCGAGTTAGTCTTTCTAGATTCAGAGGGGCAAAAATTTGATGCCTCAACACAATCCTCGTGAGAAACTAAGTTGGGCCCCTGTAGAAGTCAGGAGGGAGGTGGCGGTGAAGGAACCCTGACAACACAATCCCTACCCCTTGTCTTGTGTCACTATAGCATAGTGAGCCGGCTCTTCACAGAAGGATATGCGGTTACTGCGGTCGAGCCACGAGAGGACCACCAGGTCCGGCTTCCTGAATGCATCTCACAAAGTTCATTCATCGTGCAACACCCATCTACTGTGATCCCGATGAGTAAACAGGTCCAATCGATTGAAATCAACTTAATAAATTATTCCTGGCATGTCTTCGGTCCTCTATTTGCACTGGATGTTGCGTTTTTTTTCTCGATTCAAATGATTCATTATTTTGTGACAATAATTTATTTGTAAAAACCTTGAATTACGATAATCATAATCTACTAATTTCAAAATGAATTTAGGTACACAGGAAGGTCGTAAAGAGAAGAGGAGAGCTGGCCTCCAACTAATGATTGGGGAGCGATGATCTTCCATTAGCGGTCCCTCGTCCTTCCTTGTAGTTGTACCCCAACGCACTCTTCCCATAATGGTAATTCAGATAATCATCCTTGAACAAATAAAATAACTACACAAAACCTCTTTTGTCGGTTGGTAACCTATTTGCTCGTAGCGGGGCGCTATTATTATAATTTCACACATGTCCCGTCCATTAGAGTCTTTCGAAGAAGAAGCTTGAGAAGCGGTGATTGGAAGCAACTTATGAAATCGGGCGCGTAATTTCGCCTCAATCAACGCATCATCTCAAGGAAGTGGATGCAATTTAGTTTGGTGCTGCAGGCATGTCGAGTCAAGTTCTTAGCTCAAAACTGTTGATATTAATTAACATCTACGTATTATTTCTCGTCTATAGAGTTTTAGTATCTTTACAACACGAGACGACAGGATATGGATAGTTAACGAATAATGAAAAATGCATATTCGATAAACCCAAAGCCCTATAAGGATCTAGTCAACAACACTCTTGACGTATAGGCCTGGCTTACGACGATGCGGAGAGTTTGGCAAAATGTACTGCACCATAGTGATGTTTCAATCCTGAATTTGTTTAAAGAAATCACTTTGTTGAAAACTGCATCACTATCCTGTAAGCAAGTAATGGCAAATGGACATTTTGACAGACACAGCTTTATATTTAAAGTTGATATTTTGAACAAACTATCCGGGCATAAAATCGGTACTTTCCCATTTCCAGTTCCCACTTTCCTCACAAACTGAACTCTTAGGAATTATACAGCAACTCTGTCAGGTGGACTCGATAATAGAAGATCAATATCAAGAAATAGATCACTAAACCATAGCCTGAAGGAATCTGCTGCCTGAAAAGCCTCTGGGACAGTTGGAATAGAATGGGAATGAAGTGACACCTAGAACCTTTATTCCCTGAAAGTTACAATAAAATTGTATAATAATTATACACTTACATGTTTAAAACTAAATCAGTAAGCCTCCATTGCAAAAGGTGAAGAAAACTTCAATTGATTTTCTCTCGGAAACAAAAACCAGTGATAACAAACAGCAAGAAACTGATAAATTTTGAAGTGAATAATTAAGTAAACCTACACATTTTGTTCCTTATTCGTATATTCCTGTCTTGGGTACTTACGTTTTACTTTTCTTGAAAAACTATTACTAGCAATACTGGGGTTGCTGGATAAGACGAGTATTATTGGTAACTCATAATTATTGACGTGGTTAAAATAATTGCAGGGACTTCTTTTGCCGAAGATAATTCCTGTTACTTATCCGAAAGACAGTCGGAAAAAATGGGCGCCTGTCTTTCGAGTCAGGTCGAGCATAAAATGGACGAAACTGCGTACGTAGGTGGAGTCGGGTCGAGAAATCATCCTCAAATTACAGAACTAATGGAACCTTCGTTGCGCAGAGTGGGAGCTGAGATGAATTTCTGACGGTTCTTGAAAGTTCTTGAAAGCTCAATTACCGCTCTGGGGGGCTCCAGAGAGAACTCCCTCTGAGGGTTCCGAAAAATTACCAACGAGGTAGGTATAGGAGGGTGTGTTGTCGAATACCGGTGTAGCACGGTCGGCTGTGGACGATTATAGGTGGCCCCAGAGCCAGTTGTGTTGGAGGTTTTTTGTTGATGTATTTTACCTCAAACGCGAAGCAATAATTTGGTGTAGTTTGTCGATTGTTTGGGGGTAGGTACGTGGAAATAACTTGATGAAATCCAATTAACCTACTCAGTGAGATTACTCAGAAGTGGTATGGAAGTGCGATTTGAGGTATTGCTGAGGGTGAGATTTGCGTTTGTGGGGGAGACCTCATGTGTCTCCTGTCGGTGCCGATGAAGTCAACACCTGATGCTTCGGTAGGTCCCGAAGTAGTGTTCCATAAAGAGGGATTCCTGTTGGTTTGAGAGAGATGAAAGTCTAAAATTAGTCCAGACAGCAGATGACTCAGGGGCGTTGAGAGCGGATGAATGGAACGCACTCAGTGAGTATGGCGAGGAGATGATGGGAAGAAGATTTAGGTCGTCTTCTTGACGGATGGAACAACTCAAAATAATTGATGGCTGGTGATTAATAACCGGTCAGTGCATTTCTGTAAACATTTCTTCCTGCCTCTGCCGATCCTATGAATTGTTTCCTTCTGGAGGAATACATTGTTTTGCACCTGAATCTCAAGGGAGGGTCCACATTAATCTATGGCTGGAATTTGAAACAAAAGAAAACGGAAATCGTGGAATTATGTTGAAGTAATACTTCAAACTCGAATACTTGTATTTTTATTATAGTTGGTGGCACTTTTCAAAGACCCACTACTCCAACCTTACAACTTTTTCTTCCGGTCTAATTCTCAGTCCATAAATGAACTTAATGTTTTGAAGACTCCTGAATATTTGGCGACGAAAGACCCAATCTATAAAATATTCAGCAAAAAAAGGTAATTTTGTATATCCCTCAAAAATTTGCTAAAACCAGCAAGCGTATTGTGGAGTTCAGGGACAAAGGTGGATGGAAGGCTGAAACAAAATAAGAATGCTAATTTTGCATAAAAATATCGAAATTCCTCGTTCAAAAATAATGAGAAGACATGAAATACCCTACAAAAGGATTAGGTATATTGTGGAGGACGACACTGGATAGACCCATGCAAGTAATATGCAGTAAACTATGGAGGATATGATCGAATGACGCCGGGGAACAAAGTGACTTGCGATTTACGGAAATGAAGAGTCGAGACCAATCTTAGACACAAGTATAAAACTTGGAAGCGGGAGGAGCTTCGTAAGGCAAATACTTATTAAATGTGACGATCCGCTGGTACGTTTCATCGGTAATAATATAAGTAACGCCTTATACCATGCGCCCGAAGGCTCAGGCCGAACCGGTCTCATAGTGGTTCCATAAATGGCGCATTCTCCCCTCGACCAACCTTCATCGATTCCCAGCTAAAGCATCAGCGAAAGAATGAAGGGGGGCGGTCTAATTATAAAATTAACAAAGACCCTCGAAGGACCACTTTTTCCCACCTGGCGTGGAGGGGCTTTTTGTTGGACCCGTCGCTCTCTTCTCGGGTTTTTGAAATGCATTTGATTGTGTACGTAATGAGAGGCCGTAGGTAATTATCGCTGGAGAAAATGTTGTATTGCCGTTGGATTGATGTGTTCTTGCTCACACGATATTCGTTGTGCTGAATGTCAATAAGTACTTGGTTGAAATAAGAAGAATATTCAGTTTGGCGAGGATGGTTTTTCGGTGCAATCTCGGTCGACACGAGCAAGCCTTGTCGGTAGAGGGAATGTGTGTAGAGGCAAGGCAACTGTGCCACAAAAATTTCATGTTCGATTATGTCCTGCAACAATGTCTTTACAACTGACAAGATCTACCAATTCTACACTGGAATTTAAAAACAAATTTACTATTTTTTATTTTTTATTTTTTTTAATGCAATAATTCATTTTAACCCAGTTAGGTAACTTCTAAAATTGGTGATCGTCGAACATCCTCACTGAGCAGGGTTCCTAAACTAAGATATTTGGATGTGGATTTTGAGTTGACTTATCTTCTATGAATTATCCCTCAGGAACACTCTATTGATCAAGGCTCGGTTGTTGCAAGTTACACGTGTGGAAACTGTGGTGCAATATTTTTAGCGAATTTGCGAAGAAAACGAAGCTATTGTCCAAAATTCGAGTTGTTCATACCACAGAAAATCTGTCCCGGCTAAAAGCTAAGTTCGTAGATGGACAGGGTGTTTAGGGGAGTTTTTAAGGGGATAAATTACCCATAAGAACCCAAAATGGAACAGTCTGACAAGTGACATTGTACCTCATTTTCAAGGTTTTTACACTGAAAACGATGGTGAAGTCAGAATTCCTGGAGCATTTTGAAGGTGATGATACATGGTTGTTACTTGAGATGTTCTTCACGGTTTATCTACTCTAATCTGATAACGGAATGAGATACGGCAATTCTGATTTCATCATCGTGCACTGCTTTGAAAAACCTATGAACTGAGGTGTTACTCGGCAAAGAAAGGAGACCAAATTTGTTATAAAACCAGTAAAATGGAGACATTTTTTAATAAAACCAGTTATTTCTTCGAACATTCGCTCTTATAGCCATGCTGCATGGCTGTGGATTTTATAAACTCGTCCAATCGAATTTATTGTAGAACGGAAAAGTAATAACTAGGAGCAGCGTTTTGTGATTGAATTTCCATAGGAGTCAACTCGGTTTACAGAACAGAGATGTAAAACCACCGGTGCAGTAAATAGTGCATTGTGAATGTGGCTTGTTTTAATTACTGAGCTGTCTGGTTGATGTGAGATTCATCGAGAGTGGAGGCCGGAGCTTGTAAACCTACATATCACCGTCACGTAAACTTGATCCGATGATAACCTTAACATGGGAGTTATTTATGGTGGGGCGTACGACAGGGGCTCACTTTGACGAGGAGGGGATTACATTTACTTTTTCCCATCCCTACGGTTATGGTGAAAATTTCAACAAAGTTTGATCAGTTTTTCGTTTCATGTGAAGTCCATTCCCTATCTCATGCGGAAAACGTCAGTATGGAAACAACAGTGGTTATACCTAAATAAACCCTGACAATCCCAAAACAAGAAGCTGACTCTAATTATGGGAACGCTAGATGCTGAGGTTTATCATTTCTCTAATTTCTCATCAAGTGATCTAATTCATGATTAGATGATGATTTCACATCAAGTCATCTAATTTCACATTGGTGATTAATTCTTGTCAAATGCCCTGGTTCATACAACCTGATGGTCCTTACAATGAAAACTCAGCTTTTAATTGATGAATCGAGTGGTAAGCATAGGAGTTTCCATTAGTTGGTACAATATTTAGCACAATACCTATCAGTGATTCTCAAGTTATGATTTTGTACTTCAGAAACTAGAAAGTCCATGTAAATGGGGCTAGAAAGGACCCAGAGACACCATGAGTCCATCAGATCCAGACACCATCCGTATGGCTAGATAGAATGAGGATGTATAAAATAATCAGCTTAAATTTCATAAGGTGTTTGGTGTTTCTGAGATGAGGGTTCAGGCGGATGGGGCTCCAATATCTCATGCTAGTTTGGTGACGTTTGAAATTATCTTGGATTTTTAGCGAATTTTCGAAGAAGGAAGCTATAATAGCAATAATTTTGGTATGACAATATTCCAGAAACAATAATTGTTCTCGGTCAAAAATTTATAAAACTCGAATTTCCGAATTATTGACATACCAAAATCCGTTCCAGACCATCTTGAAGTCACTGCCAAAAGTCACCAGAAATTATATATAAGTAGGTATATATTTATGTATATGTCATTTCTGACGATAACTCTCGATAGGATTGAGATAAAAAGCTCAAATTAGCACAAAAAATCTGTCTTGGCAATTGAAATGCATAGATCGTCGATGGGCAGAATTGGGCCTCTTTAAGGGGGGTTTGGGGTGTTTCACGGGGGAAAAAGATATCGCAGGATTGCGATATCTCCTCTACTCTGATAACGGAGTGAGATGCCGCAATCCTGACTTCACCATCGTATTGATAAGTCGGGATAAACCGATAAACTTTCGTGAAAGTCATGCAAGTGAATTTTTGAAAAAATAACTAATGCCTTGCAGTGACTTCCACATTTCATGGTATCTTCGTGAAGCTCACTTTATCTATCCGCCGGTAAAATGTGCTCAGTGGTAGGTAATCACCTCAGAATATCTACATACAAATTGTATATCAGCTCGTTGATTGTATGAATGTTTGTGATAACTCGTATTGATAAATAATATTCAATATCTATTCAATAATATTTCTAAGGAAATTATTAGTTGCGAACGACGGGCTGATGGCTGTCATACCTACTTATGGTATCAAGTCTAATATAGATGTTAATGTGCGGCAGTTTTTTCTCGGTCCACCGTCTCACAACGCCCGGTTGACGCCGACTTCTTTGCTTTTCCTTCGACCGAGGTCGCTGCTCTAACGCTTTCTTACATTATTTATGCCTAGTCCTAACACACCATCGACACGACTGAAATAATGCGCTTCTGTATATGGAGACACTACTGAATATTTAATTTCGATTTGAGTCAATGTGTTAGTTTGCAGGGAAATTGTTAGTGTCGGAAGGGTGAGCAACGTTTCAGGAAGGGAAAAGATTGACATCACGTGTAAATCACACCTTCAGCAAGGCATAGCAAATCGTAATATGACCACGGTTCATTTTTATGACCTCTGTTCATTTGGGAGAGGGGCCCCAGACACACTCTAACGTCACGGGTTTAAGTTCCACCTATTTTAAGGATAAACAGGACGAGATTTGCAGTTGAACAGTTGAGATCTACAAGGACATCCATCCTGACCCATGTAACATTCACTGCAGATATCCATCTACCAAACTTCGACTGAGTTTTTCTAAAAAATAATTGTTTGTATGGCTTGATTGACTCGGAGTGGGCCTCCCTTATTTCCCTTCCGTCGTTGAACTTCAATATACATGACCGCCGATCACAATGCAGATAAAGAGATTACAACTGATTGAAATAACAGATACAATCGGTGAGCAATGAAGCGGGAGGGAGGTTAAAGCACAGCGGTCAAGAATACTCGGCCCATGTCCGACGGAGAGTAGAAAGATTCCATTGTCGGATGCTAATAGGACCGGTCCTATAAGGGATGGCCGGGGGGCATCCCTCAGAAGATAGCGATCTAGGAGCACTGTTTACACAGAGGAAAATCCAGCGCTCTATCGAAGGATTGTAATTATCGCTCGTGATAGAGGCAATATCTTGGAGTCTCGTTGAGGGTGGACCTCCGTGTTCGTGAGACAAACTCCTAGGTGGCCTGGTCCTCCAATTATACTTAGTACATTGTGTCTGGGTTGAGCCGGAAAAGGGGGTTGCGTGATGGTACCCCTTTCGCCCACCTGCATGATTACTTATGTAGGCTGGTCCAGTTATCCAGAATCCACAATCATTACAGGTTAAATAATAGCTATTTTAAGATATGTGAATATTCCAGTACAGGAGCATAAATAGTTTAATACTGCTATACCAGTAGCGAATACGGCAGCGTACTGTACCTCGTAGATGGAGGATTCGATATTGAAACCCACTAACTAGTATGTATCACACCGCGGATACCAATTGGCCCAAGTATAATTTTTCATTTCAAATCATAGTTAAGAAGTTTAATGGGTCAACTGTATAGAGGTTTACGGCCGAAATCCAATGACGTCAGAAGTTATTTAATTCCCAAATCAAACTTTCTCACAATTAATTTGCAATAATATTAGTTTGAAATTATTTGAGTCAACTACAAAACATCAAATATAAAAAAGTAAATTAAATCAAATTTTGCTTTTTGTGATAAACCGCGATGGATTTTTTTCAGTATTTCCCCGTAGTCAGCGCTGAAAATACTATAAGATTCATATTTATAGTCAAGATAATGTTTCTATCGCAGACCTGTGTAGTGAGATATTGGAGGTCGAATCGATAGGTATTTATGATTTTGTCATTATGCAGGTAGTTAAATAATTGATCGTTTTCACATAAAATGCTGAAAGGATGGGTGAATCAATGGATTTACTAAACACTCGATAGGGAAGAGCTACCAAGGTTATCCATGATTTATAGCAAATCCAGGTTATACATTATTCATAAAATATGCCCCTATACAGTCAGCGGGTGGAACCGGTGTTAGGGACAGTCAGCGAAGAGCGTTGGCGTTGCTGTCAGTTGGTTTGTATTGTCCTATGAAATAAACTGCAAAGCTGGACCGATTTTCATGCGGTTTCTGAAGGGATAATCTACGAGACGGAATTCAATCGATTATTACGAGTGAAAAATGCTTACGAAACGGGTACATTAGATGGGTTGATCGAGACCATCGATAGGGACGAGCCATCCGAGTTATCCACGGTATAGGTTATGCTCTGACCGGGACATCCTATGATCAGCGGGTGAAACGGGAATCGCACATATGGGTTTGATAGAAGCACATACAGCCCACTAGGCTATTTTATAAAATTTGTAAAATAGCCAAGAGTTTTAATCAAGCCAATTCCAAGTTTCGCCCGCCGTATAGTTTGAATACTCGTAGATAACCTCTACTTAAACATTCCCATGCACACAGAAGCTTGGTTTTAGCACTCAAACAATTGCCAACAATTAAGACCGACCCACTTCTCTACTCCATTGATGATATCTGAACAATAATCGTGCAACGAAGGGACCACCAAAGTATCTGTGGACACGGTTTACCTCGCCATACCTTGCCTTACTGCACAAGTGGAAAAACTTATAAATAATTCCGGCTGATCTAAGACTTGTGGGATCTATATTATGCATAGGTAACAATAATATTATATTATAATGCGTAAAACACAATACTTACTACTACTGTCGGAAAACTTCCATGCCAAGAAACGTTCGGTAATTTTCGAAGACGAGTACGTGGGTAGTCTACTACCTAAGCTAAGTATAATCATCTTCCGAATTCAGATTCTTCCGAAGATTGCTTAGAATAATCTTCGACAATTTTATACGGTGACGTCTGCTTTTTAGAACCACAAAAAGAAGATGAAACAGAAAGTGGAGAGTCACAAGAAAACGGAAAAAAAGTCCAGGTAGATTCCCGAATGGTTGAGTAACCACATCATTAAACCATCCGTACCGCTCTAGCATTTTCAAGAGTAATTGAGTAGTAGGCTAGTAATTTTCTATTTGATTGTCCATATTAATATTCTAACTAGGTATAACGTTTAACATATTCAGAATGTTGATGTCGTATGTTGATCGCTCTGATGTCTCTTCAAAACTTGTGTGACATTTTAGGTCAGCGGTAATGACGAGTAACTAGGTATTGAAAACCACTGTCGATCCAAATTTTTCAGACCACCATGATTTTATTTTATAAACAAAATTTGTTTACCAAACTATTTAATAGTTGGCTATTTAACCTTAAAAATGAGATCATTACAGCCTGAGAGAATAAAACTCGTCAAGGAAATAGCAATTGCCATAGTCCTGGTTAAACCGAAAGAATAACGGAAAAAAAAGTTATGAATTTAAGAATCCTTAAAAAACTAATGTTCTAAACGGTTCTACGAAAAGTTGCTGAAACGACGAAGATATTCATACAGTATGGGTGACATCAGAACGACGAAAATATTCTGATATTTGTGTTATGCCCATACTGTATGAATATTTTCGTCGTATGGGCATAACACAAATATAAACAACGTTATGGGTGATCTGTGTATTGGAAAGTGGTCAGGAAACGTACGAGTTATGGACATTGTCAAACGTTCAATTTCAAACGACTGAACCACAATTCGATTATTATCAATACCTGGCTGATCGAAGATGGACTTGAGGAAGCCTTAATCATATTCATGCACAATAAAAGCCAAGTGCTCTCTAATATTTCATTTACGATTTCCGTTCAATACATTAGGAAACGGCTCGTTGTTTGCCTGCCTGTCTGTCCCTCTCGTTCTGTCTGCATGAAATTCCTTTTAAACACGATCTGTAAGGAAAAAAAATAACAATAAAAATAACGAAAGAAAATTTTGAATGACACACTTCTTGACGCGCCTGTACCTTCGAAATCACAGAAATAATTATGATTCAACTTTTAGGGATCACAAAAATTGGTTCCTTGATGACACCTTACGAAATTGATTGCAATTTTTGTAGCGTCTATGCATAAGTAAACAACAGAACCCTTGTTAAGTTCTTATAACCCATACTATTCGTTTAATCTTGGTGATAGGGAAGATTTTGGTGTTGAGACTTGGGACGAATGAAGTTCCCGGTATATTTCACAGCCATTAGTGCAATAGTACTGCCCTGTTAGGGTAAAACACCTCATCTAAAAATTCAAAACATTGCAGAAATTCGCCTCAAAGTTTTTCATTGAAGCCTTCGATGTAAGTTGACTGCAACTCATTATGAAAACCCCATTGTTTGGTGAGATATCGATATGATTTCAACCAATTCAACGATTAAAAAAAAGGCAAATTAATCGATTTATAATCGAATAATAGCAGTTTAGGCGATTTTAAAAATTTCCAGCTTCCGTTTTGAGATTGTTTGTTTAGGTAAAATGCCTCAACTTGCTCGTAAACAACTCAATCAAACAGATGTTTTGTTAGGAAGACGCACAAAATAATGTAAAGTTTTGTAGGTAAAACGCCTCATTTCAATATTCTGGTGAGGCGTTTTACCTTAACACTAGCGCGAAAATAAAATTTATTAAATAAACATATTAAATAAACCATAAACATATGAAAATTGGTCAATGTTAAGGTAAAACGCCTCAACTCTAGGATGAAAATGCCTCGAAACTTATTTAATAAGGCATTTTCATCCTAGAGTTGAGGCGTTTTACCTTAACATTGACCAATTTTCATATGTTTATGGTCATGATTTCCCCCTCTTTCGGTTCGAATTTTGAAATTTGGACTATACCATCGAAAAGGCCAGGTCCAAACTAGAGGAGTTCCGTAAAACCCCCATTTTCGTAAACATTGGACTTGAGGCGTTTTTATTTAACAGAGCAGGATTCGTCTAATCTTGGTCATAGGAACGATTTTAGTGTTGAGACTTAGGATGAATGAAGTCCCCGGTACGTTTGACAGCCATTAGTGCAATAGTAGTTCATGCAATTCTGTGCTATAACGCCATTATCCCTTTATTTATTGACTAGACAGCCCTCCTGAATGTTGATCAGATAAGACTACTGGTAGCGTCCGCGCATTTCGAGACCATACTGGGTGCGGTTGAGGAGTAGAGGTCGTGAACAGAGGAATTGTACAACTGCGATCCTCAGGCTTTTTTAATTAGAGCGAAGTCCAAATTAACAAAGACGCCGCGCCATTAAAGAAAAATCCAGTTGCTGGAGGAACGAGGTCGGCAGACTGGAGAAAAACTCTGAGAAGCAAAGCCGCCTCCAGGATTATTGGAGAGTCTTCTCTCGGTTTTTATGCGGCTGCACCAATTTAAATGCACTCTGAAGAGAGGGGAACTGGTGTGCTTGGAGTTGGTACCTAAAAAAAACTGGTTCGCGATAATTATTCGAGGGCCTGCGCACATGGAGAGACGTTCCAGAGGAAGAGAGAATGAGAAATTTTCTTCAAGCGGATCCATAGGGAGACGTGGAGGGTGGTCTCCTCTGAGCATTGTTCTTTCTCGAGCACCCATCTGCCGTCCCGGCTCGACGTATTAAGGCATCAGATCTGCCTCTTGTCTTCCATCTAACTATACAGAACTACAAAATATATATCTATTGTCATTCAAGGTTGAATGATTCTAATTGTGAAAAATCAAAAATCTATGCAGTTTTATTACCATAATGCTAATTTGCTGTATTGTTCATAATGCTTGAAACTCACAATGAAAAAGCTTGATGTCCTGTGCATTGCACAGTATTACGAGTACTTCGGGTTATATAAATATTCATGAAACTCGATCCGTATGATGGAACCGTATTAGCTCTCCCTTTCCACCTCCATCTCATCCACTACGATAGTCGACTGTAGATAACAGCCCAAAATCGAAGTATCTGCTGTGAAAGTTGCTCAACAATAACTGAAGAGTTGAAATTCATAACAGTCTAAGTGCCAAAATTGTAGTTCCCAGGAAATTGAAAAAAACGCACCATTTTTTCACAGTTTATATTATTGATGTGCCCAATTTGTGAATGAAAACTTTCAAACAATAGTAAAGCAATAAAGTTAAGTAAACTTTAAAAAAGAAAGTGGTTTTGTGAAATATCTTTTTTTGAAATTCAAAATTCTCGAAAAAGTCTAAGTCCAATATACATTTAACACTAGTCTAAGTACCTACCTACCTCCAAAGTGAAAAATTATTGTTTTTTACTTGACAAAAATGTTTGAAAATACGAAACTTAACTAGAAAGTTACCTATTTTTGGGATCATTGATATTAATGTAAATTTAGAAATTTTTCCGTACGCTCCATTCTTCTAAACTGCAATGTGTAGAATGTAGCCTCTTCCTAGCTCAGGAGCTACTGCCTCTTCTCGTAGGATCATCTCCTTCTTCCAGCTCTGGTCGGAAACCATCTTCTTGCTCTCGAACCAACTGCTCATAATAAATTTTGGCTTCAGGGTTTTCAAGGTAAGCTATCATATTCTTCAGATCAGTGAGTTTCTCCGCTGAAATCCGACTAGACGTTTCTAGGGGAGGTATGTCCAGATTTTTTATTGTTTCAATGGAAACATTCTTTTTGAAAACTTTCACTGCATCCCATCGAGTGAGATCGTTGTGTACTTTCTTTGTTTCTATAACGCCTTTAAGAAGGTTACCGTATGAAACTCGAATTTGTGATAACTGGGTTATGTTAAGCTTACTGGTGTTGAGGGTGGCGTTCGCAAGCTGTTGTAAATTTTTAAAATCAGTCTTTTCCAACTCTACTGGTATGAATAGTCTCGAATGCTGTGTTTCTTTTATCATGATGCACACGTCTTTCGGGGTCATTGTTTTAGTAGGCACTTAGACTGTTGCCAACCCCTATGGCACTTAGACGTGCTGCGATCTTTCGGGAGTTCTGGGAACCCGTGAGAAACTCCTAGGCTCTTAGACTGGTTTGTAGGTTGTTGGCGACGGTTCTTAGACTACATTGAAATTATTTACTCATTTTCGAACTTTTTGGCACTTAGACTGTTATGAATTTCAACAGTTACTGTCATTGCCAATTATTGGCACTCCAGCCAAACCTAAATGCAGATAATATCTGCATTTATGTTTATTATTGATATTTCAATAATTATCACCAATAGTACTAATAATCTATGCGGCTTACGTTTGCTTCCTACGTATATTCTAAACATTGATATTAGAAATACCATTTCGTTGTCAAACAAGTCGTAAACATGAGGGTGAATCATGCGGCAGCCTGTTGGGTCTATGTTCACACTGGCCCAGCTGATTCGAATAGCACAGGGTTTTCAGATACCGACCTAATGAATATTTATTATTAATAATCTTTATTAATAGTTATTATTTACTAACAATAATAATAATTATTAATCATTAATAATAATTTGCACTACTTGATGATAATTATTAATAATTAATGATAATTCATAATAATAATTAATCTATCATTTAGTGATCTAGACAGAAGGGTGATCTGTACAAAGAAGATAATAAACCGTTTTGTCGAAAATTTGCAGAGTTTTTATATAGGTACTCGTATAAACGTTTTTTCTTAGAGATAAATATTTTTAATAAAGTAAACAAAGGTAAGTTGGAAATGAAACTACGTTGGGAGTAAAGTGTAATTATTCGAAGTAGGTGCAAATGTGTCTTGCTTGTAGGTAAAGATTGCTTACCTCTTAGATGTCACAATATTTGCAGTAGGTATCTGGTTCATAATATCAGCAGACTTTTTTTCAACGAAACATCATTACCATTATTTTGATTGAAATAGGTACGCGCCTACTAAATTAAAGTCTAGTGGGAACATTGTAATATAAATAAAAAGAGCTAAGATCATAAAGAAGCCAATGATTTCCTACTTACTCGAGTGAACGGGCGCTGGCGCCACAGGGCGACTAGTCTGTAACCTTTGGAGCTTTAAAGAGCAGACTCAGGCATATTACGTATCACATTAAGTGGACCAATTAAAAGAAAACAAATAAAAATATGAGCGGAATTGGTACGGACCTACGAAGTTGTTATTAATACCAATTCTAAATTATTAACGAAACAAAAAACGTGGGCAGTTATTACGTCAAACCGTAATCCGAAATAGCCTTTCCTCGATATATCATACATCCGTGTGTGGTTTTATCAACTGTTCCCTGTTATGAAAATTGGCCAGAAGTTTTGCCATTTGATTCACACCCATATTGATGATGGAAGTAAATGGAAAATAGTAAAAGTAATTGGAAAAGTGCCGTGTACGGTGAACGGGTAAATCGGTTTTGAAACTTTTTGAAATCGGTTGAGATGTTAAAAATTGTTTCATTCTTCTGCGATTCCAACGGATCGTAATTGAAAATAATAAAACCAAAGGGAAAACGGGTTTTTATTGACATTTTCTTCTAAAAATTTGCGTACACATAACATATTATGTTCATTGTAAAATGCACGTGATTGATTATGTTTTCAAGTCTTAAAACAAAAGGTTTAATTACACCAGCATTATTAGGTTGGTTGTGTCCCTTGAACATAATACTTGATACTAACTTTCAGCTGTATTGATTCATTTGATTTGCCTGCCATGGTTTTTTATGGTGCTCACTTGACCTGTGATTGTTTATACCGTATTTTGTATCAGAGACTTTTGGATGCACATGATTGGATTCGACTTTTGGATTTTAGATTGCTTCTTTGGTGACAACAAAAGTGAGCAAATGTATGTGTCATCTTCCACGGACCCACACAAACTCTTTGTAGAGGAGTCTATTGAATCCGTTAGAGGTGTGGTTCCTTCTTTTATGTGAGGATATTTATTTAATCGTACACCATTATATCAGGGTTCCCACGTGGGTTTGTCACTTTTTGCCTGTTGTAGTTTGTCACCGTTCTAAGTCGTAGTTTTGTAGAAAAAGCCTTGGTTTGCGATAAACATTATCTGCATAAATGAGAGAAACTGTTATTGCGGCGTGGCGTCTTGGGGTCGGTGACTCACCCTTGACTCACTTCAGCTCGCCCCACGTTTTCTTGCCGTGGGTCTGACTTTCTACACGTATATCTATATATATATCTGATAAGCTATCAAACGAGCGCTAGGAAAATAATAATTTTCAATACTGGTTATCAAGGACTGTGGGGAAGAATGAAGAGAATGCGTTGCATATGGCAAGTATAAAGAGCTTTTGTGCAGTAACTTGTCGGAGAACATTTTTAGTGTTTGCAGGAACATATCGGTTACAGTAGGATTACATGATAAGAAATTAGAAAGGTAGTGCAGTGTGCTGAGTGTAACAGTCATGAGAATTCATGGCTTCCTATAAGTGAGGGCCATACTTTATTTGCGTTTGAATACTTTGCCTACCGTCGACGCTCATCTTGCCCCTCAGTTGTCTGGCTTGGAGGAAGTACCAGCTGGAAGTTTAACAAATGGTACGAGATCGGTATTAATAAGTATGTGTACAACTCCCTCATCCTATAAACATGAACAGGGCGCTTCCAGTACTCATTCCATCATTATCGGAACAAATACTTCTAGTTTCGACTAATTGTGAGTAGTCAAAGGCTATTACATGATGCGAAATCCTAGCAACTCCGATATCGTCAGAGGGATTTGTCTGTTTTCCTTAATATTTTGACACTTTAGGAGCTTGACACTAGTAGTACCGTATACATTTTGACAATATAGGATGTGGCGTATGTGGCGTGTAAGTAATGTAGTTACAACTGAATGAGAAAGACTCCAGTCAACGTGCTCATCGAGGAATTCAGTAGGTGATAAACCACAAAGAACTCTCCTATAATTGGATGCGTCGTCAGTCGGCGATGGCCAAAGGGGGAAAACGCATTTGCGTGATCAATATAGGCCTTGCCGGTCTTCAGACGTTTCGTATCGATTGGGACTTCCGTCCAAATAACACGAGGATCACTGGCGTCGTTGTTTTTCTTTCCGGCGAACGTCGATGGTCCGTCTGGGCTCTGGAGGGACGATGATATTGTTTGAGGGTGGTGATTTCATCAACCTGTCAAATGCATCCAAACCCTCCAAACCAAACCTCTGTGTCAATATAGTCAGAGTCTTGGGTAATAAAACGGCAATGAAATACAACCAGATATCCAACAACTTTGCAAAACCACTTCGAATCCCGCGAAGAAAAAGTATGATTTTATGGGGTTTCATTTTATGATCAGATTCTCAGAACCGATTCTCAGATCTTGTCCCCAGAACTGAAGGACTGAATACATAATTCAATAGAATGGGATCTTAAGAAATAATTTATGAGAATTGTGTTATCAATCATAATATGGGATATTATCCCTATTCATTAGCCTAATATTCAAAGCAAGTCAGTTTCATGTTTTTGCATTTCGTGCTTAGGTTAGTTGAAATGGTCCACGTTCCAATTTTCATATCCAAATCTACTCGTAAATAAAACTCTAAGTTTGTCTGTTTGTTTGTGCTCTATAGACAGCCAAACCTCTGAACCGATTTTGATAGGGATTGCTCCATTATGATCAGCAAGTTGCATAGAGGGTTTCTGTCTGTATTAAATTTCACATATCTGCTTCCTACATCATGCACGATACGATAAAGTTGGCCAAGGTTCTAAACATCACGTTGGTTCCATCATGTTCAGTAGAGCGCTGAAATTGGATACACAGTCCCATGGGACCACGGGGAATGATTGGGAGGATGTGAGATCAGCTTCGTGAGCGACAAACTTGAATTCTCTCCTGTTCACCGTAGGATTGCTGAAATTTGGCACCCAGCCTCTTGAGACCATGTTATAGTGATTGGGATGAAGTCGCATCAGCTGAGAGAGCGGTAATGCATGAGGACCCGTGCAACTCACGAGTATCGGATATTCTATATAATTTGGCTAACAGACGATTGGAAAGATTGCGCATGACGAAAACTTGAGGTGCTGTTACGGTATTTAAATGAATATAAAATTCCTAGATAATATATATAATATACAACATATTATGTTCTTGCTCACTCCTAAATGCTAGATTTCCATAAAAGAAATGGACTTTTGGCAAACTCATGTATACTAATTAAATATCAGTCTCTCATCAAAGTAGAATGTAAGTGTCTGCCGAGGACCGCATATAATGGTTCAGCGTGGAGGATGGTTCATGGTATTTTGACCACATTGATCAATTGATGTCCTGGTGAATCGTAGCGTTGAATTAATCTGATTGGTATTCATTATTCGTCCGGCGTCCATTGGGCACTGAAGTCCGTTGTTCCCTCGAGTTCATACCAGTTTCCGTCCGCGATCGTGCGAATAGGATACTATCCTGACGTGGTTTGACTCCGAAATCCACCGGTTGGACGGTCCTTACTTTTTGCTACTGCAGCCTACTTTCGAATGTGTTTGTTTAATGAAGCAATAAAGCAATTTCTAGCAATCTATTAGGTCCAGCTCTCTAGCAAGCTGGACCTAATTGGATCATAAAATATTTTGAAACGTTCCGAACCCAAGTTCCATGTTAAGAGGTTTTCAACTTAGATACACTGGTGAAATCTACGTGGGGCATGCTGGTGGTCACTACGAGTGGTTTTTATGGGTGAGCTATCACGGGAAAGAACGACATTTATTTTCAAACACCGAGAAATATAGAAGATAGGGGTGTTGTTGTATTAACATTAATTTTATAAAAATTGACATGTTTATTAGGTTACTAGCCCGATTACCCGGGCATTGCCCCGGTCGGGGTGCCTAAATAAAACGGAGTATCGATAAATAACCTTGACAACATATAAACCAAATTACAGCTTCATAGAGTGAAAGCATAGAAATTAGCTTTTGGAGCCACTCAGCTGATCTCAGCTCTATGCTGTTTAAAGTATAAGTCCTAAGGAGGCTACATTCCTCATTTTAAGTCTGTTCTAAAGGCCTGTTCTCGTCGAAATAGGACGTTTCGAATATTCTACCATACCCTTAACCAACCCTGGAACTTGCTCACCTTATCAAAATAGGTTCAGCGGTTTGGCTATCTATAAAGGTCATACAGACATACATTCGATTTTATAGATATAGATTAAATTTGTGGAGATCAGATCATCAGGGTAACAGATCTTGTAGTTGGTTCACTTTTTTTTTTAAAGACAAAAATAAATACGCCTTATTGGCATGTAAATGAAATCACAGTATTAACTACTAGGCATTACCTTCCACACGCTTGGGGTGGATAAGTGCTAATGTCAATTTTACACAGGAGGTAGGAGTTTTACAGCTCTAGAAAGTCTTGTATATGATGAGGGGTCGTTAGGCGGCGGTTGGTGGGAACAGCAAATCCTTCTCTGGCAGCACTGTTGCGATGGTCTCTATTGGAAGAGACGAATCGGGCCATCGTTTCGTGGAGGTGTTCCATTGGAGTGGCGAGTTTGAAATCGGCGTAAATGGTGTCATTGCGAACGTGCGACTGAGAAGATGAAACATTTGACGTCTCGAGAAGAGGAAAAATATCCAGGTCGTCATGTTTGAAACAAGTTTTGGTAGGTAACTGAATGCAACGAAACTTCAAGCATCTCCTAAGAGGAAATATCGATTTCGATTTTCCGTCTACGGTACAGCGGTTTGATTTCAGTTAATTTGATTATTGATGGCAATTGAGATCAATCAAACAGGCTCAACATTGAAATGGTCCATTCATATTGCATAGCTCGTGTCAGGTGGTTAATATGCAGGATATATACATGATATTTTATAGGCTCAGCTGATCATTGAATCATCCCGTCCCGCCAACGCCGACAGCGAGGGGGCAGTGCAGTATTTACCCACGATATTTATAAGTCTGGACTCGAGACTTGGGTGTTTCCTTTTTGTCTTTTTTACTCTTTTTCTCTAGTGGATCTCATTGTCTGAAAACAATAGGGGGGCGATGGGGCTGACCCCCCGGCAGTCATTATTGAGCTTCAATTACAACTCGGCCGGTCTTCCTCTGATGAAGACGAAGCTTCCTCTCATCCTTTCGACCGCCAGAGGGGAATGTGGCATTTCACTCGATAACAGTTACTTTTATAGGTGTCTAATGTTATTCTTTGAGGAGAGTCTTATGAACAAACAAGTCCTAATACCTACACGAGTAACCACCGATATGAAGGAATCTCAGTTTGGCTCTGACTTTTGCTAGTCCAAGTATGGAATATCCACAGTAGGTTCAATTTGAAGAGCAGACTCTCAGGCTATGTCCAACAGAAATATAATCTCGGCAACTTTCTGCAGGACATAGCCTGAGAGTATGCTCTTCAAATTGGTTGTTACTTCTACCTTAAATAACCAATATCTGATAAAAGCATGTCATTTAACCCTGGCACACTATGCCGATGACGTGGCTGCATTATGCAAGACCGGGGACGTTCTCCAGGCTGAATACACCATTCAACGCTTCATTCAGCAGGTAGAAAGCTGGTGCCGCAAATGGAGAGTTTGCATGAACCCTAATAAATCAGTAACAGTTAACTTCACCCTCCGTGTCAGTCAACCCAACCCTACGATACTATTGTGCGGAGAACCTATGCCTGTTGAGGATTCAGTGCGTTATCTAGGACTTATCTTATACAAGAAACTTCTGTGGAGAGAACACGTACCCTAATAACCAACTTGTAAAAACCAACTTGTTGGAAAAATAAGACACAGAGTACGACAACTCAAAAGGCTTCTGCACACGAATTCTCCATTGAGCTTGGCCACAAAACGTCTCATGTACCTAACTTTAATACGTCCCATCTGGATGTATTCGTGCGGACTTTCGGGCTCCGCTGCGAATACACACATAAAACGTTTGCAAACGCTCCAGAACCGGGTATTACGCATGATCACGGGCGCCCCATGGTACGTCCGTAACTCAACCCTACACGCCGATCTCGATATACCGGAAGTAAATGAAATCCTTCGCAAGGCGTATGCAAACCTGCACACATCCATGTGTTATCATCCTAACACGCTGCTAGTTGACATTGCCAACAACACCCGACCTCCGCGAAACCAACGGCATTTAAAAAGAAAAAGACCCCATGATCTTCTTTCCGAGGACTGATTCGTTTTTACGTTATTTAGTTATTTACATACATATTCTCGTTATTCATTTATTTATATAACTTTTTGTTACCTAATTTGTTGCATGTAGGACATTCAATGGTCTGGAACCCACACTCATGTTCCATGTTAATTAGGTCCATAGGCCTACTATAATCAATTTAAAGAAAAAAAATTAACAAAATTGTAATGTTATATTAATAACAATAAAGTTCACATTATTTAAAACAAAAAAAAAAAAAAAAAATTGAGCTTCCAAATCTATAATATCTACAGTATCCTACATAATATGTAGGTTCAATAATATAATATCTACAGTAACCTACATAACATTATTATTAGCATACAAGTACCGAAATGACGTCACCAGACGTTATACCAGACGTCACGGAACGCGTTTTCCAGGTATGTATACATATCTCAACTCCTATTTGACCGATCAACTTGACATTTGGCGTGGATCTTCTTGGCATGGATAATAGAAAGCCCTGAAAGTTTCATGTCACTAGCTCTGAAGGGAGCTTAGTTATATAACTGCAAAAACCATATTTTTTCGCCCTTATCTTGTTCATCTTCTTTTCCTCCTCCATCTGATTCAGACGGTCAAGGCTACAACCTCTCAACCTTCAGTGATTTACTTGAAATTTTGCACAGAGCTTTGTTTCAACTTCGGACTTTGCTTTTTAAAAGATTTAAGTCGCTAGGTCTAAATGGAGCCGAGTTATATATCTTCACAAACCCCTTACCATGTTTTTCTTCTTGTTCAGTTAGCCAAGGCTACAGCCTCCCCACCCCCACCGATTGACTTGAAATTTTGTACAGAGCTTCGTTACAATTTTAGCCAGTGACTTTTAAAAGATCCAAGTCGCTCGGTCCAAAGAGAGCCGAGTTACTAAACTTCAAAACCCCGGAACTTCACCTTTACCATGTTCTTCTTCTTATTCAGTTAGGCAAGACTACAGCCTTTCCTTTATTTCTGATTAATTCATTTATTTGATTTATTAAATGAATAAACAATTTATTAATAAATAAATAATTTATAATTTTATAATTTGCATAATTTATTCTTGAATAATGCCTGTACAGGTCTTTTCAACATCAACAACCAGAAGATCCCTCAAAAAAACTCCGTCTTAACATTCACATTCGCCTCGCAATTATCATTATACAGCAGCCGGAAAAAGATGTGATCTCCCCTTTCCCCGCCCGCCCTTTTCCTTTCAACTAAAGAGATGTTCACAATTGTGATCTAATACACGGATGTGTATTAATAAAAACGTCTCGCCATGGTCTCAAGGGGAGATTTCGAAACGGGTACGGTCCTTGTGAAGTGGTTAGGATAGGTATCTCTTTAGTTGGAAGGAAAAGGGCGGGTGGGGAGAGTGGATTATATAGGTATGCATTGGGAAATTCAAGTTCAGTGAAGTTACAGGTTGATATACGCATCAGAATCAATTTAAAACATTATAAATATTTTATAATGTTCTAAATTGATTCTAATTATAATAATAACCATAATTTATATAATGGTAATTTCTAAATAATTTATATAATAATAGTTTATAATAATAATAATTGTTGGTTTGTTTCTGTTTCCTCACAAATATTTAATATTTTCCAAATAAATGTATATTTTTCATTCATGTGTTTCGCTTGTTACTTTAGAGTCATTCACCCGACTACTTTCCAATGTTGACGATTTTGGCTGGTTGATGACCTCTCCAGCTGACCCAGGTACTATTCGTTTCACATATTTCGCTTCGAAGTCTCGCAGCTCTTTCGTTGTAGTATTCAAGTACTTGTACACGATCACATTCCGTTCAATGAACAAAATAATATTATAATAGTTGAAACTATGGCGTAGGACGCTTTAATAGATACACGCAATTTTCCAACACGTTTAAAAATACTCAGTCGATAAAATCACAAGCATGCGACACGGTGTTCAATGGTTTTCTGACATCACCATCCGAGGTTTGCACTCAACAGATTTATGATGAGGGAAATAAACTGGAGGACAAGTTGCGCACGGCGGTTCGTTCGGATTGCAAAACTTGCATCTCCCTCGCTCATAAAACACTCGGCGCCTGCATCTTATTGAAAAAGATTTTAAAAAAAAGCACCTAATAATACCCACACAACTGCCATTTAGCTATTTCGATATTCTCAGGTTTGTTGGGGTGGAAGGCAGACTTATCGACGACATCTCATCAATGGCTGTATGTTGAATTACCTGGTTAGTTTCATAATATTACCGTTTATCTTCAATCGAGTTGGTTTAATTAACAATAGTAAGTCGTCGCTTAAGAAGCAGCTCAGCCTAACCCACAATTTGGACAAAATGAAGTTGAGACACTTTCTTCTTCCAAATTTCGCGCTGGATAGCGTGTCGTCAGAACGGCGTCGGCCGCTTTAAGTGCAAAAATCACAAAAATGTGTGATTTTTTTTGCGAGGCGGAACTCCACATTAGCAGGATTATACTTCTAAGACTGATTCAATCGACTGTGATACTATTTACCGTGTTTAGTCCAAATTTTATTTACGATTTTGGCTGAGAACAAGCTGAGTAAAAATTCTCTTTCATTCATGAGATAGTGTTTGATCATTGAAACTATTTTACAGTATTTTCTAAATTATTGTTTCAATTAGTCATGTCACAATAATTTCGACAAGAAAAGTTTAGGTGAAGAAAAACTCCCGGAGCATATTCACTGATCCCAACCCGATCCTAACGCTCTCCTAACCCTCACAATTTTTCGATCCGAATAATAATTCACCTTATATCATGGTATGGTACTTCTGAAAAGCCCACAGTAAGCTAAAAGTAGTAATTTTAGTGTGAAATTACTGGTAACTACCTAGTTTTGGAATAAAACAGCATTTTGCCTCTCGTGAAAAGTTGAGAAACATGGGTTAGGCTGTGTTGCCTCTTAATCGACTAAGTAGAGATGATTTTTATGTGAAATCACGATCGGTTTGGCATAGATTGTGAATTATACTTACCACACAATGTCATAGTAGCGAGCGAATCATCCATTCCGTGGTTGTTTACTTATTTCAGTTTTCATGCTGTTATCTGAAATCTTTTAATTCTATACGAGCGATTACTCTCTGAAGGAAACTACGAATGACTAAAATTACCTGGGCCTGGAATTACCTTCGGTTCAAAACGGCGGTGATAGCAGGGTGCATACTTCAAACTATCATAACAGACACAAAAAGATTTAATTGGTAGGTACTTGATATTCCAAGAAAGGCATTTTGTTTTGGAGTTTATATTTTCTCCTTTGAGTGGTTAACGGATCAACTTCATTTACACCTAAGTGAGAAGTAAATAGGTATCGGTGTTACCAATCTCCTCCCGTCTAGACTAGAAGACTTCCTTCTGTTTAATTCACGACTCAGGCGACCTACATTTTGGAGGCGCCATCTCGCTTCGTGAGCAAGAATATTAGCACATTTTCTAGTTGCTGCTCTAACATAAAATCAGAATGCGCAGAACCCAAATGGCAATAAGTTATTATAATGTATGAAGTGTGCGGTTATTCCGTCCTCATCCGCTTCCCTCGACGTTTAGACCATGAAATAGTATTATTACTAGAATTAAAACAAGACTTTTTACTACACCTGTAGTAAAAGAAAAAATAGAACTGGTTTCATTTTAAACAAAAAACATCTTAACTTGCAAATTTGGTGGTTGATGTTGGCATTATTGATGTTTCAGGCGATAAATAGGGTAAGTATACAATACAAATGATTACCAACATATTGCTACGATAGATCTTAATTCTCAGATGAAGTTCTTACGTTGTATTGTTCATGATGCTGAAACTTTAAAAATAAACCAAAAAGAATTTCAAAAATTTACAATCTGTTGAGTAAGACTACAATTGTATATCTTTTTACTCCTCGTCCTTCCTGTGGTTTAGTTCTAAAATTATAAACACTGTAAATAGTTTTTTTTTAAATAAATCCTAACTGACGCAATTTGAAACCTCTTTTATTTTCGTGCAGTAAGAGTGCGGATAGTGTTTCTACAGTTATAGCCACATAAACAAAGCCATTCCTTGATCGTAAGCTCGTGAGTAGAAGGTGTGAATAATGTAAGTTTCAAGAACCATCTGAATAGTAAGATCTATCTATAGGTACATAAAATTGCAATAAATCAAATCTGGGGAGCCCGTACATGTACCATGTATGGTATAAACATGATGGAGTGCAGTGTTAGCAAGTATACGCAATATTTTGTATTTTTTCTGAAGGCAAGTTCAGGATCACTATTATAATTATGCTACCTAATATACTAGTAACTAACGCCTACATGAATCTCCACGAAATGCAGTCAACATCTAATGTTGATAACGACATATAAATTATTACAGTTGCAAACAAAATAGCTTCATTCGAATTGAACTAAAATAAAAATTTCATTTTTCGCAACATTTAGTGAAGAGGCTTGTGCTGACAAACGAAAGATTCGGGAAATCACAACATACAGAAGGTTTATGCATCGAGTGAAAAAATGAAAAGAGCAGGGGGAAGAAGCGATCGTGTTTTCATCAGTGACCTGCAGAATGATCGTTATGTCGATCCAGAACTAAGTGAGTTTGATGAGTACCTACATCCAATGAAAACATTTCTGTATATTTCGAAAATGGAGGCAATGATATCAACGCCAGAAAACTTAAACATTGTGGCACTCATCCATTCGTACAGAATCCTAACGCTCAGATGACTACGATAAGGAAACTCAGTCACAGTTTTACGGTTTTTGACTATGCATTAACAGATAGTAGATTGTAGAATAATAAACGGAGGCGTAGTATTAATACTGTCACAACGTTAATCATTATGATTACACTCTAACAACGAGTGTAATTGATTAGGTTCGGAAGTTTTCCGAAAATGCGTCACTCAGACTGTTGAAGCACGAATGGAATTAATACGAAAGCTTGAGGAAGCTGGAATACCGAATCCAATGATTGGCATTTTTAAGGTGAGTCCGAACATTTCAATAAGTTGTATCATTGCTCAGTACTTTATCAAAAAGAGCAGAAATCCAATTAAAATGTCCATGTATGCGTCTTCTCCATAACCTTCCTTATGTTTTTGTGTGATAAATAATGTCAGGACAAGGTATTCAAAACCAAAACGTATGAAAACGTGTATCCTGTAACGGATTGGGTACTGTTGTGGGTTTATTTTTTTTGAAAGGCCCCCAAACTAAAAGAAATGGGAGTGGACTCAGTAGAATCAGAGCTCAATCAATGGCTAACGGAGTCAGAAACCAGTGAAAATCTCCTGATGACTCTTTCAGAAACCAACGAGGCAACTGCAGCTGGAGTGTATTCCGAAACCATTCATTCCACTTGATTCCAATATTTACTCTTCAGTATAAATTGCAAGATCCTCTTTATTATTGCTATTAAAAAACGGGGTTGAGTGTTTGATACAGCATTATAATAACTCGCTATTTCATCTACACTAGTCGTCGGCGTTACGATAAGCGCACAAAGCGTGTTAAAGAGTAGTATAATTTTGAGTTTACAAAATTGCTTGCAAAATCCGAAAAAGTATTGATAGTAGGTAAGTTGATATTTTGTTTAATCAAAAGCCAATGAAAACGACAATGTGTGAAAAACACACGAGTCTTCTCATGTTTGAACACTATTCCAAGCTGTTCGTAATAGTTTTTGGCTTGGTAGATGCACAAGTTGGCAAATTATGTGACCTCGGGCAACAAGGGCCGCCGTGATGTCGCACGTCTCATTATTCCTAATTGATGATGACCAACTCTCCAACGGCGAGAACAGATGTGTCGTCATCGAGGCAACGTCCCGTTAATTTTGAGCGAGGTTCAGTTGTTTCGTTCATGAGCTGATTGTCTCGTGTTCCTCTGTTCGTCAGGAAGTATACAATGAACGTCGTATCTTCGTGGAAAAGAGAAAAATATCGAGTAAAATTGGGTGTGGTATGAAGGAGCATCAGATGCTACACGGTCAGTTCATCGTAAAACAGTATTTTAACCACAAGGTCTATTCTGGCTGTCTCCGATAGGATATTTTTTTATAAAATACCACCATTATCTTAAAAACGTGGAAGTTTGAGCTTAGAATAGGCAGATGAGGTTTATGGCAAAAATGCCAAGTTCTAATAAATCCTAATTATTGTGTCTTTGAATCCTCTTATACTCGTGCTCTGATACCAATATTCACCTTGTTCTATGTCGTATCCATCTTAATACTTATCGTAATTCCATCAGTTTGTAGATTGATACCAGGGCCACACCGCAAATTGAAGCAGTGTGAAAGGCTTATTTTACTAGTGAGTCTTGATGGTCCAATTTAGGTGAAACCAACAATTCTGACTCAACTTTAGACATCGGGATTGACGTAAAAGGATTTTATAATACACCGTTTTTGTCATCATCATCATTATTAATCGTATTATTGATTAATCCTTGTAAATTTCATTTTGATATAGAATGATTATCGAGTTAATTTGAAACAAAATTCCGTTGAAGAACGTCCTTGTTACTATAGGAGTGAGGAAAAAATCTAACTCTATAGAACTTCTTTGGTTCTGTGGGATTTGTGTTAGCTATTTTTCGTAATTCAAGTATGAGTATCAAATCTTGAAGCTAACTCAAACATTCGATTACTGAGTTCTGCGATTTTCAATCCGGAGTTCCAACGTTGAATATTTCAGGTTCTTTCACGTTTCTCTCGAGGGAGAGAGAGAGCCCTTGTCGGGTTCGTTAGACGGGCGACCTTGTGGAGATAGGCAGAGCTGTAAAAGAAGGGCTGAAGAGATAAGGCCGAAGAAAGAACACGGGTCCCCACTTAGGGAAAGAAATATTAATTGTACCGGTCGGTAGAGTAGTGTCATCCTGCAGCACTCAGGAGTGTGGAATCCACCGGTGAGTCGCCTCCGCTCCTCAGAGAGAGGGTGACAGAGAAAGGAACGAGCAACCAATCCGGGGCAAATGTGTCGCATACTACGTGAGCCATAGAACTGCATACTGGCGGGTTGTAAGGCTTCAGGTGAGACTTGGTTAAGCATAGTCAGCTTACAGCATACGAGCGAGTTCTCTTACAAGACTTGTAGTGTCTTACTTCCAGGGCACTAAGATCTCAATTATAAGAGGATATCTAAATAATAGGTGCTTGATACGTACTGAAAGAAGCGTGTGTCACAAACCTTGCGTTAAAGGTTGTTTCTTCATTTACTAGCAAGGAGAAGCTTTTTAGGCTTCTTTAGAAGCTTTTTTAGAGGCTTTTTTAGAAGCTTTTTAGCAAGGATAAGGATTTAATTAATAATATTAAAACAAACTAGGTTAAAGGTTCTTGACCACTGGTATTCTAAGGAGTGATGTTGGGAGTATCGAGGGTTGGTCCAATAAAACAATTTTTCTAGGCCGACGTTTCGCAATAAATGTATTGCATCTTCAGGGCTACAAACAGAGGAGGAATACACAGGTGGAATGAACATTGGTATAGAAAAATGGCTTGCTTGCACAACTTACTAATATCTATTACTTATTTCTTATATTACTTACTTACTAATGACTATTATCTACTTATCAAAATTATGTGGTTGTTCCATTGTGAGAATTACCTTGGGAAAGTTGTGGGAGCTGTTGAGTGGAGGGTTCATAGCGGGTAGGTAGGATCGTCAGAGTCCCAACTATTGAATAAGATGTGAATATGAATAAAGACGGTAAATATGAATGTTGAAGCAATAGGTTGGAATACTGAGAATTAGAGATACTTACAGTATGTAGGTATGTGGAAGGGCACAAACACTATAGGGCAACTCACATATTGCATTTAATTTTAAGATGAGTTACTGATAAAGAGCACATGGAGAAGTGAAATGGATTGCTACACACATGGATTGGAACACACGTGGAATGGATTGCTATAATCGGTCAGTGACTGATAACAAGGTCTCCTATTGCCTGTGGCCAGTGGTTTGGCGTGTTTTGTTTGAAGTTGGGTTCTGAGTCAAGGATATCTGCATTTCGGAAATCAAACATGTGAGCTTTAGATATTGAGTGCTGGGCCAAGGCGCAATGTTCTTTCAAAGTATTGATGTCAGACCTATGTTTGGAGATCCGATTTTTCAAGTATTGCTTGTATTGTCCTACATATTTCTGTGGGCAGTCAGTGCATGGGACCGAATACACTATGTTGCTTCTTTCTTCTCGCGGAATATGAGATTTTAATTTTTTTTAAACCAAATCGTTCAATGTTCTTTTGTTTTTGAATGCTAATTTACAATTAATTTTGTTGGTTACAGATTTTGAGAGTCGTTCTGAGAGTCCGTTAATGTAAAGTCCTTTAGTGTTTGTACCCTTCCACATACATACTGAAAAATTCTTTATCAGTAACTCGTCTTAAAATTAGATGCAATATGTGAGTTGCCCTATAGTGTTTGTGCCCTTCCACATACATACTGTAAGTATCTCTGATTCTCAGTATTCCAACCTATTGCTTCAACATTCATATTTACCGTCTTTATTCATATTCACATCTTATTCAATAGTTGGGACTCTGACGATCCTACCTACCCGCTATGAACCCTCCACTCTAAACAGCTCCCACAACTTTCCCAAGGTAATTCTCACAATGGAACAACCACATAATTTTGATAAGTAGATAATAGTCATTAGTAAGTAAGTAATATAAGAAATAAGTAATAGATATTAGTAAGGCCTAGAAAAATGGTTTTATTTGGACCAACCCTCGATACTCCCAACATCACTCATTAAAACAAACTACCCAGATGTTACAGTGGATTAGTTTACATGCGATGATTTACAGAATCTGATGTAGTTCTATTTATTAACCATTTAGAAAAACTCTGCAAATTCTTGACACAACGGTTCATTATCTTCTTTGTACAGATCACCCTTCTGTCTAGATCACTAGGTCTAAATGTCTAGATCCTAAATGTTAGATTAATTATTATTATCAATTATCACTAATTATTAACAATTTTATCAAGTACCTAGTGAGAATTATTATAATTTATTGTTAGGTATTAATAATTCGTATTTACTATTAATAATAATAATTATTAATTATGATTAATTAATACGATATAATTCTGGGGTTTTTAATACTACATCGGTAATAATTTTTCTATAAAAGAAGTACCTACGAACAAACATTCGCTCGTGCGTCATAGGCTCTGACGTACTTGTTGGCCTCGTGCTAGCCGTCTTACATCATACGCTCGTGCGTCATAGGCTCTGACGCACTTGTTGGTCTCCTGCCAGCCGTCTTACGTCATACGCTCGTGCGTCATAGGCTCTGACGTACTTGTTGGCCACCTGCCAGCCGTCTTACGTCATACGCTCGTGCGTCATAGACTCTGACGCACTAGTTATCCTGCCAGCCGTCTTACGTCATACGCTCGTGCGTCATAGGCTCTGACGCAATATTTGGCCTCCTGCCAGCCGTCTTACGTTATACGCTCGTGCGTCATAGGCTCTGACGTACTTGTTGGCCTCCTGCCAGCCGTCTTACGTCATACGCTCGTGCGTCTTAGGCTCTGACGTAATGGCCCGCCGGTCGCTTGTGTTCTGACGTGATCTGAGGGAAAGGGTGAATCAAGGGAACAAATTTTTCCCGTTTCAGTTTATGTGCCAAAACAAAGACATGAAAATGTCAAAAAAATGTGTAAATAGGTACCTAAGCCCAACTGTAATGTCAATTTTCTGACAATGAGTTTTCGACTATAGTTTTCAAACCTTTTTACTTAAGTACTTATTGCAAATTGAGACTGATAATGAGCTGTTTGCAAATAAAAAGTCTGATAACTACTTTATTACATCTTATTAATCTATTTTCAAGTTCCGATTCACAGTTGAATGTATTTTATTTAGATGTCGTAAAATTCGAAAACGATGGAATGACGAAACCTGTCGACTACTGACTCAAGTGATACTGTCGACTTCTAACACATGTAGGTCGACTACTAGTGCAAAACCATGTCGACTACTGAAGAAAATGTTGGTCACTGGTATCGACTACAGTAGTAACTACCTAGAGCATTGGGATTTTTTACAAAACTTGTTTTTCCCTTTTCAAACCATGTTGAATAATATTTCCCGCTGCCAGGTCTTTTAGGGAAGGATCTCGGGTACACAATGAACAGGTTTGCAATGAAAAAAAAACCGAGTGAATATTGAAATGTCATCCATTTCTGACCTATATTTAAAATTTCAAGTATCGAGCTCATCATCAAAATTTAATTTGTTTAAACAAATAGGTATTATTTAAACAATTTTACAGACAAGAAACCGAGTGAATATTGCATTGTGATCCAGTTCTGACCTATTTTTAAAATTTCAAGTCAATAGCTCAGCATCAAAATTTAATTTGTATTATTACAAAAAGGTATTATTTAAACAATTTTACAGATGAGAAACCGAGTGAATATTGCAATGTGGTCTATCCCCGACTGACGGTTAAAATGTCTAGACTGTAGTTTACCTGGAAGATGAAACACTAGGTCTAAATGTCTAGATCCTAAATGTTAGATTAAGTATTATTATCAATTTTATCAAGTACCTAGTGAAAATTATTATAATTTATTGTTATTATTATTATTATTAATTATGATTAATTAATACGATATAATTCTGGGGTTTTTAATACTACGTCGGTAATAAAAATTATTTTTCTATAAAAGAAGTAGGTACCTACCAACAAACATTCGAAATTACCTTCATTTCCGTAGCACGAAACGCACCTCAGAACAACAAACTCGACATCAGTTAAGCCATATGATGTTCCAAAGAGCTTGTTAGTATGAAAATGGACCTGTATTTCAACAGTTTGAGTCACGATCGTGTTGTGAGGCACAATCTTTGAGCCGTCATTGTGAACGAACGGCTGGTCGTACACAGCTGCAGATGGTCTTAAAAAATTCTACGGAACAAACTCTATCTAAATATGAAATAAAAAACATACCGTTCTATATGAATTTTTCGAGATATGAGATTTTCAAATTTTCAAAATTCGTTTTGAACCCCTTCCCCTTGACCTAGGGTTATGAAAAGTTTCGAGGACCATTGTGGGGTTGGTCGAAACCCATAAAAAAAATTTCGTAATTTTAACTCAACGCTAACTGGGCAAAGTGGCGCGGACGGCGTACGGCGGACGGCGGACGGCGGACGGCGTACGGCGTACGGCGGACGGCGTACGGCGTACGGCGTACGGCGGACGGACGGATTTTTTTTTATTCGATTTTCTGAATCTACGTATCTTGAAACGTAAACCAACAAATTTTGAGGGGGGGTTAAAATTTTTTTTTCTTTGGGCGATTCCAATGGTTCATTATCGAAGATAATAAACCAAAAAGTAGGTGCCTCGCCGGGGGGCTTGGCTGGTATCATGACACAATCAGCTGTGCAGTTGCTTACTTGGCATCGTCAATATGCAAATAGACGGCGATAGATTCAGAAATGGCTCCTTCCCATGTTCCGCCGGGAATGAATTCAGCGGCCAGGACCGAGACTAGCAACTGATGCCCAAGCAGTTCTAATCCCCTTTCTAATTAAGAATCGAACAATGAGTGAGCGCGTCCCGTCACATAGCAATAGTGACAATAGGATAGAGGTAATTACCTTCAACAAAGAACGGGTCTCGTGAAGGGATCATTGTTGGGTTTAATTTACTCCCCTCCACATCTCGAACAATGGGATCTCGTACAGGGTAATTCATCAATAATTAGCCCGTGTGGTCCATACGTAAGGGTACAGCCGAATGAAAGGGAACCGCACAAAAGATTCCGGTTTTGTATCTGGAGCAGTCGTACGGTGGATAAGACCGACGGAGGAATCGATTTCATCTCACAATGTTTTCCATGTATTCATCCTCGAGTCTGAACGATTCCCATCACATTCCTAGAGGAGAACAACAGAACCTCATCACTGTTACGTTTTGTACTTCGGGAGTTAACAATTTACAACTAGACGATTCTGTTAAGAAGAAAGTGTAAGCTGTATTTTAAAGTGATGCAAGAAAAACGATCTACTATTGAGTTGTTAGGATTAGATTCTTACTTTGAAATACCTAAATCCTACTTTAAGGTAGTGTCCTTGGGCCTGTGCTATAATGTTGTATCATCAGCGAAAGTAACAACTGTTGTTGAAACTCATCTTGTAACTCAGTTGGCAAATTCTCTTTGTACGAGTTACAAGATGAGTTCCAACAACTTTCGCTGATGATACAAAATCCATGGCTGAGAGGAACACAGGAGGGGCCTAACCTCAATAGAAAGGGGTGCAAAATAGGGTTTACATTCTTCAAAACGAAATTTCTATCGTTTTTGTACAAATTTGTATAGATTTTAATTCAGACATGTTTTTATGACCATCTGAAGGTGATCTCATAGACCGTTCTGGAAAATGTGCTGTACGAGTATTTTCACATTTGATTTCTTCTAGTATGATTTGTGGGTAAACGGAAGAATTTTGTGAATGGTTCATTCAGTTTAAAAATTCAATAGGTACTAACGGAGCTTTAGGTCGGTTTATAGTAGAATCTTTACTTGAGGTCGGATGCTTTCAATGTTCCAATGGAAAACATGTACGAACGGCAACTGAATTTCTATAGTCGGAAGACTACCCGAAGGTTGGGGTAATGACTCAAACCAGATGTTAAGTGGATGGGCGCCACGGGGGCTCCACTAGAAATAACTGAACGCATATTTTCCACCGCTCAGTTCGGTCGCCAACTGATCATTAATAAACCAGCTGCAAGAGGAGTGGCCTTGATAAACAATAATTATTTCCCTGCTCGCCTTTCTGATGGAGACCAACAAAAATATACGTGAATGATGTTGCACCGTTCTTGCGGTTATTAGTCTTTTTCAACTTATCCGTATGAGATTCGTTATTGTGAAATAGTGGAGTTTCTTCAATATTTGAGAAAAATTCCAAGTTATGTTGAATCATCGTTTTGTCAACGCCAAAGTGGACTTTAGACGACGCGTACATATGAGTAGTATTCGACCCTTGGGCAGCTGAGTTCCCAATCTTTTATATTTTCATTCAAACCACACATTCCTTATTTCAAAATAGACATAGGGCATGTGATGGGGATCTAGATTTTACAGTCAGAAAATATATTGTGAAATCAAGCGTCTTAGAACCCTATAAACATGTCGGTAACTATTTTTTATTTCAACTTCTATGGGATCAGTAATTCGAAATAGTGTCACAAAACGTTGGTATCTTCCAAAGTGGCTCTAGGCATAATTTTTTCTACACAGTTGTCACTTAAATCAGCAGCCTCATTGATGAGTGAAAGATTCATCGTTGATACTGATAGACCAAAATCCCAGCTGATGACAAGAAAATAGGCGATTCACTATCAGATTTCATCGAAAATGGGGTTTAGCAGAACAGCTAACTGAAGAATAATGAGAAGATTAAGTTGGAGAACCAGATTGAGATGAAACTGGAACTTGTATGTAGAGGGTGACATGGGTATGATACAGCCACTAGGACCTTTTAGGATTATTATCCCTCCAAACAACTGCCGAGAAACTCTTTGTGCGACAGTCATGAGCTTGTGAAGCTCATCCAATTTCTAGCAAATTGGAAGCGAAACAGAGGCAAATTGCCTCTTCGGGACCTCTTCAAGGGAAGCAATCCTACCTCACTAAAATGCAGTTATCGTCCATAGCAGAGGAACCCACCTGATCCGTCGATGCTCGTTGAGCACTCAGCCATAACAAGACAAGGCATTTTTGAATACAATGCGGCGAAGACAGATTTGAAACGATTCTGAGGCCGGAATAGGCTAAGGAGCGTCCATTGGGCCTAATTTGGTAAACTATTACAAAATTGAACGGACCCATTGAATAATGCAGACAGGCGCAGACTTGCAGGTGTTTTGCCGATGCACCTGGGGGCACCTCTCTGTCCAGTATTGTTTCCGGCGGTTTATGGGTGCGGTACAGTTCTTCACGCTATGTAGTCACCGCAACAATACTCAGGCATTTGCGTACATCACTGGCAACCGCATAGCATTCCGGGTGAGAGCGTATTAGACTATTTCGATGGCTTTGCAGTGGAGTGAAATTGTCCGCTTGAAGTAGGAGCAAAGTATTTTCACAACTTCCATTTTACTTGGACAAGAAAGTGTGGAACAACGCCACATCCAACTGAAGCCCAGGTTCCACAAGACGTTATGAACAATTCCAAGGACTTGATTACAGGGTCTCTTGCAGGGATTTACTCTCCCTAAAATAATCTCAACGATATTATCACTTTTTGGCTGGTAATTTGACGATCTACAAGGTAGTATGTGCCGTCTTCTCAAAGCCTTTCTATTCGTCCGTCGAACTGTTGAGAGTGCTTTTGTGTCAATTAAATATTTATTAACGAAGAATTAAGGTGCGAGGCGTTACATTAGTCCATTTTAATGGTACATGTCTCACAAGTTGATATAGACCTATTGAGCGACCTCTCGAAATTTGGGAGCTTATGACCCCATGACCACCCCCACCCGCATTTTGAATCCGGGGAGGACTCCACTTTTGCTGATTCTTTTCAACTAACGGTTGCCTCACACTTTGAGCTCATCGATTTTTGAACTGTGCATCATTGGAAACATCGCTCAAAAATAATTTGTGAATGAAAGAAGGGTTGATAATATCTATATACATATAGTATAATATTATATATAAAAACTCAAGTAATGCTGTGCACCACGAAACCGGTTATTAGGTCCTCTCTTCCAGCAGTAGAAATTTATTCAGTTCCCTTCCCATTTTCCCAATCCGTAAAAAACCTCGGCATTATGTTAAGTCCAGATTTATCTTGGTCAGCCCAAATTTCCACCATTCGCCACAAAGTCTATGGATCGCTTTATGCTCTGAAAAGACTTGCATAACGATACCTTACTTCACAAAGGGAATATGTCCTTAATAATTTATTATGGACATATTCCCTTTGTGAAGTAAGGTATCGATATAGCACCCCTCAGGATCTCCGTTTGCTGCTGGTGAAGACTCTCATAATTCCCTTGTTTACCTATGGTGATATCCTTTATGTAAAATCTTGTGATGCTGAATCGAGGAGGAAACTTGAGGTTGTATTCAGTGGATGCATCAGATATGTCAACAAGCCTAAACCACGGGGGCATGTCTCCTCCCACATTAATTCTGTATTAGGCTGCGGCCTTTCTGATTACTTGTCCATCCGTGTCTTCAGATTCATCTTTCAGGTCGCCCATAAAACGAACAATGTCCCTTCTTATCTTCATGGAATTTTTTCTGTTGGTTTTTCCCCTTGACTGTACACTCTAGTGCAAACATTTGCAAAAACTAAAGCGTTTAGTAACTCCTTACGTGTGGTAGGAGCAAGAGCTTGGAACCGTCTGCCTCTCGCTGTCAGGTCTCTCCCCACTCTCGGAGCAATTTCCGAATCACTTCATGAACATTTTACCCACCAATAATCCTCTTTCCTCCTTCATTTCTCCTGAATTTTCTTTCTACTCTTCCTTTTTATATTCTTTACGTTTCAATCTTCCTCATCCTCTTTCTTCTTTCGTAATCTGCAATTCAAGTTTTCTTTTTGTTTTTGTTTTTTCTATTTGTTTCTTTTTTTTCTAACCCCCACTCGGGTTCTTATAAAAATATTCTTTAGTTGCTTAACAGTATTGTCTAGGCTTGGCGGGAACTTTGTTCCTATTTTGACAGTAAAAGCGTTTATTATTATACTAGCTGGAGAATAGTAGACAGTAGATAGGTAGACGTCAATTTCATATCTGCGTCAACCACTCGTTATTAGGTCCTACATTCCTAGACATATTACCTTTAAGCCTGCGTGGTATGAAATGATGACATTGGCTTTGTCCGACCCCAGACAAATCTTCATTTCCGCCGAGTTAGTGATCGTAAACTCAAGAACTGAAGTAATGCGTATTCCCAAACTACCTGACCAATGGCGGTCAACTATGCTACTTAGCACTCTGCTAGGCAAGAAAAGTACCCAGGGAACCGGTCATAAGTCATCTCCTTGTTGAGGGTCGTTCTAGATAATCCTATTAGACTGCGCACAGTTAAGTACCGGAGGGCGCCTAAGTCGTAAAGCTCGAGAGGAAAGGTCTACAACAACCGACATGCATTCCAAACAACTTTTGTTACGCTCAGCTATATCTTGAGGGTACTGCTGAAATTCATGCTAAGATTTATGTTACATGTTGAGCGACTCATCACTCGGTGTTTCAACTGCATTTTGGACGGTTCAAATTTGGCGTAAGTTGTAGCTGGATGGTTTTCAGGAGTGAGGAAAAATTATTCATTCATTTAAAACTTCATCGAACTCTGTCACCAAGGAGGTAAGTAAGTACTACACGATGCAATTGAAGTAGATTCTACTAAGGTATAATGCAAATTCTGTATATTCTGAATATACAGAATTTGCATTATACCTTAGTTTTGCAAGGCTTACTGTAAAGGCTTATTGATATCCAAAAAGTTTACTTGATGATCTTGAGCTTACATCATTAGATAATATCTTATATTATTATTCATATTCCTCCATTGCAACATATTGCTCTATTCTTCAATATTAATGGATAGAACATCATAAATGATAATACCAGATCATATTATGATTCGGAACCTCTTGGGTTGGCTAAGATGCCGTTGTACAATGATCACTATTAAATGCTTACTTCGAAGATTCGGCTGCGTATAAAAACATATCTGTAGTACTACCCCATGGTTTCTTAATGTATTTACCGATTTCCACTTAACTATGAGGTTTTGGAGAGCTTTGATTCTCTAGAGTGACTTGGGATTGTTAAGATTCTGATTATAATATGTGTATACTTATGGTTTAAGAAAATCAGTCGCTACCTATATTTTTTGTTGTCCTTGCACTATTAGCAGTACCAAGGGGAGCTCCAATGGGAAATTACCTGTTAATGTAACTTCGTAACTGCACTGTGTGCATCAGGAAAAGAGACGTGGAAGTTTGCAAAGAGACAATGGTACTTTCGATACGGTCGCACACTTCAAAGCAAGTATCGGAACTTTCCCCGTTGCCGTACGGCCGCGATATTGTTCTTTTACACGGGAACTGATTGCCTCGGGCCTGCTTGCCCTTGGCTACCTAATCCCCTAGTATGACAATGGACCGTCGACTGATTGTCCGTCTGTTCTGTAAGCCTGATTGTACCAATTTACCGCGTCCAATCAGCAGGCTCCTGCGCTCTGCCCTGCTTTCTTCTCATTACCACACTCCATGCTCAGTTTGTCTGTGCCCTCAGGGGCTTCTCTTATTCAACACTGCCATTCTTCCGACACATCATAAAAGAGTTAGTGAGAACTCCAGCAGAGGGTTCCCATTTTCTTTTTTTCACTGTCAAGAACAACGCCGTACCTAATGAACAATCGGTTTGAGATATGTTGAATTTTAGTTGATCGCACGTTACGAACACACGAGAAAGAATGGTATGTTAGCGATACTACTACACTCTACTATGTATCTCCCGTAATGTAGATAGAGACCCTTCAAATTTCTTTCTGCCATTATCGATTTCCCCCTCCTTCCATGTTATTCCGTACGTCACTGGCTCTAAAAATTAATTTAACTTTACTCAATTTAACTTTACTTTTGTACTATCCTATTATCATAGCGGAAATTAACCTCAATGACGGTGAGAGGTTTGGTTCACTTCGCATAAATGCACAAATTTGGTTTTTCTTCACCATATATTCACCCATTGACAGGCAATGTCAATGCTGACTACCTACGAGTACTTTTGTCTTTGGCTCATTGACAAATGTTTAACCTATTATTCAGAGTCTAGGATCGAATCTTTATACAAAGCTTAAATTTGTATAATGTTGTGGATGTTTTTACCGAGAAAGAAGTAGTGTTTTACAGCGGACAACCATGCTCGAAAGGCGACGAGGCTGACCAGTGTACTGCTCTGAAAATCAGCCTTTATCACCGAGAAGACATGTGGAATCCTGTAATGGATCCTGGAAGATAACGTAAAAGCTATTCCCTGTACCACTTATTACACCTCCGGCTCTGCTATCGCTTATGAGGTCCCAAAGGAGCCTGTTTTTTCCGTCTTCCGTCCAAACCTTATTCTTCTTCGTTTTTTAATTACCAAAGTGGACTTTGCATTCCAGTTTATCTGAAGTAATAAACATTGGGAATGAGAGAGCATTTCGGACCTGGGCATGAGGGATGTGGGAAGGAAGATGTATGTTAATAGAACCCCGGGAGGTCCTCAATGATCGAAAATTTTATTCACTACCTTCAGCTGCTGTAAATTGTTCCAACATAGCTGAGGTAATTTCCTCGTACAAATGGTTCTCGTGCCCTCTTAATTATTAGGTTTCCCCGCTCCAATCCTACTTTCCATCTTTTTCAAACTAGATGGTTATACTACTGATTCCAACAAAATACGCATTTGATACGTTGCCCATTGAAAATTAAACAGCCCGACTGATTCGAGAGGAGCACGTCAAAATGAATTACAGTCCATATCAACCCCTGTAGAAGAAATATCCAAATTACTTCTCGAAACTTTTGGCTATAGATTAAGGCTGAGTTCGAACACTAACGTTTGGCGTGCGAACAGTGTTTTATCAGTAAAATGCACAAAGCAAAATCGATTAAAAAAAACTCAATTTGGCCATGCACAAGTAGCACAAAGTCTGGATCCGCCCCTGGTCTTCCCAACGGAAATTATTCACCATTTTCAATAACATTCTGGGTATAAAATTTCGCTATTTAATATAGACTCAAACCTGATTTACAATGTTGAATGGATCCTGTTTGTACGCTTCAGCACATCGAGATCATGGATACTCTGCAATGATTTTTAGTACCTATAGCATTCGTTGTACATCCAATAAACTCACGAGCCTCTTGTCTATTATAGACTGGGGGATCGTGAATTTGTATAATAAAACAAGGGTTCAAAACAAGACCTCTAGATCACGAATCTCTGTAGTTCTTGGCGCTCCCTTTGTATTTTGAAACAATGACGTTGGTATTTCGCCATTGCCCTTCGCGTGCTCCCTCTACAGCTACAAGTTGTTTTCTTGTTTCTTTGCCCGTTTAGAGAACATGATCTTCAGCAGATGGAAGAAAGGATTGGTAGTTCTTCCTTTGAACTGTGCACGCAAATATAATCGACGAACTGTGGACAGAAGAAAGAGGTTGGACGCGCTCTCTAGGGATGGCCATCGATAATCAATAGTATTGAAATATCGATATTTTCCATCGATAAATCGATATTTTTTATATCAATAGTGCATCATTTTTCAGTGTCGAAAAATAATTGAATTTCATGTGCCACACTGGGGGGTTTTCGTCGTATCGAAATAATTTCGATAATTATTGCGAACATACGCGGTTAGTCCAACTTTGGGCGCTTCTGGACGCTCATAGGTGCGCCCAAACAAAAAGGTTGTCGAAGTAAAAGGTTAATGAAATTTGACGTAGAGTTCGAATCTGCAATAAAAAAAGGGGGGTTATTTCTGAAAAAACTAAGTTGAAATGCGTAACCTGCATTTACGCGCTTGCGCGGCGCACAAAAATGTAGTTGTAGAATTCTTTGTAAAAAATTAAGGGGACGTTACTTCGATGTGTTTTTTGCTATCTCTCTTTATATCGAAATAAAAAGGGGGGTACGTTCATTAAGAACCACTCTATCCATATACTACTAGGACAAAACGAGAAGAAATTTGAGCAACTTGGAGCTTGGAAACTTGGTGAGAGGTTTTATCATGATGAAACTGATATTGAATCCATTAGAGACGTTTAAAAATGCTCGAAATCTTCCCTAGTGGATCTATATGAGGATAGAGCAGGTATTATTTAATGGCGAAGAATAGTTTTCTTTCTTGGATAAATATGGGAAACCGTCGGATGTCCGGCTGTAACATTAGTATCAAATGAGACGGCGGGTTTAGTATTTTTATCTTCATTACCCCGGGAACCCGTAAAGAAAAGTTTTATCAAAGAGACCGATCTTCATTGTTCTGTCAGCGAGCGGAATGCCTCTGCTTCCCCCCGTACCGTTTTTTGTCCTATTTGTGCGGGCTCAGCATGAAAAACGTATCAACTCGGAGAGCGGAATCCTCCAACCCCAGGTTCATTTCTAAATTATATCCCTTGAAACCAAAATGCAAAAGCTCATACCAAAGCTCAAATGATATCCATAGATGACCGCGGGTTGGGTTCTTCAAACACCAAAGATGGTGATGGTCGTATCTTTGGAAAAAAATTATAATAAACCAAGATGCTGAGCAGTAACGAAACTCATATAATCTGGAAAATTGACGAGGCACATCACCGAGCGAGTAGACTCCATTAATTCTGTGTCGTTATGGCAGTCAGAGATAGTATACATATACACAGAAGAGATCTAGACAGAGAGATTTTAATTACTGACTTCTTTGGGTCTCAACTTTTTCATTACTATTGTTCAAAAAAGGTTCCCAACAAATTTAGAACACTGAGAGCTTCAAAAAACGAGAAAATCGTGACATTACGTACTTTTTATTAAGGTATTAAGTAGTTTATTAGCAAAACCTTGTGCAAAAATTAATATCGGGTTTGGCCCTAAAGAAGTAATTAACATATTTTGAAACAAAAATTAGTACTTGATTGATTGTAAATTAATCAGTTTTGTAAACTCTTTCCAAAACTTGTATACAATTAGACCTGAAAATATTTCTAGTAAATATTTTAAACTGAATATTCTAACGCCAACCACATGAATAACTCTCACTGGGGTAATATTTTGAGAAGAAAGAATCATATTATGTGTCGAATGCTAGGTTGTAGAATGTCACGAATACTTAACTTTAAAAGTCTATCACTATTTTACGGAATTTTGGCATTTTGGTCCCAAAAGGCTTCAATTAGGTTTAAAAATTCAATAGAAGTTGCGAAATTCTATATACATACCTCTAAATACATGACATACCTCTAAATCTTGCTCACTTCGTACTGAATAATGTAAAAATATCCAAATTAATTAAAGGTGAATATGCGAGCAGAATTGGAATACAGGACGAGTAAAATACATGAAATTTCAGCGTAAAGGACAGTTCGTCGATACGTACGATGATGACGTACCAGGCGTGACAGGTGGCAGTTATTCATCTACCAACGGTTACAATAATACATGGTGATAATGATTGTACCAGGACGGATGGAGGTCGGCCGCCGGCGCCCAACTTCCGCCCTATTTCCGGTCGTAGTGCACAGTATATCTCGAGAACAGGATACACTGGCGCCCGGAACATGCAAATACGTTTCACTCTTATCATTGGGAAATAATTGCCGTTATGCAACCTGAACATCTTTTGTGGGCTCGAAAGAGCTCGTTGGGTGGGTTTCCCTGCATCGTTAACCCCGAGCCATTTATTTGTTGAATTCCCAGTCAGAGTTTTCCCAAGGCTCTATTGAGGCCGATGAGCAATGATCGGAAACTGGAGGCCTTCCTCGTAGAATTAAAACAATTGAGAAAGTTTCGATGGGAAAGTATTTTGGCTTTTTACCAAGACAATAAGATTCTTGAAATGAGGTCTGCTTTGACACTCTATTACAGAGAGCTCCGAGGTGGTTTCGTAGAACTCAACAATTAATCTTCGTATTACAAAATTACTTTACTCAGCCAAGAATTCCGTTGGAGTGAGGTTGCAGTTTTCAACTAACCTCCAAATTTAGACGTCACCCTAATCCGTATGCAGCGTTTAAATACCAAACTCAAAGCTGTTGTAGCCATGCTAAACCAGTAGAATGTAGGTAGGAATCTTACCATTCTATTTGAAACTATCGGTGCTAAATGACAAAGTATTACAACATTACTTATTCATTATCAAATACTACGAATGTTCTACGGATATTCACGACGCACTTGTGAAATATCCATAGCCAACTTGTTTCTGTTGTCTGGTTATCCAAAATTGCCAATTTACTACCTCTGACCACAAGCAGTATCGTCAATCACACTTCAAAACCTTGTTGTATTTACGCATTCTTTCGGGAAAGTATCGTTCAGATACAGGAGAAAATACAACCTCTTGAATTTTTCATTGAATCCACGTAATTAATACAGGACACGTTGATATTAGCTCGAACCCTATGTATGAGTACCTACATATTGCGAAACCGATAGCGAGAATGATCATGATATCAACAATGAACGAAAGTTCGGGAAAACGTCCAACTACCTACTGATTGGAAGCTAACCGTGGTTTCTACTTACCTAAGGAATAATGAAAATTTACACCTACCTACGGATTAATGGAAATCCCTACCTATTTAACTATTCATTGAAATGATGGAGTTTCAACTTTTACCCTACTTGGCTCAAAACGCTATCCAGACCGGTTTTTCTGTGAGCCAAGCGTGCTTTACGATCATCCCTAAACCATGCAGATTTTGTCGATTCATTCATCACTAGTGGAACCATAAATAGTAACGGTCCTAGTAGAACTAGATTAGAAGCAGATTATTATGGACAATTGGTAATCATGTATAAGGGATATTTCGTCATTTCTTACCTTATATTCAATCCAAAAACCAAAGTGGTAAATTTTAATCCTAGTGAAGTTTTGTTTCCATGGAAGCTCTGCACATTACTAGATAGTTTTCAAAATGCCGTCTGTAGTTAAGACAGTTTTCCGGCCGCTATGGAACGCCTAATTTTGAGGATAGAAACTGTTTTGTCAGTAGGCACATATTCAGGCCATTGGGTGGGCTAACCCAAGGATGTTGTAGCGCCTAAGACCTACTGGGTTGGTTTTAGCACTTGTCCTAGAACTTAATAATTATGTTGAAAAGATGATAGTTGACTAGAAGAAACTCGAAGGACCACCTCAACTGAGGGAAATTAGATATTGACACTCAAGAAGGTACAAACAACTAATAGGAACTAAGGGTGCTCAGAGAGATTAAAGACACGGATATTGACGAAACACCAACATTCACTAGTATTTATTGAATATGGGAACCCTGTGCTTTAGGATGAATGAATAATGTGCAAAATTGTATAACCTACAGTGGCCACTGGCAAATTGTTATCTGGACATCAATTGAATTAATAAATATTGATCAGGTACACGTATGTGCTTGTAGAGAATATTATTCTTATCTGATTGATGACTAGAGTGGTGACTGGATGATGTAGACTGAAAAGCTGTAGGTATTCCAAGGTGTTTGGCTGGTCGTCCAACAGGTGGTTTTCAAAGTCCGATAAAAATGTTGGTAACTTCTTCACTTGATCGTAGATAATATTTCTAACATATTATGTTAGAAAGCTGATGGATATGATGTAGATGATGATGGTAACATAAATTAGTGAGAGAAGATGACGGTAACTTGGATTAATTTCGATACGTATCACAGGTGAATATTAACACATTCGCACACAATGTCGTTGTAAAAGATGGCGACCCAATCATTCAAATTTGATATGAAGACCCCCACCTGTTGCCCCTTCCTCCTGGAAAACGTTGTCTGAGAGATGTTGTCTGATGTCCTTATAAATAGCACAATATTTAGATCAAAATAAATATAGGACAATTAAACAATAAGTAATTTACCTAATATTGCACAGAAAATAAATTAATAACAATAATAATATCACAGCCCTGTCTTATAGCATCCATGAAGTACGTCCCAGTGTAATTCCTACATGATGGTCGTGGTGATAATATTGATAACTGATAAATAGATAAAATTGATTAGGAACTTGGGAGTTTTATACAGGAACTTGAATGTGATAATATGAACAAAATTTGTATATTTAATATTGGTGAGGTGCGAAAATGATGTGCTCATGAAAGGAAAAAAAAAAGGATTTTGAAGGAAATGGAAGTAACTTGTAGGTGATGGCTGGTAAGTAATGGCTGGTAAGTGATGGCTGGATGTAATGATTGCAATAGAAACTTCAAGCTCTGGTCTAGTACTCATTCATAAAAGAAGGTATCGTAAAGGTATGTGAATCATTCAACCCATCGTATAATGAAATTATGAAAATATAGTATGACATTATAATAACAATATGATAGGTATTATGACATAATATTATAATGCTCAAACTAGAATCGAATGTGTATGCGTTACCGACTCCTACTCAATCTAACCATGTTTTTTGCAATGTCTCTGAGAGACAATGTTTTGCAGAACGTGAAGTTAGAGTCCTATGGCGGCTATTTCACATTCCTGCTGCCCCAAAGAAGAGACAATAGGGGTTGAGAGTAATGCGAACTGACGCGACGGTCTAACTGCGCTATTATTGTGGGTTGTAAACCCGATGATTGCTTCCTTTGATAATTAAACTCGTTAAATCGTAGGTAATGATTTGTTACATACAGGACGACGGACATTGGAGGATAATGAAAGTTTATGAACTCGACGGGTCGGCAAAAGACATTCTGGCCTTCTAACCTTTTAATGGGGCCTGCGGTCAATGAGACCTGCGATGGGCGATATAGTGGATCATAACGTTGAAGAGATGAAATCATTTATATCCACAGGAATGGAGATTTTTTCTTAGACAAATGAAACTTCAATTCAACCAAGCTATTTGCAGCGATATTCACAGCTACAAGCTACAACAAATTGGAAAGACTCAATTGGCAACTTTGGATAAGGTAGGTATATAAACATTTGCTCTGATGTCAATGGTTGGTTTTCAAAATGCATTACTTCCGTAGTCCACGAATTCTCACATTTTCAGTTGGAACTAGTTACTCATCCCCGGTCGATCGCGTTGCTACTGTTTGTTACCTCCTCTTTATTCCCTGAGAAACTTTGAGCAACCGATCGATAGACGCCAGTGTTTTATTGCGATTTTCGAGACAGATTTTGATGAGCTTCATATGGCTCAGTGGTGCTCTTATCTTACTTTCACGAATACATTCTAGAAAGAGAACACATATGTGGATTCGTAAAGGAAAGCTCACCAGTTACTGTAGGCCACCTCACACTTACCTTCCAAATTCGCTCATTATTGCGACATGAAGTTTGGAATCCATATAATACATGGATTCCATATACCTTTTGGATTAACTTTGAATGGTGGCGTTCAATTTAACCAAAATTATCAACGTGATTCATTAGAATTTTTGTTAATCACTGCTCATTTCTCTCTCTCTCCTCCCCCCTTTCCGTTGACACCGTTTCCGTTGGTTGGAACCAGTAATAGCAAATCGCAAGCATAATATGCTCATATTATGCTCATTTGGCCGTAAACAGAATGCCGACGACACAATTCGGACGGAACCAGATGCGCAGGGAAGAGTCGATGTTATTTCAAAACAGACTGTCAAGCGCCAGTAGAGCAGCCACAAAGGAAGAGAACAGCGTAATTACACTAATAGGCCTTAATTGGTAGGTCGAACTCCTCCGCCAGCGAAACACGTGTTGATCATATGGGCACACGTAGAGCAATGTTACCGATGATGGTTTAAAAACGCTTGCATGCCCACATTGCCTCCACTTAAGATTTTTGCATGTACAACTGCAACTACAATTAACCAAACACACGCGCCCTTATTATCCTAAATATTCGAAGAAGGATGAATCAACATAGAATTGTCAAGGAAGACGATATTGTTTTCCTTGATCAAATTTTCCAAAAACCATTTTTTTCGTGCAGGTTTTGAATGTTAAACAAAATACAATTCCACAAATCTTCTGGAGTAAGACTTATCTAATTTGAAGTCAACATCTCCTACAATATTGTTAGGATGAGAGCTGTAAAATTGGAAACTGTAAATCTTTTGTAATCAATCCAGCACTCAACTAACAGAACAACACAATTTTTCTAAATTCTAGCAACACTAATAATAATAATTATTATGATTATGATTATAATCATTTCACCGTAATAATCATTTTGTGGTTCCCACAACACTTCCTCCATTTTTTTAGAGTCCGCCATAGGGGGTGAGCCTGTCAGCGCGCACAACGTCGAGTTTTCCCTTGGGTTCCGTATTCGGAAAACGACATCGTTTAGATATTTCAGCGCGATGCAGGGTCCCTCCCAGGGGCATCGCAGCTTTGGATTACGCCCTCTGGTCCTCCGAGGATTATGAAGCCAAACCCGATCACCCTCCTGGAAGCGAGGCAGTCTTGATCCAAAGTCATACCTCCTCTTCATATCTTCTGCCCGTATTCCGTGCTATTGTATGGGCTTCCATACAGTATTCCAGCAGTGCCTCCACATAGTGTGGGAGATATTCGTTGTTTGGAGGTTTCCCAAAGAGTACGTGGGCGGACAACGACAACTCTCTCCCACATACCAGGAATGCCGGCCAATAATGAATGCTCAGAGGATCTATAAACCAGCAATGCTATAGGTAATTGCAGATCCCAATCCGCCTGATGTTCTTGGATCATCTTGGCCAACCAATCATAGAGGGTTCTATGGAGCTTCTCCACTGGGCCTTCACTTTGTGGGCGTAACGGGGTACTTCTGGTTTTTCGAATCCCCAACTGGCTCATTAGATTTTGGACAAGCTCAGATTCAAACTTTGTACCTACCTCCGTCTAAGTGAACTTCTCTCGGGACCCCAAAGCAAGAAATGAACATGCTCTATCAATGCAGTGGCTACCGTTTCTGCCCGTTAGTCTGGGATGGCTAGGTTCTGGCCACTTTGTGAAGAAGTCCACCACAGTCAGGACGTATCTATTCCCTCATCATTTGTTGGTAACAAAATCATCAATGGCAATCCGTTGGTCCCACTCCCGACAAGCTGAAGTAGGGGGTTAGTAAAATGATCATGTGCTTTGGCAAGTGAGGGTGAGTGCTCAAGTTTAGTCTCGCTCTTGCTCTGGCTCCCTTAACCTTTACGTCGTAGTTCGGATCGTACTTACTTGCCAGGGCGTGGAGCGCATGCTATGCTGTAATTATATCAAAATCCTATGTTAATAATTCATTAAAGTTCCGAGTAACAAAAAACAGAAAATCACATCGTTACCACCACGCCAAAAGCTCCAATCTGCTTTTTTGTAATTTTTGTTTTAGTGTTCTTTTGGGTACCCTGAGTTGGGCACACCATGCCAAACTCAATGAAAACCTACGTACAACTGTAGACTTGGACTAAACTTCATTTTGATCTAGATCAGCTGTTCCATCTGTGTAGTTTTGTGACAGATTTTCAAACCAACTAGTTCCTCAACTTGTATCACATCAAAGAAGCTTTTAAAAAAATATTGCTAGGCTCGGTAAAATTGCAGGTTCCGTCATAAAAATAAATTGAGGCCGAAAATGCCGAATCAGTCACAGTGAATGGAAGAAGGTAAGATGGGAGTGTAGGGGAATGGTGATTTTTAATGCAATAAATTGATTTCTTCAAATTGCTTTTTTTGAAAATGGTGTTTTATAACGTTCACTACTTCTACTACTTTTTCTCTTCAGATATTTACTTATTTATTTTGGTTTGGGAATATGTTTAAATTATTAGAAGGAGTGAGTTTGAGGAAACGTATATGTAGATAAGCTCACTAAGATTTTCTACAGTTTGACCGATAAACGAATGCTGTAATCATGAGTTAGCTACCACCTCATCCCGGTCTTCATAATAATACGTGCACCAGGGATCGAGTACAGTAATTGACAAAAAATTGTGAATTGCAGTAATCCAAGGCATCAACCAATGGGTGAATCATGATGAGTGAAATACCAGTGTTTAATGAACAACTCTAACTGGTATAGAGGAATCTAATGCAAATGTGTTTATTATTGATTTACGATTGTAAGAAGAGTTTTTGTAATTGTTATTTCCAGGGAATATGGAAGAGAGGGCCTTTAGGCCCTAACATTCCCCTGGTGGATAAATAAAAACATTCAATCAATCAATCTAACAAAGTGATACGCATTGGGTTTTCCGTATGACTCACTCCATCTTATGCGAATTACGCGCTGGCAAACAATGGGCGTCTTCTGGTCGGAGGGCCTAAAGTTACAGCAAAGGGCGCACAGAGCAAATGTTATATCTAGCACCCCTGCTGTAATTGACACTGGGAGCTTTACCCTCATGGGAGGGTAAAGTGTAGAATCGACTGACAGATATGGCGCCCAGGCGCCTGTCTTTGACACCTGCAGTCCAGACATGAGGGTGAAAATGATTGATCGAGACCCCCCCTTTTATATCAGTTTTAGTGAGTATACTGAGCGAAAATATTCCGTCAGTGAATGGATAAATAAGCCATCGTGAGCTATATTTCCAAGCTAAACAAGAATCGGCATAATACCTAATAACAAAACGGAAGATTAATTCATAGCAAAATTCAAACTCAAAACTAAAAGGTGAAGGGAATTATTAGGGAATAATAAAGTTGGGGATGTAAACTATTTTGGCTTATGACTTGCCACTTGGTTCAATTTTAACATTTTTATCATTGGGCATGATGAGATTTCCATTGTATTTCATGATCATTATCATTGTGCAATGCACTGGGTATCCAACTCTCAATATTCCGTTAACGGTTTAGTGAGGATGCAGGAATAGTATTCTTTAAACAAGATGGTCAGTCGTGTGTCGTGTTATGAGCCAAAGCTTTTCTCTCCAGGGGCTTTCTTTGCATTCAGTGCATCCTTTGCTAGACATCGTTATCACGATCAAGGCGTTCTCTACGATCATATACAAACTTGCCCCCCCCCCCCCCCCCCTTGACAGATCATCACATGTTCTAACAAGCCTGAAGGACGGCACGAAGCAGATGAGACCGTGCAACTCAGGTCCATTAGGGTGGTTCAAGTAAGTGAAGTATCATTAATCAAAATAAATAATTACCGTTGGTCCGTTCATTAATGACCGCACAACTGACGTCTCAGTCCAGGATGAGAAAATTGAAAAAGTTAGAAGCGGAGCTGTCACGAGTTGGGGTTTGTTTACTCTAATTAATCACGGTTACCCTATGTTACGTACCTGATGGACCCAAAACCATCTACTCAAAAGCGAATTATGTTCACATAATGCTCACGCTGTATAGTTACACATACTATTGTATGTAATCGATATAATATATATATTATACCTACTGAGGCATATAATTTACCTATATTTGAAAGAATAAAAATGTACAAATCAGTTCATCATGATTTAATTTTCTCTCACCGATCTGGCGAGAGGCCAAGTTGATGTTGAATTTTCAAGTTCGTATGTCCTAAGACCGCCTCATCCGCAACAGTCCTACCGGATAGCATCTCAGCAGACGATCGCAGATAATCTTCTTGGTAGTTTCCACTTGTGCGTGTTCCGTAGTGATTGCTCATCCTTTGTTTCCTAGAGCGCCGTTCAGATTGACTCGGAGGATTAAAGGCTAACAATCAAGGTAACCATTCTTCTTGATTGGTCTGTAAACAATAACTCATTAAGAAGCGGCCTGTTGCTTCTTGCAATTACCAGAGATACCGCTGATAATGGGTACGGTAAGTTGACCCCTAGCATAATTACCAATCCCTCGTTTTCAGTGACCCGCAGCCCTCTCACAGAGTGGATTTGTACTCCTATACAACCACTACCTACGCCCCTCTTTATTCTTCCGCTAGGTATATTATGCACTATTTCAATAATTATTACTAGTGCTAATTAGAATATAATATATTATACTAAACAAGGTGGGGGCTCATCTATGACTTGGTTTGATCGCCCCATCCCCGGGAGCCTTAAGATTCCGCCCCTTAAGATTCTCCCCCATCCCCGGCTTTTGGCATTTCAGTATTTTTTTTTTCATACCTACCAGATTATACTCTTCTCAGCAGCGAGGGTCCGCAGCGATTTTTATTCTACATTACCTATTATTTTTTATACATTCCACATTTTTATTGCATCTAACTCCTCCATCCCTAGCATTTCGTCGGTGAAACAACAACATGCTAGGTATAAGTCAATTTTTGGCCAAAATGAGTTAGACATCATTCCTTATTCAAATTTTCGCGCCGGATCGACTGGAGAAGTCAGTTTCTCGAAAAAACGACTCCCTGGGAAGTTATTGATAGTGATGCCAACAAGCAATAATTCAGTTTGAAACCAACATGCTATAAGTCAGTTGTTTTACAGTGCAGTTGTGGCGAGGCAAAGACTCAGCATGGAAGATGAAGAAAGTTTTGTAAACAGTTTTCTGTCTCTCCTGAAAAGTGGGGAAAAATGAGTTATAGCATGTTGCTGTTTCACCGACGGTTTGGCATCATCTGGAAGGTTGATGTCAATACAGGTCCGAGGTTCTACCTGAGGAGAAATTATAAATTTTTTCGAATTACAATTAGTAGATGATAAACCCCCAATAACAACTCCGTTGTAAAAACTGGCCCGCCAAAAAACCTCAGCCGCTAAAAGGAATGATATCCATTTTGCCCGCCAGCCACATATATAGGATGCTCGGTGCTTCCCACCTCACTGTTGAGTGTGCATATAGAAACCTGATCCTCCTACCCCTAACCTCCACCGTCAATGTTTTCCTGTTCCCTGTCTCCTTCCCACAACCCCTTCTCACCCTTAGTCACCCTCGGTTTCACCTAATATGTTTCCTCTGTTACACCAGCAGGGAGCTTTACGCTTCTTTCAATGCTGTTGGCGGGAGCTTTTTGCCAGATGAACAAGCCTGAATTGAAGCATTACTATATTATAAGTATTACTGGCGGTCACGAGTAATCAGTGGAGGTACACCTACAATGAAGTAATGCTTCAATTCAGGCTTGTTCATCTGGCAAAAAGCATTGAAAGAAGCGTAAAGCTCCCTGCTGGTGTAACAGAGGAAACATATTAGGTGAAACATATTAGGTGATAAATTTCCAAAGTTGAAGAAGTAATTATTAATAATTTACCTTGCATAAATATCTACAGTTTGGGATTTCGTTATCAAATTATTGCGTTCCCCATCGCTACGATCAGGCTCATTCTCATGCCTACAAAAGGTGGTAAGAATGCTAGAGGAACGGTAAGCTCCCAAACGCTATTAGCTCAACGTTTTAGAACCTCTGTTTAGATTATCCGGGCCAGAAACCTAGCAGTAGCTTTCAAAGGTAAATCTCTCTACATATCACTCTTAGTTAACTGACAGGTAAATATTTGGACTTTCTCGTTCTATTTGCCATATAGCGCTTCATAAACTAAAGACGTTTCTCCAAACGTCCAATGACCTTTTGTAATGGATTCCGTTTGTTCTTGGTTGTTAACAGGGATCACGCTTATGGAAAACGCCGTTTCTGTTTGCATTCGCTCAGCATCGCCTCGTCGCTGCTCTTTTGTCACGTATCGCTCAATTTTTATTTTTTTCCCGGCACCCGGACGGCGCCGTCTTGGTGAGGATTTTTTTGTTTGTTCAGAATGAAGGTGATCGTGACTAATAGTCGACTAACTTACGGGTAAAGGGGGAAAAACGTTGGGTCCGGCTGAGCAAGATGGATTTTATACGTTATTTAGCAGTTTCGCTCCTTTTAGGAAGAAGTAGGTGATCCTGTGAAATTCCCTTCAACAGCCAGTGGGTGGAAAAGCACGTAGTAACGTTTATTTCCATACATAAAAATACCACACAACATGGCTTGGAACAATTGATTCCCACAAAATTCACAGCTCAGCGTGCGAATTTGCATTTGGAATAAAATGAATAATCGTAGAGTTTGATGGTCAATATCGTAAATCGCCAAGTCGTAGGAACAACGGAACAAAATCCAAACTCGAAAATGTAACACGAGAAGCGTCACGAAAATATTTGATGATTTTCGCTTACAACCGATTCGTTGCTACGGAACTTTAACTTCGCCAGTTATCGTCGTACAAAAATCGTTCACCACTCGTTGGATAGCTCTCGATTTACCTAACCATATTACGTTAACCACTGCGGAGTGCGTGGCTGACAAGCTGCGGTATGAGCGTGATTGTTTAAATAATTGTTTACACACAGGTGATCATTCTCAATAATTTATATTGTCAACACGAATGCAAGCTTCATATAAGTTTCTGATGGGAGGGGGCGCAAAGACATAAAAATTTTATTTCAAATTTTATTTAAAAATTTTAAGAACGCTGTACCCACCGTTTGTGTTTTTATATGATGTTTTATATAGCATATAATATTTTAGAATAGATTCAATAAATCGACATAGTCCCAAAACAGAAGTAAATTTCATTTTGGGGGACTTTCTGGGCTTTTTGATTCGTTATTCCAGTAAAGACACGGAAGGCAGATTCATGTATTGTTTTCATACCATAAAGAGAACATTAGTGTTTCCCTTGAATACAATATAATTATATTTTCCCTGTTACTTATATTGGAAATCATATAGCGGTAACAGGTAATAGGTAACAGAAAGTTTTGGTACGTTTGTATGGGGTCTAGCCAACAATATCCAAATTAATGGGGTACAAGTCCAGCAAAATGGATCCCTCCGCATGATAGCCCAACAATGTGCTTTCTGATCTATCAGAAACACCGTCATACACTACTTTCTTCATGGGACAGTCAACTCCATCACGAAGTCTTGAGAAGGAGCACTGGAAAAAAAACCCGTTCGATATATTGAGCGAAGACTCCTCGCAAAATATTAAATTCAATATTTTTGCACAAACAAGACCACTTAAAAATATTGTGCGATTTTTTTGTGCCAGTGTGATGGCTCCTTTAAATGGAAAAGAGCGGTGGGCCAGTTGAACTGACAAGTGCTTGTAGAATTTACTGATAACTGCTTGTAGAATTTAACGTCTAAAGTTTCTGATTCAATATTCTCGTCCTACCTGCTTAAATATGTATCTTGTTATCTAATTTGTTGTATTATCACAGTTTAAATTGAGAGGAATTATCGATAGACAGCCACCCTCACACCCGTCCCATTGTACATGAAGTACTGTACAACAAAAAGTGTTGTATACTGGACGTTTAGTACATACTGAAAAAATAAATAAATAAAAATCACAATAGTTTGTAACTACATTCTCTCAAACAAATCCAGTTCTAGTTCAAAACTAAGTATCCGTGGATATAATTTTAGTGTTATGGTTCATGTTAGGTAGCATTATGGCAAATAACAAAATAGAGGAAAACGTTGTCCCCAAAATGGTTCCGAAGATCTTGACGCAACAAACGTTGATTACTTTATACAAAGCCCAAAATCCTGTCCTGTAGCTTTTGCCCTGGGTATGAATCAAACCAGAAGAAAATGGGAACGTGAAGACCAAAACAAATTTGCACAAGTTCTGATGTTTTCAAGTCCCGAAAATTGGGAGTGGTTGAAGCAAGTAGGTACGGATTCAACAAAGTCAGAAATAGGATTGATTGATGAAGTTTCGTGGTTTTGTTTGTTCGTTTGTCAGAAGAATCTGAAGATTGTTCGCTTCCAGTGCATGATAATGAAAATATTGAAAAACACCACTGTCGAAGGCTGCAACGAGGTCCAAAAACAACAATTATATCCCTCGGGCCCAGTAGGATTGTGGTCGGATCAAAAGAAGCCGTCCATTTGCGATATTCCACAAGTCGTAGGGGTGGACATAGCGAGAATGCCATTCTTGAGGGACTGGATGTTTGGAGTGCCGCAGGAGTAAGAGGAATATGGAACAGGTGCGTTCCTTGAGAAAGAAGACCGTAGAAAACCCGTTCCCTCCATGGGTAGAGCGCACAATATTTGGATTGACTGGTAATTACCTAAGTGGAATATTTAGAGGACGTTCAAATATTTCAAACAACGAGTATTAACGTCATTGAATGCACTATGCTTGTTTTGAATTACTCTATTGATATCCCACTGATTTCATATATTCCTACGAGTACAAGTCGAATCACAAATCGAAAATATGTCTTCAACAGGTTTTAACTATTTCAAATTCTGTCCGATCTCAAAAATCCAAGTCTACGAACCATCAAGACTGTATTGCGATTTTTCCCTCAGGACAAACAGGTTGAACATTTGTTGAATGGTGGTGACCATTAGTAGGTATTGTACTATAACGATTGTGAATCGAACAATTCTCGCGATGTCCTATTGGTTTGGTAAGGTAAAGCGGAAAGTGAGGAGAGACAGGGTGGCTCCGGATGATCCGAGGAAAAAGAAGGCACGGTATTTACAGAAGAAACCACTTAAGGCTGTATCTGGCTACAGGCCGTCTCATCCATCTTAAAACTGGCCTCCAGGGGTCCCAATCTTCCCGCTCGCTCCCACGTCCAGATTACATATCCATTACCTCGACCAGATCTCCTCTCCCCCGATACTGATACGCACCCTCTTAATGGGTCGAAGTCATGAGACCCCCGTAGTCAGCGATCTGAGTCGAGAAAATCAAACAAAGCCTTGATGGTGGTAGTGTAATAGAGCTGTTTCGAAATTATACTTTAGTATAAACTGCAACCAAATAATAGGTAATATAACAAAAAAAATTCACATGACACAGTATTTCGTTTCTCTGAATGATAACTAGGAGAGCTGACTGAAAGAGACAAGGGTTACACTGATTTCGATGTAATTTGAAAGAAAACCACATTCATGGACCAATCCGTAGAAACCTAAGGCCTAAAACTAACTCGTTATCAAATCTGTCGTCAAACCTGGCCGTTTGCTTCTGTTTACACAGCTGCGATATCCCCAATGGAGTCACTGTAGTGACATACCTAATATTCTTCAGCACTAAAATGTGGAACGCTAAAGGAACCAAAATTTCTTGACGCAGTGGATTCTGTTAAGATCACTGTTCTGTGCAGTGTTTCTTCAATTCCCATATACACACGGAATTATTGGAGGAGGCGTTGACGTAAGATTTTGAAATACAAAACAGGGAACAGAAATAGGATAATATACCTACTATATTATAATAATATTATAATATTATTGTAATAATTATTATACTAATTATTATTATAATCTTAAATCTCATATTAAATTGATTTATATTTTTTATTTATATACCTATTTATATTTTTTATTTATATACCTATTTATATTTTTTATTGTTTCATAATATTTAATTTTATTCATTTTTACCAACAACTAGCTTGGAATGTTGGATTGGAATGTTGATGAATGATCAGGCGCCAGTCAATGCTTAATACTCGTAGGTAACCGGACATATCCGCTTTTTATATCGTCAACTTGGAATAAATCCATGATTTGAAGTAACTAGATGTGCCGGATGCAAAACACGAGGTAAAAGGGGCTTGCCAAACTCTGATCAACACATATCAATGAGATTCAATTACCTATTCTCCCCGCGAATCTTCATTATGCATTCAATCGGCAGGCGACACTCTTTGGTTTGGAATCAGCGGAGGGTTTCACCCATATGGAATAGGAATGGCAAGTATACGTCTTGGTTGGTGGCAGACGGTTCTTAGCATACGTCGGGCATCGGTGCCGTACACTCGCAAAATATAATAATAGCCATTGCATTCGTGATCTCAACGACTAATGGGGTTTTAGGAGTTTTTTGACAAACGGACGCGACAGGGAATTGAATGAAGGCGCCAAACCGAACCTGCACTGACTGTAACTAGACACTTCACATTATGCGATGACACAGATAAGTAATAGTCTTAAATCAAACGACGAATGACTCTAGATTTTAATTAACAGGACATTACGAATATGAAATCTCCGTGCAATATGCTTACCATTTAATTAAATCTTAAGAACACATCCATGGAGGAAGTGGGAGAGAATTCAACAAACTTGGTTCGGATCAGAACTGGATAACTTCGAACTAACCCTTTAGACGACCATTGATTGGCTAATAATCACCTACCCCAAACACTCTTCAGCTATAATCCCTGTTCCCCAAGACCCAAAGATTCCAGTCCCTAAGGCATCAAGTTCCCCATCGAAATGGGAAGCAAGGCACAAGCAATCAGGAAGATGAGTGTTTTTCATTGAATGAAGATGCCGATATAATTCAGAGGTTCACTCAACCAGAGATGAACGATTTTGCACGGGAATGACTGAGATGTCAGGATCAAGGCTCAAAGAGGAAAACATGCTATCTCCTGGCACTGGCCTTCAACTTTTCAAGCAATGATGTTTTACCCGAAATCCAGAAATCCTATATAAATAAATTTAGTTGAACTCATAAAGAATATCTTGGACAACTTCCGTACTGATCGTTTTCTGTGTAGATCACTGTTCTGTATACTCTGTGAGTCCAATAACTATAAAATACAACTGGAGTAATGCGCTGAAATGTTGTTCAAATAGGGGAACTAGGTTATTTCCGAATGTAGTACCTACCAACGAATATTCAAAATCACCTCCTTCCCGTAGACACAAAAAGTATCTCACAGCAAGAAACTCGACATCACGAAACCGAGTGCTGTTCCTCATTGGGCACGCTAATTGTCGTCGTTGCATTCACTCTCATGTTGACGACTTTTATTCGGCTCTAAATATTAGCCCTGAACGAACGGATGGTCTTAAAAACTCTCTGAATTAAACTCTATTCAAATTGGTATAGAAAACTATACCACCTCACCTGAAGCTTTTGGTTTTTTTTTCTGGGTCGATTCCAATAATTGGAATAATAAACAATTATTGTTTATTATTTATGGTTTCAGCACACAGAAAAACATTTATGCAGCAAGCCTGTGCAATCGACGTCTAGATGACATTGTGTTGGTTTCCTTGAAAATGCATGTTTATTGCAATTTAAAAATATAAACAAAATATTGGCCATCAAAACTGACTGTTGCACTGTTACTAACGAGTTTCAAATTTAGCGACCTTAATGGCTACGTTTGTCCAAGTTTTGCTGAGTCACTGCAAGCTCGAGCCACAAGGCAATAACACAAAAATATTTTTCACAATAATTGTCCAATTAGGTACTGCCGTTATTGCAACAAGTATTGAATCTTTTCGTGTTCTTGAAACCAGCTGGAAACATCTCGTTGATCGTATTTGGTTGATTAAGCTAGAATTATTATTGTGAAACGTTATACCTACCTAATGTTCGTATTCATATGGCCTAGTTTACAAAATACTCAGTCTGTGCAAATATAAAGTTAACTTTTTGCGGTGATGATAACCATTGAGTTTTCAAAACCCAAAACTCAAGTTCCAACATTATCATTGCTCACATAAGCCCGGAAATGGCGTAAATTGTACTGAAATGTCCGAATTCTTCGAGTGTTATCAAAAGAACTACACTTGAGTAAGTTTTTGGTTAATAACTGTTCATACAATTTTTACAGACTATCTGAACATGAAATGAAGTTTCGAAATATATTGGCCAAAAATTATAATGATCTCTACTTGAAAGGTTGAGCACATGTCTATGAGTTCCTGTGTTCTCAGACTGATTTCAGTGGATCGTTGGAGTGGAGATGATGATGGAAGACGCCTTTATAACGAAAGCCGGATGGGATAGCTGAGGACAAATGAGAGGTAGTAAATCGCCAAAAAATATCATTGTAAATTGTATGTTCATTCTCATAACGGAGGTAAGTAGATCACATCAGACCACCACGTAATTTCGTTGGGCGATATTATCAAGTAGGTAATACATTCACAAGGGATTGTTGTGAGGTCAAGGAAGACAATAGTTAAGCTCCCTCACGAGGGCCGTAAGAAGCTTCTAGTGGAGTAAACTTGACGAAGAGCGCAGCACTTGTTCCCTTGCGGAAGGCATTAGAGCCTTCCAACAGAGTCACCACAGCTTTGCTCCACTGATTGTAACGCGGATAATTTTTATTCAAACAACTCTCAATGAAATTACAACATAGTGATGATTAGTTGTTGAATTTTCAACTATCCATATTCATGCATTTTCAAGCATCTATATTCATAATAATATTATTTAATCATATTATAATTATTATCTCTTTAAGACCAAGCCAAAAGCGCCAATATTGGTCATTTTAGTTTTAGTGCATCTATAAAAAGGCGAAACGCCTTTTTTATTTTTCAAAAAATCTACTGAGACGTCGGCTCTGGCATGGTGCGTCCAACTCAGTAGGACTCATTGCAGGTTGACGGAATTGAAAAAAAAAAAAAAAAAAAAAAAAAAAACCAGATTGGCGCTTTTGACGCGGAGGTAACGTTATATTAATAATGAGATCTCATTAATAATACTTATTATTACCTATTTCATTATTAAAATGACATTATCCAGTACAGCTCAAGTGGATCTCCAGCTATTTCCTACATGCAGTCATGAAGAACTGTCAATAGGTATATTCAGTTAATTGCAGGGCTTCAAACGTTCACACCTGAAGAGCTGCTCGCTTCAATAACTGGGCGAAACAACTGCAATTGAGATAAGTGCCGCATGCTGATAAGTGCATTAATTCTTTCTCACTAATGTCCAGTTGTGGAGATGAGAAAGTTTATCACGCATCGTTGCAACTAGGAGCACGCTCCCGTTCGATCCACTGGTTGCAGTTTAATATGTGCCACGAAAAACTTCAGGGAGTAATGGTAATGGTAATTTTTTGAACGATAGAAAAACTGCGCAAATTCTGGACACAACGGTTTAATCAGATATTAATTTGTACCAATATGATTCTGGGTTTTTTATTTCCACCGAGCTGGTCAGGCAATAATTTAATAATTAAGTATGAAGCTGCAGCATGATTCATGTTGAAAAAAAAAAAAAAAAAAAACCACTTGCATAATTTACCCTAAGAAAAAACTTTGTTCAACCTTGAAATTGAAATTTCTAAATTCGTTTTGAACCCCTTTCCCTTGAACTAGGGTTATAAAAAGTTTCAAGGACCATCATGGGTGTTGACCGAACCCGGAAACGAAATTTCGTAATTTTTGCTCAACGCTAACTGGGCAAAGGGCCGCGGACGGTCTGAACGGACGGATTTTTCAAATTGAATTTAAGTATCTTGGAACGTAAACCCTGAAATTTTGAGGGGGAGGGGTAATTTCTTCTTTTTTTTCTTGGGCGATTCCAATGGTTCATTATCGACGATAATAAACCAAAATGTAAATAATATTTATTATGCTGTTCTCAACTGTACTATCAATTTGTCTAATGATTCGCCGTGGACAAATTTATAGTTCAATCATCGCACAATTCCGACAACTTTAACCCACTTATGTCTCGTTTGATTATATATAATTAGTGGAAGGATTGAATCAGCAATTAGCTACGCCGTTAATCAGGGCCACCGACCTCGAGTACCTAGTATAAGTTATCACTCATATTTTCGTCGGAATTTCAGGTATGTCGAGTCATTCAATTACTTTCTAAACTATTTGCCGTCAAAGTTGTTATTGATAAATATGAGGAATCAGTGACCTAGTGAAAGTTATATTCAAGCGACCGGTACATTCCACTTGAGGCAAGGTCGGGTAGCAGTTGGTGGGGCAGAGCTGGCAGGTCAAACTAGAAGTCCGCGCGAAACTGGGAAGTGTTGTAAGCTGAAGAGAGGCCTTTCCAGTAATAGCCATACGGACATTCTCCTCCCGAGAAAAGGGCGCTTGATATATTGGTATCTTCTCGAATCACTCGTCTCTAATTAGACTCACGTCTCATTACAAGTCAAATAGAAGTGAAACTATTGTTGTTCATTCTGAACATGGAAGGCGTAGAATTTGTTATTGTTGGGTTCTCAAGGAATTAGATAGGTGCCTAATCTTAAAGACGGCGTCAAACTGAATAAAATAAACCAAAACTACTCGGTCAAGAAGAGGGGTGTCAATGAAGACAGAAACTGAAGATGAAATTTCTTTTCTGTGTACAATATCCTTGTGAGTCCCATAACAACAGGACATAAATGCAGTGTTGAGCTCATAATATAGTTCTTATTCTCGAAAGAGCACACAATAGGTATATTAGGTATATTGTGTGCTCGTTTGAGGAGTTGATAATGTTTTGTATTTATACACTAGGTAATAATTACCTAGTGTATAAATACAAAACTAATAATAATTACCTAGTGTATAAATACAATTGTTGTCGCGTTTCTACGTGCACCTACTAGACATCGAAGTTTTCATAAGCTTTCACATTATTTACTCACTTACATTTACTTACAGTCACTTATAGTCCAGTAGACCGAACAAAAAAGTGGGACCTGCTGGAAAAAATTCCGCAGTTAATGGAACGTGGGATGACTCTGTCAAGTTATCCAATTCGATGACCCTGTGCTAACTTGGGAACAGCGGAGAAATTTTTCGGTATTTCACTCATCACTTCTAAACTGAGAGGTTTTCGACCAAAATCTTCATCTTAAAAGTTGTAGAACATTAAATTCACTACAATTTTGCATATATAAACGTTTTCCTGGACCGAATATTGATCGAGATACAGCCGATCAAAGTTGTGCTCCGCAGTATTGCAAGCACTGCGTGGGCACATCATGCGAAAGCAGCCCTCAGCAGGACACCAACGAAGTTGATACAAACGACGAGAGTGAGAAAAATCTCCTCTTACGCTAGCACCAGACTGGTTCGGAATTTTTTCCATGTTCAAAGTGCATTTCTACCGGACTGCAGGTACTCATTTTATTCTCATTTGTTAGTGCGATGGCGTTTACATTAATTTCGTTGTGTGTGTGTGATATTGTAAATAAAATCCCACTACAATTTTAAGAGAGGCGTGTGGAAATTATTCACCAAACAGAATGACATTTCTCTTAGGGCTAACTGTACAATAAGTCATAGTGTTCAAAGTGTGATTGAAGTTATTTCGATTCTTATCCTGCATTCCTATCAAGTAGGCGCATTTTTGAATAACTTATTCGATGTCGCAGACCTAATTTCGGCCATAAGTTATATCGAGAAGTAGCTTCCTACAACTAATATTCAAACTTACGTTCTTGGCGTGGACGCGAATCAGAAACCCGATATCGCAAAGACCACAACCAAGAATTCTTCAAGACCACCCGCCGTTAGTCCATTATAAGACGTCGAATGTAAAACCGAAAACAAATCGTCAACTTGATGTGAAGTGACAATTTTCATCCATACGCTGTTTTATATAACCTGGTTCGACCATAATCTATTATAGTGCGTGCAATAATCTATATTCTGTATTCAGCTCGCCAAAATTACATAAAAATCGCAAAAAGCTTCCCTAGGTACACGACTCTACCCTACTCTATTCCTCATCACTCAATAGCTTCGACGTACATTTGCTTTATATAGCTACCTAAATATAGCTACTGTTCTCGGTCCAAAATATTTAAAACTCGAATTTCCGAAAAATACCAAAATACCAAAATCAGTGAAATCAGAATTGCGATATCTCATGCCGTTCTCAAACTGGAGCACTTTGAAGATGAAGAAACGTGGTTGATACTTGAGATGTCCTTCCTGGACATCGTGTTCTTTAATGGGGAAATTTTACATAAAACCAATCATTTCTTCGAAAATTCGCTCTTATAGCCATGCTTCATGACTGGATTTTTCCTCGTGTACCAATGAAACAGCCTGTTATTTCTTCATACATTCTACAATGTATGAGTCAATCAATGTGCCTATACTAGTAAACTTTAATCCTAGTAGGGTTTCACTGAGTCGGGCGAATCGCAAACAGGCTTGGTTCTTGCCTAACACGACCTCGACAGGATGAAAAATGAGCGACCTCAGCCTCAGCAGCATGTAGTGAGAGTTTCAACCGGTCAGTTGAGGGAAGCCTTACTGCCCCTAGAGCAATATCCACCGGGGTGTCACACGGGGTTGCAAGCAGGCTGTGACTAGTGTAAGTGTCGCTGTTCATAATCGAATTACACGCATACCTTCCAACCCGTTAAATTTTTCTTTAGGTTCTCTCGCTGTAGGTTTTAGGAATCAACGAATTGTACCAGTTGCACAATGGTTTGCGAGCCCTCGGTAAGCGGGGTGAATTACCCACTGTAAATTTATTTCGATATCACAAATTACGTGCCATCCTTGGCTTGCGCAGAGCCCGTATGACAAATTCCGTAGGTAGTTCTCAGTTTATTTCAAATGGGCAAAGGATGACAGACGAAGGAAGAGCAATATTCGTTGTTATAATTGCATTTTATCAAGGGAAATTTGGGTTTGCATGGGTGGTCTAACGCGAAATTTTGAAACTTGTCACCAATTTTGTGGACATTTCACTCCGAAATTACATAAAATATTACATAATATGTAACCGAATATAATATTAATACTATACAGGGTGTTTCTTAAGTAGTGGACCACAGTAGCTAGAATAAGACACCCAACTGTCAAAAGTGACTGGTGCCCCTTCTCCCGTCCGGAATGATCCCCCCCCCCCCCACGATGCCTACTGCACCATCGCAGATGTGCCCCAATCTATAAGGTATGGTACCCCGCCGACCCCCAATAAGTTTACCTACCATACCATCAAAATCAAACCTTTGATTCTATCGAATAATATTCGTAAAGTAATATATTATATTACTTTGACATCACCTATACACCTTGATCAGGGGGGTAAAGAAAAAACGTCTAGTCCACAGGCACACACACACTGTGGTACGCATACATCGACAGTTCAATGGTAGGCAGGCGATTCGAAAGATGGGTCGGTTACAAAATACCCCTCGAGGTAGCCGCCATGTCATAACCGACGGGGGTCGTGCCGTTCAAACAACATTCATCATGTGCTATAGGAATTACAACGAAAATCAAGTTGTCCGGGGCGTATATGTATTCATAAATCCAAATCCCGAATTTTAACTGATGCAACAACATACCTTCCAACGGAGGGGTGTCGGTCCTTTATAAAACACCAACCACATCCAAGGCCCGCCAGTTTAAAACGATGCCTGGGATCCCAACAACAGTGTGCCATTGCTACGAAGGAGCTTATTCCTCGGTGAGGTGCGTATTAATAATTATTATACCAACATTGTTAGTAACACATGCTCCTCATAGATCAGGGTGTTCCCGACTTGGTAATATTATGTAGTGTCCCTAGGTTTTAGAATGGCCTCTGTGTCTGCATATATGACAAAACGTAGCCGGACCGTGTGATGAACATTCTTAAATCGCAGTACGTTATCATCTTTTGGGGGCATGATTGGGACAATTGCTGCACCTGCACTACTACACCACTGACGGTGCACCTTCAACGTGTCTTCCTTACGTGAACCCATTTGATCTTGAACATTTATTACAAGTCTCACATTTCTGTACAAAATTACGTGAACTAAACGATCGACTAACTAAGGAACAATTCACGCAACAGCTATCCATTTTCGAAGCAGAAACCAGAAAAAAAGTCGCGTAAAAAACAAGTTGACACTATCAAGAAAACGATGGAGTGAAACAAAAACGAACAAATCGGCTCCTAAACAAATCGATTTTACCTACCAGCTTCGATAACATCGGCGTGATCAAGACAGTCACCGCAAGGTTTGTGCGGTGACTGGCTGACTGGACTACCACTAGAAACTACACACACACACACACACCGAACCATCATTGAGAAGACGAGGAGACACACTGACACACGGGCTCGGCCAATGACCTTTTGTCACCGCAATGGAGGTGCGGTACACCAAACCAATTCCATGCGTCATTTCTGTCAATTCCATAAGTCATCGATCTCTGATTTGTACCTACCACGAAGAATCGATGAAACTGGTTTTTAATCGAATCCATCAGAATGCGCCCAAATTCAACTTTTCGGATTTTTATTCTTTGTGTAGGTACCTTTTTTCTTCTTTTCGTCAGGGGTACCGCCGCTACCCGCGGTACCCCTAAATCTACGCGCCCGATTCGTGTCAACAAAGATACAGTAATCCCGAATATTTGTTGGTAAATGAACAGTTCTTGAAAACTTCGCACTTTATTCCGAGTCTCACTTCATAATCATATCGGACTCAATACTCAATATACTCACTACCGTCATACCTCACATCATACTCCATACCGCATCTGTGCAAAGTCTGAAACACGGCGGAAAATCCTCGATGTTGGTGACGCCCATTGGTATTCCTAGAACAGACCCTCTCAACAAATTTTTCTCGTCAGGTGTTATTGTTACCTACCCGATCAACCCCATAATACCTATATATATATTTATTTTCAACAGGGAATCTCATTACCTGCTCTTTCTACGAGTTTGATTGATACTTTATATTTTGGTCAATTGTTAGAACAGGTTTTGATTGATTTTTATTGTTCCACAATACCAACTAGGTACTAATTTTGGTAATGAATCTCGAACCACTTTTAAGGTGAGACTAATAAATTTGAATTTTTATACTTTCCGGCTATCTTCATTATTTAACGTGTATCGGCTTCTATCCATCTCATTAATTGAACATAGATTTTAAGAGCCAAAAGTACCGCTAAGGTCCACTAACGTGAGACTCGTCATAGCGCCCACTAGTGTATTGAAATCGTATAAAAACGCTACTTTTTAAAGAATCGTCTACTGGACTTGTTTTTAAACGATGTTATGTATAATATACATTATACTATATAATACTTATATTTATAATTTGCGAATATTAGAGGATGTTTTTTGCTATAATACATCAAGTGAGATGGTAGAGAGGACCATGTGGTCCTAATTCCTCCCTGATGGCTAATTAAAATCAATCAATCTCTCATTACCCGTAACGCGACAACCACTATCACCACTAAGGGCCCCTTATTAGTTGATCAGACTTCAAAGGCGCGTTTGAGTATCTAGAATATAATTGTTTATTTTTCAAATCGGTAGAGTTTCCCACTGAGAGGTGTCACAGTTTGAAGAGACGATCCATAACGTAGATCACTTTCCATTTGATTGGTTTCAGTTATGGCAGATTGGTTTCTGTTTGAGACATTGTAACAAAGCTAAATCAATAATATTGATTTAGCTTTGTTATAATGTCTTAAACAGAATTATATTATTCAATGTTGATGGGCCTCAGAAAAGGAAGAGGGCTTTGTTGGATTCAGCCAGAAACTCATCTAGGTTACCTAGACTAGGTACTGTATCATAATCTTCAGGTTCAATTCCAGTCATATGGGATGATTCTACCGGCAACTCAATCCGAATCGTCAGATTGAAGCACCACGGCATTTCTTGTTGTATTCGCTGCCTCAGCTACCAAAATTTGATTTAATGTTGTTTGTATAAGTTATGTATACATAGCTTTTGTCGAATTATCTTTAACTTCCGATCCTCTCTTTGGTTCAAAATCTTAGTAACTGACTTATAAGTGTGCTGAAACAAATTTTCTTATCAGTTCTTTGATCTAGTAAAAACTTTTGTTCAAGCGCAGGTACTTTTTGGTCGTTTCTACACTTAGGTAGGTATATTCTGAGAACAACTTGCACTTTCAAGATGCTATATCAAAACGAAGACTGCCCTTGAAGGATGATTGTGATCTTGAGACGCGATAATCACGCAATTTGTGGAAGCATTCGGATGGATCCAGATTCTGGCTGTTTACGCCTTATCCGCTTTGCCGGCCCCGCGGCTTCAACAGGAGTCGAGCGGGAAGGGCGCTCCAGGTGAGAGGGGGTTCCAACTCTGGAAAGGTATCCTTTGGTAGTTATCATCAAGCTGCCCGTCCGTATCTTCTCGACCTGAGGTTAGTGGAGCTTCCTTCAATTATGCTATTATTGGTACTGACTGCATCTGAAAAAAACTCTGCAAATTCTTGACACAACGGTTCATTATCTTCTTTGTACAGATCACCCTTCTGTCTAGATCACTAGGTCTAAATGTCTAGATCCTAAATGTTAGATTAATTATTATTATCAATTATCACTAATTATTAACAATTTTATCAAGTACCTACCTAGTGAAAATTATTATAATTTATTGTTAGGTATTAATAATTTGTATTTATTATTAATAATAATTATTATTAATTATGATTAATTAATACGATATAATTCTGGGGTTTTTAATACTACGTCGGTAATAATTTTTCTATAAAAGAAGTATCTACCAACAAACATTCGAAATTACCTTCATTTCCGTAGCACGAAACGCACCTCAGAACAACAAACTCGACATCACTTAAGCCATATGATGTTCCCAAGAGCTTGTTAGTATGAAAATGGACCTGTATTTCAACAGTTTGATACACGATCGTGTTGTGAGGCACAATCTTTGAGCCCTCATTGTGAACGAACGGCTGGTCGTACAAAGCTGCGGATGGTCTTAAAAAATTCTACGGAACAAACTCTATCTAAATATGAAATAAAAAACATACCGTTCTATATGAATTTTTCGAGATATGAGATTTTCAAATTTTCAAAATTCGTTTTGAACCCCTTCCCCTTGACCTAGGGTTATGAAAAGTTTCGAGGACCATTGTGGGGTTGGTCGAAACCCATAAAAAAAATTTCGTAATTTTAACTCAACGCTAACTGGGCAAAGTGGCGCGGACGGCGTACGGCGGACGGCGGACGGCGGACGGCGTACGGCGTACGGCGGACGGCGTACGGCGTACGGCGGACGGACGGATTTTTTTTTATTCGATTTTCTGAATCTACGTATCTTGAAACGTAAACCAACAAATTTTGAGGGGGGGTTAAAAAAATTTTTTCTTTGGGCGATTCCAATGGTTCATTATCGAAGATAATAAACCAACAATTGTCCGAACTATTGAGGGTATGTACATTCAGGCGAAGATGTCATGGTGTGGATTGCTGTTCTCACGATACTGTCCTAAATACCTCTTTACCAACTCAAAAACTTTGTTAACTAGCGGCTACCGCCATACAATGACTACTGATCCAAATCAACATCACCATCGGAAGCTAACAATCAACATCAACAATCTCATTTTGCATTTGTCACAGAAACACATGGATCCCCTTTTGTTTCAAGAGGGATTCTATGATTACAATGTCTTAGATGTTATTCACGCTTAGGTTTATGAAGACTAAAGCGTGCGAATTCTATTAGAACAATGAAAACATGGTGGACAAAAAAAGGGCAAACAAAGGATTCACCCCAGACCTCATCATGTTGCTAAAGGGATTTGAAACGCATGGACAACATAGCCGGGAATTGGATTATGTCCATCATCATAGCAGCCGGCGACAGACAATATAAATGACTTCGAATGCATACAATGTTGACGCCTCCTTGAAAGAGTATTATTATTATTATTATTTTGTTTCTCAAGTAGGTAGATATAATACTATTTTACGAATACAATTAACCAATTATCAATACACTCCAACGAATTTATTTATTTTGGTTATTACGGGCAATGATCAATATACAGATTTAAATGAGCTGCGAGTTGACTATACGAGTAATATACTATGACTCGTAATATAAACAAAATGGTATTTTTTACAATATGAAAAGGGAGAAGAAAAACTCTGCAAATACTTGATACATATGTTTATTATCTTCTTCTTTAGTATCCTCTTCTGTCTTGATCACTAAATGATAGATTAATGGTTATTAATTATTGTGAATTATTATCAATCATTATTATCAAGTAGTGTAAATTAGTATTAATTTTTTTATGATTAATAATTGGTACCTATTGTTAGTTAGGTACTGATAAAATAATGATTCATTATTAATTAGGTATTGTTAATTAGGTACTGATATTATTGATTATTTATTATGCGGTTCGAATCGGCTGGGCTAGTGTGAACATATACGACAGGCTGCCTCACGATTCACCCTCAGGTGCACGACTTTTGATCTGCTCCTAGTTTGAGCCCTCACTGTGAACGAACGGCTGGTCGTACAAACCTCCGAATGGTCCTAAAAAATTCTAAACATTAAACTCTGTTCAAATGTGAACTGAAAACTATACCGTTCCATTTGAATTTTTGAGAAATGAATTTTTCAAAATTCGTTTTGAGCCCCACCCCATTGAACTAGGGTTATGAAGTTTCGAGGATCATTGTGGAGTTGATCCAAAAGCGTAAACCAAATTTCGTAATTTTAGCACAACGCTAACTGGGCGAAATGCCGCGGCCGGCGGACGGTGTACGGCGGCCGGTAGGTGGATTTTTTTTAGATTCGATTTTCTGAATTATCTTGAAACATAAACCATCAAATTTTGAGGGGAGGGGGGGATTTTTTTCTTGGGCTATTCCAATGATTCATCATCGAAGATAATAAACCAAACATAGTTTACAGCAGGAAAACAAGTGAAAGGTAATGATAGAGACGTTTTCTATGGGCGTCTGAATATGCGGGCAGTTAACTGGATAATTGATGGGTGCAAATGAGAGGTGCAAAATTGCGGGGTGTGAGGAAATTATAAGGTGATCCAATAACAGTTATAAGGATATAAGGTGATCCATTGACAGTTTATATGAGGAGAAGTTGACAGGAGTTCCGATCAGTGTGTGCGTTTAGTAGGAAGTAAGAAGTTTAAAGAGGAACTGTATTGACATATAACAAAATCACTCACCTTCTCGAAATTGCACAGAAGTACTCGCCAACTTCTAACCTCATTTCACCTCGTAGTAAAAGAGTGACACAATTACAAAGAAGTAGGTTAACATACTGATCCCTCCAGATTCCACCTGAACATGAAGCAATAAACAGATCTCGTGAGGCTAGTCGAGGCCGCACCTTCCTAGTTGGATCTCAGGAAATTGGGCACCTGCATATTGCGGTTGAGGTGCATGAAAACGAAGGGAAGATAAATAATGCACGGATCACGAAACAGTTACGCAGTGTATGAGGCCAAGAATATTTTGGATTCAGTTCGTGAGTATTGCTCTACATCAGAAGTCACTACTCAAGTTTTCTACACTCTATTCTAATTCTATCGTATATTCAAAATTGATTGAAATGCTGTCTGCCGGAATAAAAAGCCATTAAAAATTAAAAATAAGGAAATCATTGAAAATTAATTAAATCACTATATTGTTCAAATCGATACGAAAATTGAAGTTTTTCTCAATCATATACACTCACTCACCCAGGGGATATGATGTAGTAGTGCACGCTTCGAGTCCAACAAGTGAATGCTGGTTCGTTACCAGAACGATTCCTCTAATACGATGAGCAAATTATGCACTCAGAGGAGAGTGAGAACATTGTGAGAACATGAATAGAATTGCCTCGTTAATTCATGCATAGGTGGTAGTTTAGCTTTGGGAACAAATTAACGATTTTAAGATCATTTAGATATTACCGTATAATTAGCAATGCCACCTATGTAAATGTGTCGAATACATAATGATTATAGCGAATGCCTTATCTTTTGTTCTTCGACGTTACAGTCAACGGAATGTGCTACCATTTAAGTTGAATGAGACAGCAAATTTGCTATTAATGGTGCAGCATGAAATGCGTGGAGCATGCGGAGCCCCAGTGGGGAAGGCCGAAATACATAATAATTATTGTCTGGCGAAGAAGCTATTCTTGCTTACAATCCATTTATAGATCCCACTGTTTGGAAAGTAAGAGAAAATATCCTCCGCAATACAATAATAGAAACGACGAGGTCGGTATGGAGAAGGTTTCATGATATTCAGTAAGAGGGAGTGGATTTCATACAAATCAATATCTTGAACTCCTGTATGTACCATCACAAAATCTTAAAAAAAGCTGCCCAAGATATGAGAACTGTGGTTTCTAACATTTCACCTCTCTATCATCAGGGTTTTTATTTTTGATCATTATTCGAAGTGTTTTTCATAATAAGCAATTTCCGTACCTCGTTCCTCCAATACTACTTATCTCCAGTAAGTGCGATGTTTTTTCTGCGTTTCTGAAGTCTTGGTATGCCTGGAGAACTTCAACTGTACCACAATTTTTCATTTCTCGCGGCTCAATTTCTCCGATCTCAATTTCATCTTAGTTTCTCTGATTACTACCACCTTAATTTCTCCGGCAATGAGGAGAGTTGTGTAGGTATCGAGGACACCAAGTCCTCCCATAGTGCATGACAGCATTAATTTCAGCTTCCAATCCTTTCTCAAAGACCAATCAAGGTCGAGATTATAATAAATCCACGGCCTACGATTTCCTGTTCGCCAAACGTTAAAGAATTGTAAAAGCCATCAGTTCTTCTCTCTTGGCTGTGCTGAATCGAGGTATCGACTCCATTACTTACTTTGAGATTCATTGGCAACTCATTAGCACCCTAAACATCGAATCAACTTTATACAGAAAGGATGACTTGCATTTTGTTGTGGGAGAGGTAATCATAGTCGTACAAGGGAGCCAATGAGGACGTGATCTATGAAGGCAGTTTGAATGTGAAGGACAAACAAGACTCGCACTGGGAGATATCAAAATTAACACTGTTCAATAAACTGCACTAAAGTCTGCAATAAACTTTGAGTACCATAACTACACGAAATAAATGGAGTAATTCAGATATAGAATCCCCGAATGTTGGGTATGGGATGAGGGAGTCGGTAACTAGCTCAGTCTATAATTTATTTATATCAACGACCAAAGAAACATAATATGTTTATTATTTATGTTATAGATATTAAATTATTTTTAATTCATTTTTATTAATACATGTTGACAATTTTTATCGGCCCTACATATGAGCCCTCATTGCGAACAAACGGCTTGACGGGAAGGGGGGGGGGCTTATTTTTTCACGGTCGCTTCCAATGGTTCATTATTAAAGTCAATCACCCAAACGTTACTTTTTTTCGGTCAGACAAATACAGTTTCAGAACAACCAACATGAATCTCAAACTCATGATGACTTCTATCCCAAGTTTTGACCAAGTTTTTACTCAAAAAGAGAAATGAGACAAAAGCGATTCTGTGAAACCAGGTCAATGAGGTTTTCAGAATAAGTCAGTGAGGTCAAGTTAACCGAATATTCAATGTTCTTGATTTTTCATGGATTTCAAGAAACATGCCTTCGCGACGTTTACGTCGTTTCGAATAAATATGGGTGCTGATGGGAGGGGGTAAAATTGGGATATATATCATATATGGGATATATGAAATCAACGGTACAGGTATATATACCTGTACCGTTGATTTCATTATTATAATAATTTTTTAATGATATTTGTAATATGATCTTTATCTTAATATGATACATCTGAGTAAAATACGGACGAATTACTATTAGGGATTGCAACCTAATAGCGACATATCAATAATATCGCTATTTCGGTATCGATTTTTTGCTTTCAATATTATAGGTAGATCGATATAATTGGTTCGATGTATCGGTATACCCGTTCCCAATTCAATTTGTTTGACTGTGTCAGCTGTGTGTATCAGTAATCACGTCATCAGTTACCTACCGGCGTACCTACCGGCGTCTAAAATGCAATTCCACTGACTCAGTCCAGTGTTATTGTGATCTGTGATGCAGTTTGCCATTGCCAGAAAAATATTAGTTAATATTATTAATTATTATAACCTTGTGTCAAGGAGTTGTGTCTTCAAACCGTCATTGACAAGTAATTATGTTGTACTGTATTAGAATAATGACCCCTCCTAACAGTGATGTATGGCGGTATTTTACTAGGTTAGATAAAACTGAAGCTAAATGTAATTACTGAGCTAAAACATTTAAAACATCGGGAAACACCTGGAACGTAAAAACACATTCAAAAATTGACAAGTTAAAGGATGAAATAAAAGGGACTGCCATTGTTACCTCTCCAGAAGTTAAAATAGGAGCCATCTTCCAAATGAACTTTTCCCCTCATGTAGTTGTAGCTTTGCTAGACTTCTAGAGTAACTCTACAACTGTTGTAGACTTGCACTTGATCAAAATGTAATGCACAATATAATAATTATTATGCTTATTATTATGCTTATTCTTGGCAATAGCATAATTATTATGCTTATTCTTAGCAATAGCATAATTATTATGCTTGATCAAAATGTAATAGCATAATTATTATGCCTGACTTGCACTTGATCAAAATGTAATGCACAATATAATAATTATTATGCTTATTATTATGCTTATTCTTAGCAATAGCATAATTATTATGCTTATTCTTAGCAATAGCATAATTATTATGCTTATTCTTAGCAATAGCATAATTATTATGCTTATTCTTAGTACCTACACTGCTCAGTAACTTGAATTAAATGAAAAAAATTAATTGGCTAGAATATTTTAATGTTTCGATAAATTTAACCCACATTTTTACTTACAATGAATGATTATACCTATCAAAACACTGAAATATCGATGTATACGTCCGATATTTTTATGATATCGATATCTTGCTTGAAATATATTGCAAAATCGATATATCGATATGTTGAAATATTTTGCCATCTCTAATTACTATCATGTATCCACACATATCTTAGCCGTTGTCAATAACAGCTATTGTTGTCAAAAGTTACTGTTGACATCTACACACTACTCATTTCCACGCATTCGTGAACATCAGAATCTGTGTTTTGATATCCGGACGAATTTACTCGAGTTTTTTTTTCACGATGCCGTGACTGCAACACCTGAGCGCCCACCGACTGACCCGTGATATTTCGTCACAAACGAGTTTCCGATTCATCGACCCCTCACCTTTGTTTTTAAACATCCGATTTCTTCTTGAACCCCAAGCAAAGGCTAATGAACCCAAATATTTACATCAAGACAGTTTCGGGGTCCATTGAACATGGCACAGTCCACTCGTAAGCCCCATGAGAAGTCAACATTTCAAGACTCGACACATCTGAAACGTTGGTTTTTGAGGAACCTCTACGATTTTTACGTTTTATTTTCAAGTTACAATTTTTTCACTCACAAAAAAATCTTATTTATTCTGTACTAAGGTCATAGATATCGTCTGGAGACTCAGAAATCATCTAAAATAAGATGAAACATAGATTATTACACATAATGTGTAATAATCTATGTTTATGATACCTCAGAGCTAAACCTAAAAACTACTATTAGTCGACTTTCAGACTTTTGGTTACTCCTACAGAACGGTAGGGAATTTAGATATTGGAAAAACATAATAATTTTAAAAAGTCTGGCTTCATAAAGGCGTTAAAATTTTGGTTTTTCATAAATTGTGTAAAATTCTGAAAAACAGTAGTGAGTACCTTGAGACCGTTACTGGTAAAGCTCGCTCATTGTTCATTGTTGTTGGGTGAGTACATAGAATGTTATTTTGTTTTGCCGAGGAGAAAACTAAGATGGAAATCTCAGACGATGCTTCCCAGCCCTTCATGACAACACGGGAGACTTAGTCACGGCAACAGGGCACGAACTTTTGTAATCGACCGTGAAAGAGAAATCTACAAATTCTTGAACCTACCCTAAAACATTTTTATTGCTGCACATCTAATGCATAGATGTGTAGTAATAATAACATCCAGCCATGGCGCCAAGGGGAGATTTCGAAACGGGTACGGTGCTTGTGAAGTGGTTAGGACATCTCTTTAATTTGAAGGGCGAGCGGAGAAATTGGATATCTTTTTCCGGCTGCTGTCGAATATTTGCGAGATATTTTACACGGAGCGTTTTTTGGGGGGATCGGATTAATGTTCATACTGAGGAACAGCTGAGGCAAAACGGTTTTGTGAGGTCGAGGCTGAATCTGAGATACTTTTTGTGTCTTCGACAAAAAGGTAATTTCGAATGTCTCATCGTACTTGTTTGTATGGTCAACATTTTTCAAAATTACACAAATTGGGCGACATGAGCTTGTTATTGGTCGTAGTTTGGAGCTGAATGGTCGGTCATCTTCTTTTCCTCACTCTTCGAGTTGATGAAATTTGTAGCAACGTGGCACACATTGACTATGGAAACCCTCCGTTAGGAACGAAGCAGATGTTGACTGAGAAATCTCATCATTTAGGTGTTCTGTTGAGTTCTGAAACCTTCACACTGGTATAAATCCCAAGGGGAGGAAAATTCGCCTGTCATTCCAATGAATGGATCAAATCAAACTGTGACGTCACAGTTAGACCTACGAGACCTCGTATTAGTGGCATTGACTAAGCAAACATTTTAGGTAGTGTAGGGAGAAACAAACGTAGGTAATCACAGAACCACAGAATCACCTAAACACCCTATCACAGAATCAGATAAAATGTAATGGAGCTTTTAAGCACCCAGTGCGCTATTAAATCCCAGTGAGCTATAAAAATAACTTGTAAGTTACCATCATGGTAATAGCTACTTTGTAACAATGCTTGAACAGAAGAAAGACGAGAGTAGAAAGGGGAGGGGGCTCCAACTAGTAGGGAGAAAAGCTTTTGTAGAATAAGCGTTGAACAACAGTCTTGGGCAATCTAAGCATTCCATATGAAACTTTCAAGCGGGGAGTTGGGTTTCTCAACTCGTCGAAAGAAGTCCCTCGGCGTTTACTCCAGTTAGTTGATCTGAGCTGACCTGAAAGTAAGTCGAGGACTTTTCTTAAGAGAAGAACTGTGCGAATTTGTTCACAAAGGTTTATTAGATCACCCTTCTGTCTAGATTCTGTTCTGTAAGAAATTGTCTTCTATTCCATCTTCGAGCTCTCGTTGTGATCGAACGAATGCTGGTACAAAAACTATCTGAATCATCTAATTTTGTAAAAAAAAAGACAACGTTTCATTTACAATTTACGTTGAGTTATGAACATTACGAACCCCTTCCAATTTACTTGGCGTTATGAAATGTTTCATGAATCAGTTTCAGCCTGATTCAAACCCATATCCCGAATTTCACATTTTTAGTAAAACAAAATTTCTTTTGACTACTTCTTGACTACTTTTGACTACTTCTACATTCTGACCTTCAAGTCGTGAAGTGATAAGTGATGATAAAACTATAAAAACTATAAAACATCGTATGGTGTAAATGTACTATCTGTGCAATTAGACTTGCAGCACATGAAATAATACAGAACAAATGTATTTAATAAAAATTGGAGAGTCACTCTTTCGCTATGATCCAGAGACATCTCCTATGATGCAATGAGCTCCATAAGTTTAAAAGTGCAGCTCCACGAAATGACCTGTTCGTGATTCCGATCATCCTTGAACCTTTTCACCTGGCATTCACGAGTTTCCTTTTCCTGAGGGGTTCACTCAGTTTCCAGAAGATCTCCAAAGTGTAAACGACTATGGAATACGTATGTCCTATTGCGATTGGAAACGGATAATGTGTCTGAGACACCTCAAACGCCACATGTTTGTTCGCTGACATTCACTTCTAATGGTTGAACTTCCCGCAATGCAGTTGTTCTTCATGCGGAACCTTCTACTTTGGTTAAGTATGTGGAACAATTACATAACTGCATAAATGGGTTCTACGAGATGGAAGTCGTTCCTTGAAACGAAACATCATATTATGTCATGTAACCCTACTGCACAATACATCTTGCTTCTCTGCCGGATGTCATACAATCGCAACACACAAATTTTCCACGTATCGTTCATTTCATCTGTCTTCAATCAATCAATCAAACAAATCTCAGATAAATTATAACAATCTTCAAAGAATCATTTTCAAGTCGTCTCAAGAAAGTGAATGAAGTTCTGTCTCCGAAGGACTTTTAAGGGACTCTCCTAGTGAGAAGTAAGAGCTTCTTCTTTTAAACCAGAATGGGCATTCAGTAGGAGTTAGTTGTTTTAGTTTGGTCTTGACAGAAATGGAAAGGTCTGTAACTGAGCCGTATTCGATCATGCTTGATTAATCAAATTAGATCCCATTTTTTGTTAATTTATAGGGGCTCTATCGTAACGCAAAATACCCAACTGAATCGGAAGAATGTTATCAACAGAATAATTGTCTCATTATGTTTGGTCGGAAGGGCGACGATCTCGGTGCTGTTGACCTCAACACAGATGCAACGTCGCCCGAAAATTCGGAAGGCGCCCACTCATTACATCCATCCTTAGTCATTGCGTCAAAACGTTTCAGATCGTAATCACTACCAAATTGCCTAACTCCCTCAAATCAGTAATTTCAACTTTCTACGCCCGGATCATAGGTTTGTGTCTGCATTAAGTAAAAGTGAGATTTCAAAACTCGAAGCGAAAATGTCAGCTGAATATTGCACAATAACTAACATTGATGTCTGATAATTCTGCAAAGTTGGAGAAATAGTCCAGTAAAATTAGACCTGACAAGTGGGTACCTACCTCAAAGTGACCTGGTGGAGAGCTGGAAATCTTTTCAAAATTTGAAGATAGTCCTAAAAACAAGGAATCTACGTTTGTACTACTCCATGGATTGAGCATACCTTTTGGTGCCCCAAAAACGTCGATGTTTTTGTACTTACGTAAGATTTTAGTTTATTTTAACTCCTAGCGAAAACCTTATCAAGTAACAAATTAAAGAGCATCAAATTCTACGGCAATCAGCTCTCCCCCCTCTCTTCCGCAACATGAAAATTGGACCAATTTATCAGGTAGGAATCGACGGCTGAAAAACGACCATTTTCTCCATATTGACTGAAATGTACCATTTGACGACTTTCTGTCGTCTGTAGCATCCAAAGTAGTAATCCTTTCAAATCACTCTTGTGACAAAAGTTGTAGGAAATTTAACGGCGAGTTCACGGAACACCTAAATTTCAAATGTTGACCAATTTAAACCACACTTATAAGCTAAAATCCAAAAACTCATTTTGGACTATCCTACAACTTACTTCCTGACCATAATTTCGTGTATTTAGTAGTATATTTTCAGTAAATATCCTCAAGGAGGCGGGCTTCCTTCGTTCTCAACAGAATCTTTCTGTAGCCCTTGCCCCGAGGACTAGAATGTATGCTCAAATTTTTGGTTCAAAGTTAATTATTCTCGAAGCTAATTATTCAACGTTGAAAGCTGATATTCTAGTCTGTACTCACCGAGCCTAGCAGGATATTACTTTGAAAATTGGCGAATTCACAAAGATTTTTGTTGCAGTCAATGGGTATAATAATATTATATTGTAGGTATTGAAAAAGTAGTTATCGTTCTAAATATTATCAACAGGATGATGACGTTTATTCGGTGAGGAAGATGGTATAGCAACCCAACCGGACATATCCATCCCAGCCAGATATTACACAGGGTCATGTTATCAACCGTCTGGATCGCTGTTCGAATACAAGGGCATCCTTCCTTGTATGTTCCATAAGACACTCTGTGGGGAGTGACACTTGGACTTCGACAGTCTCTTCTTGGAAAACTTCTATCGCTTTGTAAGCACCGAACGAACCACCATTTTCCAATTTTCCAATTTTACACTTACAGGTTCCCCATCTGTATAGCTACTAAATGAACTCAATCAAAAAATGGATAACATAAAAGGTTCTAGAATAATCAATTTATTAAATTAATGATTATTCTAGAACCTTTTATGTTATCCATTTTTTGATTTAGTTCATTTACCTAGTAGCTATGCAGATGGGGAACCTGTAAGACTGACATAACAGTTATCTCACCAGTTACCTTGTCACTTCTGCAAGTTTCAATGCAGCAATATACTCGTATTATTGTCAAAGAGCCAACCGTTATCACCCGTCTAGATCGCTGTTCGAATACAAGGGCATCCTTCCTTGTATGTTCCATAAGACACTTTGTGTAAGACGTGAGGAGCGAGCACGATTTGTGGCCAGTGGTATTTCTGGCTCCTTCTGGCGAATGAACCTCGTCGCCTTTGGATTTCAGTTTGATCCAAATTCTGACAGTTTTCTCAAGTTCCTGCGCTAGCTAATAACAACTTTATGATAATCCGTAACAAAATTCGGCTCGAAGGACCAAAACCATCCCTAAAACTACTGACAAAAGCCTGAGGCGAATTACAATAATGCAATAATGTTCATCTTGATCAGGGGAAGGGCGAGAGAAACCAAGAGAACAAACGAACGGCAGAAAGTTGCGTCGAAAGGGTTTTCGAAACCGACCGGAAGAGGCCAGCGAACCACGTGAGGGACGGTCGTATAAATTAACCATACTGGTAAGAGAGGTTAGACTGGACACTCTTGTAGCTCTTCGGGTGAAGGAGTCCTGCAAATATGGAAGCTGACGCCACGAGATCATTTGCCAACCACCGGTTTATCCGCATCACCTATTGGTTACTACTATGCGAATTAATTGCGAATCTTGAAGAGCGTACGAATGGCTTCGGCGTTATATTGTGAAATAAATTAAATTAGTGAGGACTGAAAATTCCAACAACGTACTTTACTTTTCACTATCTGATCCCACGGATACGTCGGGAAAAGTTGTCACACAGTCTTATTAGTTAAAGGATAAACTGTGTCTGTTCAGTTGCTTGTCGATGAATTTCATGGACTTATTTATTATTTATGTGTAATGCGAGGTGCGTTTTGCTCCATGGCTTACCGTTTTCAAGAGACATGTGTGCTGCATAATGTACACAAATCCCAGACCCTTTCAAAGTTTAAATATAGGGCTGGAACACCATTGGAATTAACTAAGGTTACAACTTGATTTAATTATACAGTACACGAGGGTTCCATATCCATTGTTTTAGTGTTATACCATTGAGAGTCCACTGTAATAAAATATTTTCATTGATACCGGTACAGTTCGAACTTTGTTATGAAATGAAAACTAGTCCGGAGTAATATTTCCACTATGTAGGTATTTCAATCCTTTTTAATGAACCAGGAAGAGAAGAGCGCTCTGGTGTCAGGTGAACCACCTCCTTTAGTTACCTGCCTTCATCACTAGACTTCTCTGCTTCCCTCACCGCACCCAAGTTAGTATTATAAAATCCATTGGCCAACTAAAGGCTGATTCACGCTACAACGTGACGGGAGGCTGTGAAAAAAATCACAAGTGTATTTTCCATGAACTCGTTCAGCCTACACCGGGCTGAGCAAGTTCTTTTCCCGTCCCGCTACTCTCCGCCAGTTGACTAGGTAGTTGCATTAGTCCAACATGGACTTTTTACTGTAAGAAGTAAAACATTGGAACATTAGGTATTTGAAATTCGAATCATCCAATAATTCTTTATTCGATCATTTGAATCGCATGTTGTCATAAAGTCACGAACTAGAGATTAATGGAAGTCGTACGCAGTAAATTTTACCTCAATCAAACGAATTTCCACGCATAATGGTAGGTAATAATGTAGTCCCCTTAAGATTGACACTTTAAGTAGCATAAGGCAGGGTTCAGCTGAGTGGGTCCTAAACCTAATTTCTATGTCATTCTCTCTATAAAGCTGTAATTTGGCATGTAACCTCCTTGGGACTCACGCACTAAACAGCATCGGGCCGGGATCAGCTGAGTCGCTCCTAAAGAGAGTTTCTATGGTATTCACACTATGAAGGTGTAATTTGGCATGTAGCCTCCTTAGGACTTGATCCTGACGCTGCCCAGGTCCCGGATCACAAAAGTGAAATGCGAACAAAGCTAATGATATTGAGAAAAACACAAGTAACACATTCCGTCCATGGAATCCCTTCTTTGCTGAAGGGGTGTTACCTACTGTATGCCACCTAGCTCTTCATTATCTTATTACCCTATGATGGATGAAGTGCGTGACCATCGTTGCGTGTTAGGATTTCAAATGAGGATTCTTCTCTAAATCTGAAACAAATTTTTTAACAAGTTTTAAATCCTATTCCACCGATTAGATCACCGCTGTAAGTGATCACAGGTATCATATATTTGATAGATGAAGGTACCAACCTCAGATAACATTTGGAAGTAAAGACTCCCATCATAGTATACTATCCTACTGTCAAGTTTAGAACTTAGTTCACAATTGTTTCAGAAAGTAGGAATGTCAAGCCAATCATTTTCCTGTTTGTACATTTATGAATTTATCCTCATAAAGTCGTGAGCTTTGCTGATTCTGGGATCTTTCGTGTGAGAAGCTCTTTGGTTAGAAGTTGCCCACAAAATTTGTCGTCGTGAATTGCAATTTTGACTAAATAAAATCATTGATCAAACGGTTATTTGCCAAGTTGAGCTTACGTATTCTAGGAACTTACTACCCACGCCTCGGATTGTTGTTATTCGAGCGAGAAACGGTTGAAAACGTCAACCATGTCTGATTGGATCGCTTACATGAATATCCACTCGCATCTCCGGGGACGCGTGAAAATACAAGGTGCACTATCTTGCACGTGTCGTCCATGTACGAGTATTACACATTCCACCTAAGAAACAATGGGATGTGACCGTTGCATTGTGTACCACTTTTTCGTACTCATGTCCACAAGTTTAATTAACGAGTACAACAAGAGGCACCATTCAGCTCAATTATGTTGTGAAATTCAGCCTTCAAATCTCTCTCGTTAATCACTTATCGCCAAAATGGGAGACAAACAATTATGCCGATGCAAGGACACTCAGATGTTCCTCGTCATCGTGATGTGGTCAAGTTTGGTAGGCCAAAATAGCTGCCCTTTGAAAGCTAATAGAGGCTGTTTTTCATTTCAGTTTGAGGTACTGGTGTGAACACAGCTCCAAGCCATGGATTCAAGAACTGTCCGGGACTACTACAAGGGGAAGATCATCCTCATCACAGGAGGAACTGGCTTCATGGGAAAAGTGAGTCAAATGTACTTGATTGTCGGTGGTACGTGATGGTATTTTTTTACTCTGTTGTGTTGACTTAGGGTTATGAATAGTTTCGTAATGCCATCGCCCCACTCAGAGCCCACATGCCGAAATCCAAAATTGGAGGTTAATTTTAAAATTAGTAAAGGAGTAGGACTCCTCGACGCTCGGCCGATCCTGTTTTTTTCATAACCCTTGGTCAATCAGAAGGGGTGGAAAATAGGGGTTGAAATTGTTAAAACGCCCCGACATATTTCGAAAACTTCCTGGTTTTGCAGCGTTTCTTAATGGGCCTCAAGACGAGCACCTTTTTCCCGGAAATGTTGAGCTGGCATGGTGCCGGTGTCAGCGGACAAATGTACCCACCTACCCAGGGTATTTCTGTCCTAGGCCAAATGTACCCACCCAAAACGGGGTAGGGTACTTCTGGCCTAGGACAAAAGTACCCACCTACACTGGGTAGTTCTGTCCTAGGACAAATGTACCCACCTAAAATGGGGTAGGGTACTTCTGGCCTAGGACAAAAGTACCCCCCTACACTGGGTAGTTCTGTCCTAGGACAAATGTACCCACCCAAAACGGGGTAGGGTACTTCTGTCCTAGGACAAAAGTACCCACCTACACTGGGTAGTTCTGTCCTAGGACAAATGTACCCACCCAAAACGGGGTGGGTACTTCTGTCCTAGGACAAATGTACCCACCTAAAATGGGGTAGGGTACTTCTGGCCTAGGACAAAAGTACCCCCCTACACTGGGTAGTTCTGTCCTAGGACAAATGTACCCACCCAAAACGGGGTAGGGTACTTCTGTCCTAGGACAAAAGTACCCACCTACACTGGGTAGTTCTGTCCTAGGACAAATGTACCCACCCAAAACGGGGTGGGTACTTCTGTCCTAGGACAAATGTACCCACCTAAAATGGGGTAGGGTACTTCTGGCCTAGGACAAAAGTACCCCCCTACAGTGGGTAGTTCTGTCCTAGGACAAATGTACCCACCCAAAACGGGGTAGGGTAGTTCTGTCCTAGGACAAATGTACCCACCTAAAATGGGGTAGGGTACTTCTGGCCTAGGACAAAAGTACCCCCCTACACTGGGTAGTTCTGTCCTAGGACAAATGTACCCACCCAAAACGGGGTAGGGTACTTCTGTCCTAGGACAAAAGTACCCACCTACACTGGGTAGTTCTGTCCTAGGACAAATGTACCCACCCAAAACGGGGTGGGTACTTCTGTCCTAGGACAAATGTACCCACCTAAAATGGGGTAGGGTACTTCTGGCCTAGGACAAAAGTACCCCCCTAAAGTGGGTAGTTCTGTCCTAGGACAAATGTACCCACCCAAAACGGGGTAGGGTACTTCTGTCCTAGGACAAATGTACCCACCTAAAATGGGGTAGGGTACTTCTGGCCTAGGACAAAAGTACCCCCCTACACTGGGTAGTTCTGTCCTAGGACAAATGTACCCACCCAAAACGGGGTAGGGTACTTCTGTCCTAGGACAAAAGTACCCACCTACACTGGGTAGTTCTGTCCTAGGACAAATGTACCCACCCAAAACGGGGTAGGGTACTTCTGTCCTAGGACAAAAGTACCCACCTACACTGGGTAGTTCTGTCCTAGGACAAATGTACCCACCCAAAACGGGGTGGGTACTTCTGTCCTAGGACAAATGTACCCACCTAAAATGGGGTAGGGTACTTCTGGCCTAGGACAAAAGTACCCCCCTACACTGGGTAGTTCTGTCCTAGGACAAATGTACCCACCCAAAACGGGGTAGGGTACTTCTGTCCTAGGACAAATGTACCCACCTAAAATGGGGTAGGGTACTTCTGGCCTAGGACAAAAGTACCCCCCTACACTGGGTAGTTCTGTCCTAGGACAAATGTACCCACCCAAAACGGGGTAGGGTACTTCTGTCCTAGGACAAATGTACCCACCTAAAATGGGGTAGGGTACTTCTGGCCTAGGACAAAAGTACCCCCTACAGTGGGTAGTTCTGTCCTAGGACAAATGTACCCACCCAAAACGGGGTGGGTACTTCTGTCCTAGGACAAATGTACCCACCTAAAATGGGGTAGGGTACTTCTGGCCTAGGACAAAAGTACCCCCCTACAGTGGGTAGTTCTGTCCTAGGACAAATGTACCCACCTAAAACGGGGTGGGTACTTCTGTCCTAGGACAAATGTACCCACCTAAAATGGGGTAGGGTACTTCTGGCCTAGGACAAAAGTACCCCCCTACACTGGGTAGTTCTGTCCTAGGACAAATGTACCCACCCAAAACGGGGTAGGGTACTTCTGTCCTAGGACAAAAGTACCCCCCTACACTGGGTAGTTCTGTCCTAGGACAAATGTACCCACCCAAAACGGGGTAGGGTACTTCTGTCCTAGGACAAAAGTACCCCCCTACAGTGGGTAGTTCTGTCCTAGGACAAATGTACTCACCCCAAACGGGGTAGGGTACTTCTGTCCTAGGACAAATGTACCCACCTAAAATGGGGTAGGGTACTTCTGGCCTAGGACAAAAGTACCCCCCTACACTGGGTAGTTCTGTCCTAGGACAAATGTACCCACCCAAAACGGGGTAGGGTACTTCTGTCCTAGGACAAAAGTACCCACCTACACTGGGTAGTTCTGTCCTAGGACAAATGTACCCACCCAAAACGGGGTGGGTACTTCTGTCCTAGGACAAATGTACCCACCTAAAATGGGGTAGGGTACTTCTGGCCTAGGACAAAAGTACCCCCCTACAGTGGGTATATCTGTCCTAGGACAAATGTACCCACCCAAAACGGGGTAGGGTACTTCTGTCCTAGGACAAATGTACCCACCTAAAATGGGGTAGGGTACTTCTGGCCTAGGACAAAAGTACCCCCCTACACTGGGTAGTTCTGTCCTAGGACAAATGTACCCACCCAAAACGGGGTAGGGTACTTCTGTCCTAGGACAAATGTAGCCACCTAAAATGGGGTAGGGTACTTCTGGCCTAGGACAAAAGTACCCCCTACAGTGGGTAGTTCTGTCCTAGGACAAATGTACCCACCTAAAACGGGGTGGGTACTTCTGTCCTAGGACAAATGTACCCACCTAAAATGGGGTAGGGTACTTCTGGCCTAGGACAAAAGTACCCCCCTACAGTGGGTAGTTCTGTCCTAGGACAAATGTACCCACCCAAAACGGGGTAGGGTACTTCTGTCCTAGGACAAATGTACCCACCTAAAATGGGGTAGGGTACTTCTGGCCTAGGACAAAAGTACCCACCTACACTGGGTAGTTCTGTCCTAGGACAAATGTACCCACCCTAAACGGGGTAGGGTACTTCTGTCCTAGGACAAAAGTACCCACTTACACTGGGTAGTCTGTCCTAGGACAAATGTACCCACCCAAAACAGGGTAGGGTACTTCTGTCCTAGGACAAAAGTACCCACCTACACTGGGTACTTCTGTCCTAGGACAAATGTACCCACCCAAAACGGGGTAGGGTAGTTCTGTCCTAGGACAAATGTACCCACCTAATATGGGGTAGGGTACTTCTGGCCTAGGACAAAAGTACCCCCTACAGTGGGTAGTTCTGTCCTAGGACAAATGTACCCACCCAAAACGGGGTGGGTACTTCTGTCCTAGGACAAATGTACCCACCTAAAATGGGGTAGGGTACTTCTGGCCTAGGACAAAAGTACCCCCCTACAGTGGGTAGTTCTGTCCTAGGACAAATGTACCCACCCAAAACGGGGTAGGGTACTTCTGTCCTAGGACAAATGTACCCACCTACACTGGGTAGTTCTGTCCTAGGACAAATGTACCCACCCAAAACGGGGTAGGGTACTTCTGTCCTAGGACAAAAGTACCCACCTACACTGGGTAGTTCTGTCCTAGGACAAATGTACCCACCTAAAATGGGGTAGGGTACTTCTGGCCTAGGACAAAAGTACCCACCCAAAACGGGGTTGGGTACTTCTGTCCTAGGACAAAAGTACCCACCTACACTGGGTAGTTCTGTCCTAGGACAAATGTACCCACCTAAAATGGGGTAGGGTACTTCTGGCCTAGGACAAAAGTACCCCCTACAGTGGGTAGTTCTGTCCTAGGACAAATGTACCCACCTAAAACGGGGTGGGTACTTCTGTCCTAGGACAAATGTACCCACCTAAAATGGGGTAGGGTACTTCTGGCCTAGGACAAAAGTACCCCCCTACAGTGGGTAGTTCTGTCCTAGGACAAATGTACCCACCCAAAACGGGGTAGGGTACTTCTGTCCTAGGACAAATGTACCCACCTACACTGGGTAGTTCTGTCCTAGGACAAATGTACCCACCCAAAACGGGGTAGGGTACTTCTGGCCTAGGACAAAAGTACCCACCCAAAACGGGGTTGGGTACTTCTGTCCTAGGACAAAAGTACCCACCTACACTGGGTAGTTCTGTCCTAGGACAAATGTACCCACCTAAAACGGGGTGGGTACTTCTGTCCTAGGACAAATGTACCCACCTAAAATGGGGTAGGGTACTTCTGGCCTAGGACAAAAGTACCCCCCTACAGTGGGTAGTTCTGTCCTAGGACAAATGTACCCACCCAAAACGGGGTAGGGTACTTCTGTCCTAGGACAAATGTACCCACCTACACTGGGTAGTTCTGTCCTAGGACAAATGTACCCACCCAAAACGGGGTAGGGTACTTCTGTCCTAGGACAAAAGTACCCACCTACACTGGGTAGTTCTGTCCTAGGACAAATGTAACCACCTAAAATGGGGTAGGGTACTTCTGGCCTAGGACAAAAGTACCCACCCAAAACGGGGTTGGGTACTTCTGTCCTAGGACAAAAGTACCCACCTACACTGGGTAGTTCTGTCCTAGGACAAATGTACCCACCTAAAATGGGGCAGGGTACTTCTGGCCTAGGACAAAAGTACCCCCTACAGTGGGTAGTTCTGTCCTAGGACAAATGTACCCACCTAAAACGGGGTGGGTACTTCTGTCCTAGGACAAATGTACCCACCTAAAATGGGGTAGGGTACTTCTGGCCTAGGACAAAAGTACCCCCCTACAGTGGGTAGTTCTGTCCTAGGACAAATGTACCCACCTAAAACGGGGTGGGTACTTCTGTCCTAGGACAAATGTACCCACCTAAAATGGGGTAGGGTACTTCTGGCCTAGGACAAAAGTACCCCCCTACAGTGGGTAGTTCTGTCCTAGGACAAATGTACCCACCCAAAACGGGGTAGGGTACTTCTGTCCTAGGACAAATGTACCCACCTACACTGGGTAGTTCTGTCCTAGGACAAATGTACCCACCCAAAACGGGGTAGGGTACTTCTGGCCTAGGACAAAAGTACCCACCCAAAACGGGGTTGGGTACTTCTGTCCTAGGACAAAAGTACCCACCTACACTGGGTAGTTCTGTCCTAGGACAAATGTACCCACCTAAAATGGGGTAGGGTACTTCTGGCCTAGGACAAAAGTACCCCCTACAGTGGGTAGTTCTGTCCTAGGACAAATGTACCCACCTAAAACGGGTTGGGTACTTCTGTCCTAGGACAAATGTACCCACCTAAAATGGGGTAGGGTACTTCTGGCCTAGGACAAAAGTACCCCCCTACAGTGGGTAGTTCTGTCCTAGGACAAATGTACCCACCCAAAACGGGGTAGGGTACTTCTGTCCTAGGACAAATGTACCCACCTAAAATGGGGTAGGGTACTTCTGGCCTAGGACAAAAGTACCCCCTACAGTGGGTAGTTCTGTCCTAGGACAAATGTACCCACCCAAAACGGGGTGGGTACTTCTGTCCTAGGACAAATGTACCCACCTAAAATGGGGTAGGGTACTTCTGGCCTAGGACAAAAGTACCCCCTACAGTGGGTAGTTCTGTCCTAGGACAAATGTACCCACCTAAAATGGGGTAGGGTACTTCTGGCCTAGGACAAAAGTACCCACCTACACTGGGTAGTTCTGTCCTAGGCCAAATGTACCCACCTGAAATGGGGTGTATAACAATTATTCTAAAATTACAAAAATTCCACGTTTTGACGTTGAAAATAGTGTGTACGATCTCTACACTTTCATTTTTGCGCGATATTTCGCCCATGTTATATCCATTAATCCCTATCCTCTGAATATTCTTCGGGTTTACGTGGAATTACCTTTGCCCTTCACCTGTATGGGGTGTATAACAATTAATACACAATTACAACTGGTACACGTTTAGACGTTGAAAATAGTGTGTACGATCTCTACACTTTCATTTTTGCGCGATATTTCGCCCATGTTATATCCATTAATCCCTATCCTCTGAATATTCTTCGGGTTTACGTGGAATTACCTTTGCCCTTCACCTGTATGGGGTGTATAACAATTAATAGACAATTACAACTGGTACACGTTTAGACGTTGAAAATAGTGTGTACGATCTCTACACTTTCATTTTTGCGTGATATTTCGCCCTTGTTATATCCATTAATCCCTATCCTCCGAATATTCTTCGGGTTTACGTGGAATTACCTTTGCCCTTCGCCTGTATGGGGTGTATAACAATTATTCGAAAATTACAACAATTCCACGTTTTGACGTTGAAAATAGTGTGTACGATCTCTACACTTTCATTTTTGCGCGATATTTAGCCCATGTTATATCCATTAATCCCTATCCTCTGAATATTCTTCGGGTTTACGTGGAATTATCTTTGCCCTTCGCCTGTATGGGGTGTATAACAATTATTCTAAAATTACCAAAATTCCCCGTTTTGACGTTGAAAATAGTGTGTACGATCTCTACACTTTCATTTTTGCGCGATATTGCGCCCATGTTATATCCATTAATCCCTATCCTCCGAATATTCTTCGGGTTTACGTGGAATTACCTTTGCCCTTCGCCTGTATGGGGTGTATAACAATTATTCGAAAATTACAACAATTCCACGTTTTGACGTTGAAAATAGTGTGTACGATCTCTACACTTTCATTTTTGCGTGATATTTCGCCCTTGTTATATCCATTAATCCCTATCCTCCGAATATTCTTCGGGTTTACGTGGAATTACCTTTGCCCTTCGCCTGTATGGGGTGTATAACAATTATTCGAAAATTACAACAATTCCACGTTTTGACGTTGAAAATAGTGTGTACGATCTCTACACTTTCATTTTTGCGTGATATTTCGCCCTTGTTATATCCATTAATCCCTATCCTCCGAATATTCTTCGGGTTTACGTGGAATTACCTTTGCCCTTCGCCTGTATGGGGTGTATAACAATTATTCTAAAATTACAAAAATTCCACGTTTTGACGTTGAAAATAGTGTGTACGATCTCTACACTTTCATTTTTGCGCGATATTTCGCCCATGTTATATCCATTAATCCCTATCCTCTGAATATTCTTCGGGTTTACGTGGAATTACCTTTGCCCTTCACCTGTATGGGGTGTATAACAATTAATACACAATTACAACTGGTACACGTTTAGACGTTGAAAATAGTGTGTACGATCTCAACACTTTCATTTTTGCGCGATATTTCGCCCATGTTATATCCATTAATCCCTATCCTCTGAATATTCTTCGGGTTTACGTGGAATTACCTTTGCCCTTCACCTGTATGGGGTGTATAACAATTAATAGACAATTACAACTGGTACACGTTTAGACGTTGAAAATAGTGTGTACGATCTCTACACTTTCATTTTTGCGTGATATTTCGCCCTTGTTATATCCATTAATCCCTATCCTCCGAATATTCTTCGGGTTTACGTGGAATTACCTTTGCCCTTCGCCTGTATGGGGTGTATAACAATTATTCGAAAATTACAACAATTCCACGTTTTGACGTTGAAAATAGTGTGTACGATCTCTACACTTTCATTTTTGCGCGATATTTAGCCCATGTTATATCCATTAATCCCTATCCTCTGAATATTCTTCGGGTTGACGTGGAATTATCTTTGCCCTTCGCCTGTATGGGGTGTATAACAATTATTCTAAAATTACAAAAATTCCACGTTTTGACGTTGAAAATAGTGTGTACGATCTCTACACTTTCATTTTTGCGCGATATTGCGCCCATGTTATATCCATTAATCCCTATCCTCCGAATATTCTTCGGGTTTACGTGGAATTACCTTTGCCCTTCGCCTGTATGGGGTGTATAACAATTATTCTAAAATTACAAAAATTCCACGTTTTGACGTTGAAAATAGTGTGTACGATCTCTACACTTTCATTTTTGCGCGATATTGCGCCCATGTTATATCCATTAATCCCTATCCTCCGAATATTCTTCGGGTTTACGTGGAATTACCTTTGCCCTTCGCCTGTATGGGGTGTATAACAATTATTCGAAAATTACAACAATTCCACGTTTTGACGTTGAAAATAGTGTGTACGATCTCTACACTTTCATTTTTGCGTGATATTTCGCCCTTGTTATATCCATTAATCCCTATCCTCCGAATATTCTTCGGGTTTACGTGGAATTACCTTTGCCCTTCGCCTGTATGGGGTGTATAACAATTATTCGAAAATTACAACAATTCCACGTTTTGACGTTGAAAATAGTGTGTACGATCTCTACACTTTCATTTTTGCGCGATATTTCGCCCATGTTATATCCATTAATCCCTATCCTCTGAATTTTCTTCGGGTTTACGTGGAATTACCTTTGCCCTTCGCCTGTATGGGGTGTATAACAATTATTCGAAAATTACAACAATTCCACGTTTTGACGTTGAAAATAGTGTGTACGATCTCTACACTTTCATTTTTGCGCGATATTTAGCCCATGTTATATCCATTAATCCCTATCCTCTGAATTTTCTTCGGGTTTACGTGGAATTACCTTTGCCCTTCGCCTGTATGGGGTGTATAACAATTATTCGAAAATTACAACAATTCCACGTTTTGACGTTGAAAATAGTGTGTACGATCTCTACACTTTCATTTTTGCGTGATATTTCGCCCTTGTTATATCCATTAATCCCTATCCTCCGAATATTCTTCGGGTTTACGTGGAATTACCTTTGCCCTTCGCCTGTATGGGGTGTATAACAATTATTCGAAAATTACAACAATTCCACGTTTTGACGTTGAAAATAGTGTGTACGATCTCTACACTTTCATTTTTGCGCGATATTGCGCCCATGTTATATCCATTAATCCCTATCCTCCGAATATTCTTCGGGTTTACGTGGAATTACCTTTGCCCTTCGCCTGTATGGGGTGTATAACAATTATTCTAAAATTTCAACAATTCCACGTTTTGACGTTGAAAATAGTGTGTACGATCTCTACACTTTCATTTTTGCGCGATATTGCGCCCATGTTATATCCATTAATCCCTATCCTCTGAATATTCTTCGGGTTTACGTGGAATTACCTTTGCCCTTCGCCTGTATGGGGTGTATAACAATTATTCTAAAATTTCAACAATTCCACGTTTTGACGTTGAAAATAGTGTGTACGATCTCTACACTTTCATTTTTGCGTGATATTTCGCCCTTGTTATATCCATTAATCCCTATCCTCCGAATATTCTTCGGGTTTACGTGGAATTACCTTTGCCCTTCGCCTGTATGGGGTGTATAACAATTATTCTAAAATTTCAACAATTCCACGTTTTGACGTTGAAAATAGTGTGTACGATCTCTACACTTTCATTTTTGCGTGATATTTCGCCCTTGTTATATCCATTAATCCCTATCCTCTGAATATTCTTCGGGTTTACGTGGAATTATCTTTGCCCTTCGCCTGTATGGGGTGTATAACAATTATTCGAAAATTACAACAATTCCACGTTTTGACGTTGAAAATAGTGTGTACGATCTCTACACTTTCATTTTTGCGTGATATTTCGCCCTTGTTATATCCATTAATCCCTATCCTCCGAATATTCTTCGGGTTTACGTGGAATTACCTTTGCCCTTCGCCTGTATGGGGTGTATAACAATTATTCTAAAATTTCAACAATTCCACGTTTTGACGTTGAAAATAGTGTGTACGATCTCTACACTTTCATTTTTGCGTGATATTTCGCCCTTGTTATATCCATTAATCCCTATCCTCTGAATATTCTTCGGGTTTACGTGGAATTATCTTTGCCCTTCGCCTGTATGGGGTGTATAACAATTATTCTAAAATTTCAACAATTCCACGTTTTGACGTTGAAAATAGTGTGTACGATCTCTACACTTTCATTTTTGCGTGATATTTCGCCCTTGTTATATCCATTAATCCCTATCCTCTGAATATTCTTCGGGTTTACGTGGAATTATCTTTGCCCTTCGCCTGTATGGGGTGTATAACAATTATTCGAAAATTACAACAATTCCACGTTTTGACGTTGAAAATAGTGTGTACGATCTCTACACTTTCATTTTTGCGTGATATTTCGCCCTTGTTATATCCATTAATCCCTATCCTCCGAATATTCTTCGGGTTTACGTGGAATTACCTTTGCCCTTCGCCTGTATGGGGTGTATAACAATTATTCTAAAATTTCAACAATTCCACGTTTTGACGTTGAAAATAGTGTGTACGATCTCTACACTTTCATTTTTGCGCGATATTTAGCCCATGTTATATCCATTAATCCCTATCCTCTGAATTTTCTTCGGGTTTACGTGGAATTACCTTTGCCCTTCGCCTGTATGGGGTGTATAACAATTATTCGAAAATTACAACAATTCCACGTTTTGACGTTGAAAATAGTGTGTACGATCTCTACACTTTCATTTTTGCGTGATATTTCGCCCTTGTTATATCCATTAATCCCTATCCTCCGAATATTCTTCGGGTTTACGTGGAATTACCTTTGCCCTTCGCCTGTATGGGGTGTATAACAATTATTCGAAAATTACAACAATTCCACGTTTTGACGTTGAAAATAGTGTGTACGATCTCTACACTTTCATTTTTGCGCGATATTGCGCCCATGTTATATCCATTAATCCCTATCCTCCGAATATTCTTCGGGTTTACGTGGAATTACCTTTGCCCTTCGCCTGTATGGGGTGTATAACAATTATTCGAAAATTACAACAATTCCACGTTTTGACGTTGAAAATAGTGTGTACGATCTCTACACTTTCATTTTTGCGCGATATTTAGCCCATGTTATATCCATTAATCCCTATCCTCTGAATATTCTTCGGGTTTACGTGGAATTACCTTTGCCCTTCGCCTGTATGGGGTGTATAACAATTATTCAAAGTGGTATAACAAATTATTACAAGTCCAAGTTTGCAGTTCAACTTTATGGAGGTGTATAACAACTGAAAAATAACACATTTTTTTTAAAAACTCAAATTTGGATAACCAAATACCAAAATTATGCCAAGTACCTTTCCGGTACAGTCCATTATGATGTGGCAGTCATTTTCAGGAAAGTATCATTTCTACCCTTCTGTCTTCACTAAAAAATTCAACTTCACTTAACTCACGAAAGACGAGGACTGGCGACAACTGACAATACAATCAGAGGCCAGATTTGATGCGACATTGATGAAAATAATATTTATAAAATAATATTATTATAATATTATATTATAATATTATATAATAATATTATAAAATGAGATGGAAAGAGACGAATGTTAAAACTATCGATAGTTTTTGGAAAAACCATCGATACTATCGGAAACAAAAATTATCGATAGGTCAATAGCAGTAGTCTCCAATGTGAAAAAACAGATGAAGATCGTCTAGGTGTAATTTCATTGGTGTTTTGGGACAGGCAAACAAAACCGCATCGCTGTTGGTCCCCTCACCTGATGAAATAAGACAAGTGCAATAACACAAATTTTTTCCGCCATTTCATTGGAAACCTCGGACATTGATTCTCATCCCTAATCAGAACAGTTCTGATTTACTTATCTTTTCATTCAGAACCTGAATGATAGAGATGATTATTCAATTACAAAGGTAATTCCACGTAAACCCGAAGAATATTCAGAGGATAGGGATTAATGGATATAACAAAGGCGAAATATCGCGCAAAAATGAAAGTGTAGAGATCGTACACACTATTTTCAACGTCTAAACGTGTACCAGTTGTAATTGTATATTAATTGTTATACACCCCATACAGGTGAAGGGCAAAGGTAATTCCACGTAAACCCGAAGAATATTCAGAGGATAGGGATTAATGGATATAACATGGGCGAAATATCGCGCAAAAATGAAAGTGTAGAGATCGTACACACTATTTTCAACGTCAAAACGTGAAATTGTTGTAATTTTCTATTAATTGTTATACACCTCCACCCCTCCCTCGCCCAACCTAACCACCTGAACCTTATCTGTTGTCATGGTAAACACCCCCTCGACACTACAACCTACCCCTCCACACTATAACGACCCCAATCACGCATTTTTTTGATTAAAATAAAATGCAACAAGATTAACTAGAGCTGGCTATGTTGGTCTAGTGGTTAGAGCATCCGCCTACCATCAGGTCAACCAGGGTTCGATTCCCGGAGCCGTCTTCACAAAAAAGTATTCCTAATGACTCATCATATCTGTAAAGAATCAATTTAGGTTGATTCCTGTTCCCCAGATATTGCGTTGCAGCCAGTACGTTAATCTAGTGCGCAGATGGCATGGTTCCAGTGACCTTTGGGTCCCATACCCCCCTCAGATTATCTGAGAGATAATGGTGTGTGCCACTAAAATGGTTAACAATACTGGGCTGTATACCAAAATCTGATCATTCAGTGGCTGGGATGACGGTAGATAACATGATGATTCAAATACGAGTACTTGATACCTCCCTCAGTTTATATGAAGAAACAAAGAAGAACAATTTATTTTTTAAATTGATTACTTACTTTTCTTTTTTACCCAGATGTATTGTTAAGGGGGGATATGTCTGTACAACAGAATATTACCAATACCGAAATAACCTTCAATTCCATAGCACGAAACGTACCTCACAACAACAAAGTCGATATCACTAAAACCATATGATGTTCCAGACAGCTCCTTAGTATGAACATTGACAGTTCAACCG